>CAHIKZ030002019.1:210000-282500 GCA_903632075.3 Acanthosepion pharaonis
GCGCAAATATATTTGAATAAAATGGCTAAACCACTTTAAGGTTTTTCATTTCAACCTTTGGAAGTAAAGTCTGATGATCCAGAGACATTTAAAAGGGCTGTGTTGAATAATTCATTACCTGGAACCTTTAAAGAGGTCTGTTTTTATTCAAATATATATATATATTCAAAAATTTTATATATATATATATATATATATATATATATATATATATATATATGGTAATGAGAATATTAGTCGTTTCGTTATAAGCAAACATTCGGCATTTACTAATTGAGCAGTCAGTTCGGCTGTCGGTTGAAATCTATAAAATCTTTCTTTTAAAACAATTCTTCAGGAAATTAGTTCAATCAAATCCACTAACATTCATAGGTCTTTCCACTACTGATGACGCTTTCCTTCCTAACTTTTTTTTTAAAGTAATGTGGAACGTCAATATCTTGATTAGGCCATTATTTTCTCTTTGAGTTACATTTGATATCCATTTTAGCTGTTTCTGATGTTGAAAGTCTTCAAGTGATTGTTTCTGTCATCTGATACAGTTCTTTTATTTATTGAAATTATAGCTGTTTTCTTTGCTTTTGCTTCTTGTATTTTTTTTTAATTTAAAAAAAAAGATAAAAACAATGTTTTCCAACGAAAATATAATGTATAACTATTCTTCAAAAGAAAGAAACCAATAAAACCATAGTCGCTGGCGACTATTGGCTTCAATCACTGTAGAAACCGATTTTCGAAGTAGCGTGTAAGAAGTGTTCTTCGGCGAACATCAGCCACTTGAGGGTTTAAGTAAATTGGTGGACAAGCTGGGCTATGTGTATCCAACGTCTGCGAAAATACTGCAGATTGGAAGATTCATGAATTTTCTCTTCTTTTTTTTCTTTTTTTTCGAAATTTTTTACATTTACAGTTTTCTAAGCAATAAATTGAAACGTAAATCAAACCTTTTGAATACAGGGTGCGAAATCATATAATTTTTTTATACATAAACATAATGAATTTAGGCAAGTTTCAATGGTGTCTTAATCTATTATAACCATTTTTTTCAGATCGAAAAATAATGAATTTAGGCAAGTTTCAATTTGTTTTTAATCTATTTAAATATCTTTTTTACATCAGAGAAATCTGATTTCATGTTATTGGGGATGAGTTTCATCAAGATTTTGTGAATGTTATACAATGAAAATCCTTTTGAAGCTTAAAAATTTTTGGAGTTCGTGAATCAGGGCGATTGTAATTTTACACAGAGAATTATATTAAAAATAGATATATTTTGATTTCATTATCAAATGTAAATGAATAAAAATGATGCTGCCCGGATAAAAAATCGATCCAATTTTTTTTGAAATGGATTGAAAATTTAAAAGGGTGAATTTCTGCCGCTTTTAAAAATTTATATGGGATACCAAAAGACAAATATGGTAGATTTTTTTAAATTAGAAATATTTATAATATTTAAAAAATTGAAATCGTCTCCAAAAATATATGTAAATGAAGCAAAAAAGAAAAGAGGCCACCAGTGGTGGGAATAAATCCTAACAATCAAAAAAAAATGAATAAAAACTTTCACAAAGTCGTCTTATTTTTAAACAAAAATGTTAAAAATAAAAAAAAAGTTAAAATAGACAAGTTATACGAAGACAGTCTTTGGTCAAAAAATTTAAAATAATATCGTTTGTATTTATGCCGCATAATATATATATAAAAATACATATAAAACAAACATAGTTTTCAACATTGGGATGAAAATGAAACATTTATTTTCAAAAGAACAAAAAAAACGGTTTATTTGATTTTTTAAAATGAATTTCAATGACAATATTTAGATGTATGTATATATATTTTTATATATATTTATATATATATATATATATATATATATATATATATATATATATATATGTATATAATATAAAAAAATTTTTGAAATAAAGAAGGCATTTCCGCAATATATATTACGCCTATAAAAGATGTAAAAAAATGAATTGCAAGCAAATAAATGAAAAAATATTTATAAAAAAAGGCTATTAAATATATATATATATATATATATATATATATATATATAAAATAATATATAAATAAAAGTGCTTCAAATGTTTGGACATGAAATAAAGAATCATTTTTTGTGAATTTTTTAACATAAGTAAATATTATTAAATAAATAAAATAATTTTTTTGTGTGTTGATACTAGTTTTGGTTTCATTTTTATAACAAATCATCAAATTGGCTACATTTTTAAGAATTTATATTTGTGGATTAATAAGGGATAGGGAAAAAGTTTAATATGGCAATTAAAAAGGTGGGAAAAAATATAAACATGGACAATTGATGTTGGATCAAAAACGAATGGAACAAAATCAGGAATTTTAGGAGGGACATAGTATTTTCGATTGCGTACCAAATTTTGCCGGGAATCAGACTGTCGCCTCTTTATATATATATATATATATATATATATATATATATATATATATATATATATATATCTCATCATGGTTATAGTTTTAAAAGAAGGTTCCAAATTGGCTGTATAAACGTGGAAACAGGAAAAAATGAATAAATCAGACTTTCAAAAAATATATTATAAGAAATAATATTATAATATATATTTTCGTCTAAAATGGCTTTATTGCTTTAAAAAGATAAATGAATAAAATGCAAAAAAATTTTTAAAAAATGTTGGAGTTCTTCTTAGTGGCTTTTATTTTTCTGAATCTGTTAACACAATGTAAGATTCTATAGCTTTCTTTTTATGTTAATTATTTATATAATTTTTATTAATGCACACCGATAAGAACTCCTGGTTTGATAGAATTAGAAGACCTGCCATGGTTCGTTATTGGAGGCCATAAGCTTAACAACATGAGATATACAGATGAAACTGTTGATAGAAGACGCAGAAAGAAAACTATAGAATCTCCTACAGAAGGGAGAGAAGGAAAGCCAGAAGAAAGGAATATACATCGACTGAAAGAAGACAGAATACATGGTTGTCAGCAAAAGGATGAGCCCAAAATGTAAATTACAAATCAAAGAGACTGAAATCAAACAAGTACAAACATTTAAATATCTGGGTTTTAACAGATGAAATCTGAAAGCCTATTGCGATAGCCAAAGATGCCTTCCAAAAACTAAGCAGAGAAATAGAAAAACTTCGCTAGAAACAAAGAAAAAGATGCTAGACTGTTACATGATATTTGTCCTCCTGTACGACAGTGAGTGCTGGACAATCTCCTCAAAGAGGACGAAGAGACTTGAAACCACAGAAATGTGGTTCTACAGGAGGATGCTGAGGGCATCATCCGCCGAACATGTGAGCAACGGCGAAGTTTTAGAGGAAATGGAAACAAAAAAGAAACTTATACTTAATGTCAGGAAAAAAACAGTTACGATTTCTAGGGCACATAAAAAGGAAAGAGGGCTTGGAAAATCTGATACTCACAGGACAGATTGAAGACAAGAGGGACAGAGGAAAACAGCGCATAACATACTTAATGAGCTTGAGTAAACTGGTGGCAGAAGAGAGTTTAGGATAAATAACAGAATAACAAAATTGATTAAGAGCTACGAGGGATGGGAAGTTGTGGAGAGCCATGATCGCTTACGTCCTGATGGCAAACAGCACATAAAGAAGATCTAATTTTTTTTAGTATTATGTGGGTTAAATAAATCCGATAGTATTTTTCTTATTCTTCTTTCTATTTCGTCCTACTTGCTCAATTTGTTTTCTATCCACATGCAGGCGGGTGTCCTGGGTATGACGATAAACTACATCCTCGACCTGGGTAAGACAATAAGGTACATCCGCGACCTGGGTAAGACAATAAGGTACATCCGCGTCCTGGGTAAGACGATAAACTACGTCCAACAGCAAGTCCTCTGATCAGGAGGTTTTGAGGTGTGTGGAACCACCTCTTAATTGCTGGTGTTCCCAGGTCCACCCTAACCCGGGGTGGTAGTACATTTTAGGGTCCCAACTCCTCCAAACTGGGGTCAAAACACTATGAAAGTGTAAAAATAGGTTTTAATACCAGCAATAAATTTTTTGAGGAAAAATTATTACCAACAATACATTATTATCAGCAATACATTTCTGAAGAAAATAAATATTTCCAGGAATATTTTTTTAAGGAAAAAAATATTGCCAGTGATACATTTTTTGAGGAAAACATATTACAGTAATATATTTTTGTAAATAATTATTACCAGCAATACATTTTTGAAAAAAAATATTAGCAATACAATTTTGGAAAAATATTACCAGCAATGAAAATCTTGTCGGCATTAAATAACACATTGAGGTTGAGATACCGTAAAAAACAAAAAAAAAAAAAAAGAAAAACCACGTAAAGTTTTTTTTTTAGTAAACGTTGAGGACGATTCTAATATCGACCCCGTCTCAATAAGTGTTCCCAGCAGTTTAAAAATGTCTTTAAGTCATAATATATGAACATCAATTAAACATGGCATGTTCGACATTCCAATCACCCGAAGAAGGCCGGAGCGTGCAACGGCCGAAACGCTGTAATAAATATGGCGACAAATATGAGGACAATAGTCCGAATAATGTAAATAGTGTATATAATACCTCATCTCAGAAATATAGACAGATGCCTAGTGAATTATTTATTTATTTTTTAATCATATCATCCCATGCAAGACAGTAAAGCCAATAAGGCACAACGAGTTCCTGAATGTGAAAGAATCAGAAAACAAAAGAAAAATTATTAAGGAGTTGAAGTAAAAAAGAAAACACTGCAAAAAAAAAAAAAAACACGGTCGGTCGTCTAAGTTTTCTACCCGCCTTGGCTGCCCTGAGAAACACCGTTAAAAACGTCTTTTTCACCCCGAGATTTACCTTGACCCCCGACTCAGGCCGTGACACAAGTTCGGTTTTTAACGCGGGGAAAGAGTGTTTCCACTAGGGTCACTGGTCTAAGCTGGCCTTAGCTTGTCTAAGCTGGCCTTAGCTTGTCTAAGCTTGTCCGATCTTGTCAAAGCTAGTTATAGGCGGTGATACCACTACTACGTAACAGATGTAACACAAACGTGGTGGGGGCGCAAGGAAGAAGACAACTCCGGAATAGATACTACTCTCGCAGCATCTACTCTGACGGGAAAAAATCCTCTTCTTCTCCCCTGCCAATCTTTCCGGAAGAAGCCTCCAAAGTCTTTTCCATTTCTGTCCCGACGTCGATCTCATCCGTTCTTTTATTGTCTCAACGTACTCGATCAGGATGTTTGGATTAAATTCGCATATGGATATGCAAATCCTGTCACTCTCCCAGCATCCTTACCTGTCTATTGTGCGTTCATTCTACTCGTTTAAATCAACCTCAACAGTTTAATACGAGACGAGGGTTCGAATCGCGCCGAAATCAATTCACTTTACGGCTACAAGCAATGCATATTGCCACGCGAATTCTTTTCGCGGTGGGTGAACGACGCCTTCTCTCGGTAACTCTTTCGTTAAAGGAGTGAGAACAATAAAAGAAAAAGAATCACGATGTTTGCTTTCTCCCACATTGTTCAAGCTCTTTCCTGAGAACATTATGCGAGAAACCCTTCAAGACCTTCAGTTCACTATATCATTAGTAACTTACTCTTCACAGATGACATTGGCTTGTTGGGTGGGAGCAACTCCAAATTTCAGGGTCTCACCAACAGATTGACAGATTGAGCAAGAGCATATGGAATGGAGACCACTGAGAATATGACCACTGAGAAGAGTAAAGTCCTGTTCAACAGCACAAACCAACATCTGGGCCCAGATCTTCTTGAACGGAGAACAACTGGAAGAAGTGGACGCTCTTTGAATACCTTGGCGTTACCCTCACCAAAGATAGACACTCTGCAACAGATATAAAGACCAGACTGGCTATGGCAACATCGGCAAGGCAAAACTCGGTATATATGGAAGAGCAAATGCAACAGATCTTCAGACCAAGATGAAGCTATACAAGTCCCTGGCACTGTCCAATGTCATTTTATGGCTGTGAAAGCTGGACTCTGATAGCAGAAACCACGAAGGGAGTTCAAATATTGGAAAAGAAATTCTTCAGGCGCCTTGTCGGGATTTCCTGGAGAGAACATAAGGCAAGTAACACAACTGGCCAAGTAACACAACTGGCAGGCCCCCCAGGAGCCACTCTTGTCAACAGTAAAAAGGAGAAAGCTGTTGTGGCTTGGGCATGTCGTACACCACAATACTCTACCCAAGACGGTCTCTCAAGGTACCTTAGAAGTGGATAGACGTAGGGGGAAGCAATCCAAAAGCTGGATGGACAAGATTAAAGAATGGACCAGGATGTACACTCCGACGGTATTTCGCGAGGCGGAAAACTGGTTTGGTTGACGGCGGTTGACTGTATCAGTGTCACTCCTGTCTCCTCTCTGATCGGCTCGGTCACGAGAAAAGAATAAGAATCAAAAAGGCAATAGATAACGATTGACAATGTATTTAAATTTTTGAAGGTCAAAGTTGACTGGAAAGCATGAAGCTGGATGAGAGTTCCACAAGCGAGAAGTGCGGTAGAAGGAACTCTTAACACAGAACGTAAGTTTGCATCTAACCAATTCAATAGTAAATTGATGAGACTTTACGACCAATCTAGTACTATGTTGATATTCATAAAGTCTAGGTATCGTAGTTAAGAGTGATATTTAATTCTATAAAAAATACAAAGCGTGGCACAAGGCCAAAGTGGGGAATGGAAAAATATATAATTAAACTTAGCCACAACCCAAACATACAACAATATTCCTTACACCAGACATTCTTACTTACCATTCTTACTACATCCACCATAATACCTCATGTCTCTATGAAAGTCCTAACTAGTCCCTATATGTACAATTCTTGTCTATTGGTGGGAGGGGGTAATATAACAACAATTTAAAATCTAAACCCCAATGTGTATTTATAAATATCAACAAAAGCTATCTACAAGAAACAAAATAAAATACTGTTAATAATAAAAACCTCCACAATCCTTAATTGTGGCAGAAACATCAGTTAATTGAACGAAATCAATGCGGGACTTTAATAATATACAACACTCATTCTTCCAAACACTCACTGAAACATACACTCATTCAAACACGACAAATACGAAACTCACGCCCGAAAAACGAAAGGTGTCCCGCATCCACCAGTGAACTGACATCTCTGACCACCTAACGAGAAAGGGGATAGGGGAATTAAAGTACAGAAAGTGGGGACAGAAATAAAAGAGGCCAACGAGCATACGGTAGCGTAGTGAATAGTGATATTTATTCTGTTTAATACAAAAATGTGGCACATGGCCGTAGGGGGGATTGGGGAAAGGACGGTCTTCTTCTGTCTTAACTATAACTTAGCTAGCTGCAAACACTGACCCAATCTTACGAAACAATATTCCTTACACCAAAACAACATATTCATACGTACCTTTCTTACTACAACCACCATAATACCTCGTTGTCTCTATGAAAATATTAACTAGTCCCCATATTTACAATTCATTTTCTGTGGGGGGGGGATAAAATAAAAATTCTAAAAAACTAGCCCCAATGTGTATTTACAATATGAATACAAAAACTATTTGCAAGAAACTAAAGAAAATAAGATTAGTAATAAAACCCCCCAAAATGACTAAATGTGGCAGAAACATCAGTTCACTGGCCGAAATCAATGCGGGACTATAATAGTATAAAACATTCATTCATCCCAAGCACTCACACTGACATGTACTCATTCAAACACAACAACAAATACGAAAAAACACTCACGCGAAACGAAAGGCGTTCCGCATCCACCAGAGAACTGACATCTCTGACCACCTAACGAGAAAGGGGATAGGGGAATTAAACTAAAGAAAGAGGGGACAGAAATAAAAGAGGCCAATGAGCATACGGTAGCGTAGTGAATAGTTTTTCCGAAAAAATACAATGAAAGTATTTATAGAAAAGACACCAGGGAAACTACATTACGCCGGTGAGAAAGTGTTAGTGTTGGTTTGTGAGTTTAGTGACATAGAAATTTTGAGTTCAATCTCTGGGACTGGTAGGAAAGACTAGAAAGAAAGACAGCAATAAATTAACAATATCGGATGGAACTTCTGGCTCCATGCAAAATCAATTTTGAATTCAGAGTTTTCTTTTCTTAGACGGTAGCCAACCAAGGCTGAAAATCCAAGTCTGCTATAGTATTATATCACCTGCACATCCATTATACCAAGTAAAGCTTAGTAATTAAGCCTGTTTTAAGATGAAAAAAGGAATTAAAAAAATGAGTCGATACTTAATAATAATGGAAAATATATCAGCTAAAATATTCGAAGCTTGTGAAGTCATATTTCTGTCGGTTGCCAGCCAGCTCGTTCAAATAACAAGACAAATGCAAGAGCAAATAATTACTTGCCAAGAGAAAATGTAATTATGATTATCAAATATTTTTCTTACATTTTTTTTTATCTTTTTGTATTCCAGATCTACAGAGTTGCGTTGAAGAAAAAAACGCAGACTCGTACCAGACGAAAAATATACGGAGTCGTTTTGGCTATTACTTTCCTTGGTATAACAGCATCAGCAGGTTTCATTGCTTTTTGTGTTTTAGGTAAGTAATTTTATTTGGTAAGACGAAGAAATAACATTAAAATATTTCCACGTTTTCAGTTATTTAGTTAATAGTTTTTTATTCCTATACAACCGCTTTCTCATATCACTCGTTAAAAATTATTATAAGTCTACCAATTATGCACTGAATATGGCTGCCACACACGGTCTGGCACTTCAACTACGCAGGTAGAGATTCTTGATAAATTCCAAAGAATTATATGCAATATTGTCGCACCTGACTTGGTTTTAATCAGTTTCCCATCGGCATAACGTTGCTTCCATGTACCTTTTTTTATAAATATTTTCAAGGAAATTTTTGTAATGAATTTTACTTTGATAATTTGAGGCATTATGGTGGCTGTAGTAAGAATTTTAAGTAAGAATGTCTTGTTTTGGTGTAAGAGATACTGTGGTATGTTTGGATTAGTCATTGTGGTTAGCTGATTTTAACATGAGACAAGTTGGTTTTCTGTGTCGTGCTAGACAGTCTTCCCTGTGCCTTTTCTATAAATACCTACATGGTAGATGTCCTGGTGAACTCTCCTCTATAGGATTTTCATTTTTAAATATTGTTATATTTATCCCCTCCCCCAGACAAATTATACATATGGGAATTAGTTAAGACTACGTAAAGAGTTGGCGTTATTATATCTGTAGTAAGAATGGTAAGTAAGAATGTGCTGTTTTGGTGTAAGGAATGCTGTGATCAGTAATTGTGGTTAGCCAAACTTTACATAAGACAGATTGAACACCAGCCTATCCCCCTTTTTGGCCTTGTGCCAGATTTTTCTATTTTCAAAAAAGAAAAAAAAGTTATTTTCCTCTTTGGTACACCGACTTTACGAAGTAAATCGCAGTACTAGATTATCAGTTATGTTTCATCAATTTACTGTTGAATTTGCTACATGTAACCGTAAGTTCTGTTCTAATACTTTCTTCTCTCGCACTTCTCGCCTGTGGAATCTCTCGTCCTGTATCTTGCTTTCATGTCAACTACGATTTCAAAAATTAAAATTCAACGTCAGCCATCATCTTCTCTCTCCTTGAATCTTGTTCTTTTATTGTCCATATTGGTTAGTAACGTTTTCATAGATTCCTTCTCTTGTGGGCGTTATTGGAGTTAAATGATTTTTAAAAAATGGCTTTGAACGAAGGAAGTCTGTAGTGCTTAGCGAGGACTATATTTCTTCGAGCCTCGTGGATGGACGCTACAGAATTATAAACAATGGACTGTACTAAATAAAAGAAACTACATCACTTGATGACTTTCAACAACAGCAACGACTAAAATGGCTTGCACATATAAATCGAAGAGAAAATATTTAAAAAAAAGAAAGATGTTGACGTCGCACACTACTCAATAAGAGGGGTGATATAAGTCTTAGAAAACGAATCAACTGATCATTAAAAAAAATACTCAATCAAAAAGTTAAGAAGGAACACTCCACCAGTGTTAGAAAGAAATATAACAGTTAATGGACTTGATAAAACTATTTTCCTGAAAAATAGTTTTAATAGAAAGTTTTTAGAAATGTAAAACACAATACCACTGTTTGCCCAATCAATTAGTACTTTGTCCTACTACAAAATAAATGTCGGGAAGCACATTTTCTTTACTCAGACTCCTCGATCTAGGCCGGTTGATATTAATTTGACTGTTAAAGAGAATAAAAGACAAGAATGTCAACTCAGATACTCACTAAAAAACGTGTAATAATAAGAAACGCACATTCGCTCCTCAGGGAAGTGCAGTTACCGTTTAGCCCGGCACGCTTTACCGACTTGGTCACGGAGAAAAGTTGGTCAGCCAAATTTCATGCTTTCAAGGGAAATTTCTCATATATTTCTCGACGTTCTTCAAATCCAATGCACATCATATGCACAGTTTCGTATCCAAACGTAAAAAAAGAGAATTTTAGGATATTTTATTCATCCTACAGATTTTTATCAGTTTAAAATTTTATTTTTAATGGATACACTTATTTGAGTAGACGCTCCGTTTATTTATGAAACAATATATTTATTTATTTTCGTCTACCGGCTCAAATGTTCGAGAAATCTTATTAAAGAGAAATTGCGCTCTCCGGCAGGAATCGAACTTGCAACCATCAGAGCAGAGGGAGCTACCGTTTATCTTGTCACGCCTTACCGACTTGGAGACGGAAAATAGTAGGTAAGGCTAATAAAAAATCCATTCTAATATATATATATATATATATATATATATATATATATATATATATATATATATATAGGTATAATTAGGTTAAAAAGTAATGACGTAATAATGTCGTTTTTTGACGTTAAAAAATACGTTAAAAAAAACGACATTATTTGCTATTATAAATTTCATTATTTATATATATAATATATATATATATATATATATATATATATATATATATATATATATTACAGGATATCGATCCGTTGATATATAATCCGGATGGATCCTAGTAATATTATTTGTTAAAACTCATCGACAGAGAGCTCGATGTATTATTATAACAGAGCATATGTATTTTTTACAACAGAAAAACAAAAATTACCCCAACACACTACCTCACCATGTTGAGGTAATTTTTGTTTTTTTGCTTTTATACATACATACTGAAAGTATCTTTTTATATGCCTTGCCCATGAAGGCCGTAAGAGATCACGACTCTCTACAATTTCCTATCCTTTGTAGCTCAAAGCAACGTTTGTCCTCATATTATCACGATGTTTCATTGATCTACCATCCTTTTACAGAAGCTTGTTAGCAGTTCCCCCTCTGTCCCTCTTGCACTCAATATACCCTGTGTGTCTCAAATTCTCCCCGCCCTCTTTCCGTTTTACGTTTTCCCAAAACTCCCAACTGCCTCTATCTGATCGTAAGTACAATTTTACAATCGTTTCTCACATATTTATTCCATGGTATCCTCATCATCGTTCTGTAGAACTGTATCATTAGCATTTATTGCCATAGGATTGATATGACATAACAGTTCATAATTCTTTACTTTGCGTAATGCACGCCAAACAGAAGTATAGTGATAACAATATAAGCTGGCTTTTCTAAAAATATGGCTATACATAGATAATTTCCCGGTAAGTTACGCTGAAATTTCGCTATGAATTGGGATGTCTTAATCTTATTTGAATGGATAGCTTTGCAAGTCCTCTCTGCTATAATAGAATTTATTTCTCGGGTATAATTCTCCTAAGAGGACTGAAAGCTTAAGTGTGGGAACAGAAAAAAATCCCCAGAGAATTAAATTCGAATATAAATGATTAGGATGGCTGAGAAGTCGTCATTGCTTATGTTATTACTCCCATATCTCGTTTACTGCTCATTTCAAAAGGCTTCTCAGTGACGTTTGCCAATTCCGAAATTATTAGAAGTATAGGGTGTTCCAATAACTTAGACCGATTTTAAATGTGAATTAAGTTTAAGCGTCTAATGACTTGTTCTTTTTTCTTTCAGATTTAACAACTTAAGTCTGGCAATTTCAACCCTGGAAAGATTAACAATCAAACAACGTGTTAACGTTATCGAAGCCTATTACGAAAATGGACGTCCAAACAGAAATGCATTCCGCGCACTACGCGATTTTTTTGGTCAACATAATCGACCAATCGTGAGTGAAATTGGAAAAAATGTTCGTAAATTCAAACAAACTGAGTCGGTGGCAGAGGTGAAAACATCACTGCGTGCTCGTTTATGCCGTTTAGCTGAAAACATTGATGCGGTTCACGAGAATGTAGCCGAAAATCCAGCCGAAAATTCGTCATGGCGCGCTGGAATTGAACCTCTCCACAAGAACGTTACATCAAATTTTGACAAAAGATTTGTTACATCAAATTTTGACAAAAGATTTGTTACATCAAATTTTGACAAAAGATTTGTCTCTACACGCTGACAAAATTAAATAGACACAAGAACTGAAACCTACTGACTATTTGGTGCACCATACATTCGTCAATTGGGTGCACGAGCAAAAAATCCTCTTCATTGATGAAGCCCATTTTCATCTTGCTGGATTGGTTAATAAGCAGAATTGTCGCATTTGGATTGATGAAAATCCAAAGAAGATTATTGAAAAGCCACTGAATCCACAAAAGGACATTATTTGGTGTTCATTTTTTTTGCTTGCGGAATCATTGGGCCTTATATTTATAAATTTAAACGTCCATTTTCGTAATGGACTTCGATAACTTTAACACGTTGATTGATTGTTAATCTTTCCATGGTTGAAATTGCCAAAGACTTAAGTTTTTAAATCCGAAAGAAAAAAGAAAAAAAAATCATTGGACGCTTAAACTTAATTCACATTTAAAATCAGTCAAGTTATTGAACCACCTTTTATTTTTAGATAACTGGTTATAATAATTTGGTTTCTGGAACCGATTCCCAAGAGTATTCTTCCGCGGTCACTACGACCTTAACCTGTTCAAATCTAGGGTTAACCGTTACCTTCCCCATATATATGCATAAACCATGCCTCTTACTCTGTAACCCTCTACCTTGAGTGGCTCTCGGGCCTTGTACAGAATAGTCCTTGTGGGCGACGAATTATTTTCCACCCTCCAAATTCTCTCTCGCGGGCGGAATGTGACGAGCCTCTCCCTGCTCTACCGCTACTTCCATGGAAAATGCTCGGACGAACGACATTCCTTAGTTCCGCCAGGTCTAGCCTTCACGGCTAGGATCCGCCATACCGCTTACTCAGTAGCAAGCCACCTCCGTATTCCATCTGTGGGAACTAATTTCCTCTCAAACAGCATCTCCTTGCAAACCACTGATCTGTGGAACAAACTCCCAAGACGATGTTTCCCAGATAACTACAATCTTAACCTGTTAATATCTAGAGATAATCATTATCTTCCCTTCTTATTCGTATAAACTACCCCTTCACGTAACCTTCTACGTCGATATAGGTAAAGATGTGTTTGGTAATCCGTATGGATAATTCCAGGAAGGATATAATCCAGGGCTCAATGTAAAAACAGAGCAAATATTAATTATATTCAGAAAAGAACTTTTAAGGGTTCATGGGGATTATACTTTATTTTATTAGAATGAAATTTGATTCTAATTCCTCAGATAGACATTTTCATATGAAAAATGTATGAAAATATTGGTCTGAGGAAGAATGGTAACTATTTCATATAATCTACACACACACACACACAACATATATATATATATATATATATATATATATATGAATATATATATATTATATACTTGATTCTCCCGTCGAATCTTGACGTATGAGGGTCAAACAGATCAGTTCCTAGAAACCGACAGCCGACAACAGCACATGAGATCTGATTATATGAAGGTTTCGTGCAGGACCATCCACACTTTTTGAAGGGCCGAATACAGAGACCTGATGCACTTTTTGCCACAAGGTCCCCTAAACACTTTGCAGGTTTTGAATTCAGAGTTGTCCTTCTCTAGTTGACATCCAAGGCTAAACAGTCTGTCCTGCTATTTACCCATATACATACATACATACATACATATATATATATATATATATATATATATATATATATATATATATTGACCAATTTGCATGTAGAAAAAGAGAGAAAAAATCTTATCGAAGAGTTCCAGGAAAATAGCAGGGTCACCGGATCATATATGCCAGCAATATTTTGTATGACAAATGGTAGAATTATAAATATACAGGATAATAAGAGAAAAAAAATTGTCTTCCTCGACACAGTGAACGGACTTTCTTAGCGATGGATTCAATGTAGTTTTTTCCATCTCATGTCAGCTGAGAACGTTAGTCCGAGACGGTGTAATGAGTCACTTTCATCGAGGATAGCATCAGCCATATTGATGGAAGGCAAAGAGTCGTCTCTCAGATGATTAATGGAGAGCAGTTTAGCTTTGGAGGCGTTTAAAGTGTCAAGCCATCATTTTCCCTAATTAAGAACGGTTTTGATGTCGTTTGTACAACTGCTGCCATTTTGACCTTGTCAGACTGATCAGCCTTACTTAGTGCCGTCTGCATAGATGCCAAGTTGAGAGCTAATGGTGGACGTCGTTAATGAAGATTAAAAACAGCGTAGGACCAAGTATGCTGCATTGGGGACATCCGGGTTACTACGAAAGGATGTAGATGACTTCAGGAAAACTTTCATTTCACGATATTTTTTTTTACTTTTACATCTAAATATTATAAATACTAAATTTTGTATCCTTTGTATACCAAGTAAATATGCGTATATAATGTTTAACAAACGAGAAATTTAACGATATTTCGGTGTTTATACGTATCATCTTCGGGTAACTTTATTTATTTCTATTAGAATATAAAGTTTTGAGATTAAATAAATAAACCAATTTATATTCACATCCCCAAAGAGTTGTACAGCAATTATACTGAATGGACCTTAAAGTTTCTGAGAAACACACGTTATCTGGCGGGATCAACACTCTGAATAAAGTCATCACGCTCAAACACTCTGTCACGATGACTTGTGTCTTCATGCTAGCATAACCATCGAGTTCTGTCTACCCAATTTCACTCAAGGTTGGAGTCAGTGCTGCTGGTATTGCGATGAGAAAGATTGATTCATGCCTTTCTAGGTGTATTTGTTCGTAGGCAACGTTCTCAGCTGGAATTTGAATTTGGTACGTCAATACTATTCTTCACTCCCATTACCATTCCACTGAATACACAAAATTCTTTATATGCGCTACTTTCAAAATCGTTTTGCTGACGGCAAATTTAAATAGATATTAAAAGCGTAGAATTCTTTCTTTTTTGTTTAAGTATTTACATGGGTGTAGGTAAAACGCATCTGGAAAAATTCTTCGGTAAAATTTAATAACTATAGTATTTCAGAAATTAATTTTAGAACAGAAGGTAGGGAAGGAAAGCGTGAACAAAGGACTAAGCATCAACTGCAATTGTTTTTAGCGTTATGTCTACATTATATAAGCTGTCAGAATTCATTATTTTTGTCTCAGCTCTAAAGCTTAAGTTGTGCTAAGATGGATTGAACATTTTATTGCACAACATAAAAAAAAAAAAGATACATGAAATTAGGAAGCCAGAAAAGAAATTCACAGGCGAGAAGTGCAGGAGAAGAAACTATTAGCGTAGAACTTACGGTTACATCTAAAAATTTTAACAGTGAAATAATGAGACCTAAATGCCAATCTAGTACTATGCTTAAAGTCGTGGTAACAAAGAGGAAAGATTATCAAAACAATTTCAAGGAAAATATTTATCGAAAAGCATGAGCACTGTGACGGCTACACTCCAGTTAACGACATCGATATGCCGGTTAAAATGTGCAAAGGTAGTCGGAAGGGTTTCCCGACCCAAGCAGTGAAGAGGAACGCATTTCCCCCCAACCCACCTGAACCAAGCGGCCATCGGCCAGTCGCCAGTCTTCACCTCAGTTTTACTAGTGGGTGGAGGAAATTTAGAGAGGGTGACCAGGGTAACTTCAACATCTCCGGTGTAAAAGAACCGGCAAGAAACTGCATTATTCTGCATTTGTCACCATGAACCACAATTACAAAGAGAAATATTTTTACTATAGCATAAAATGCGCTGAATAAATGAATGAATGAATTTTATCATTCATCTTGGATGGTAGAGTCTCGTTTCTAGCGTTATGTCTACGTTATATAAGCTGTCAGTATTCAGTATTTTTGTCTCAGCTCTAAAGCTTAAATTGTGTTAAGTCATGAAAACATTTTATTGCACAAGAGAAAAAATATCTATGAGAAAATTTGATAACTGTTTCGGCTTGATGTTGAAAATTACGGCAAGCTTAAGATATGTCTATTCGACCTATACAGCGAGAATTCAGTGTCCGACCAGGATTCATTATTCTAAATTCATTATTGGCGGCCAAAATCTTAACAACAGAAGATATGCAGATAACAATGTGTTGATAAAAGACACGGAAAGAAAACGATAAAAGCTCCTACAGAAGTTAATGAAATAAAGCGAGAAGAAAGGACGAAACATTAACTGCACGTAGACAAAATACATGTTTATTATCAAAAGGATGAGAGTAAAATGCAAATTACAAATCTGAGATACCAAAATCGAACAACTACAATATTTTAAATATTTGGGAAGTGTTCTAACAGAAGACGGAAAGTGCGACACTGAAGACGTATGGCCAAAGATGCCTTCCAAAAGCTAAGCAGAGTATTAAGAGACATAAAAACTTCGTTAGAAACAAAGAAAAGAATATTGAACTGTTAAATGATATCTTTCCTCCTATAGGACAATGAATGCAGAACAATCTATTCAAAGATGAAGAAGAGACTTGAAGTAACTGAAATATGGTTCTACAGAAGGAGGCTAAGGTTATCATGTACCGAACATGTGAGCAACGAAACAACGAGGTTTTAGAGAAAATGGAAACAGAAAGAAAACTTATACTTAACATTACGAAGAGACAGTTGAAATTTCTGAGCCACATAATACGGAAGGAGAGCTTGGAAAATCTGATGCTCGCAGGACTGATTGACCACAAGGATGGCAGAGGAAAACAACGCATAACATATTTAATGTGCTTGACTAAACAGGGTTTAGAAAAAATAACGAACAGAGAAAATTTATTAAGAACTTCAAAGATAGGAGATTGTGGAGAGCCACGACCGTCTACGTGCTGAAGGGAGACGGAACATGAAGAAGAGCTGCGTATTTTAGTCATTTATTACGCTTAGGAATCTTGGTCAGGAACCTGAAAAATACAATAAACAAATGAATAAAGACTAAGAAACATTCCTCGACTGATTTTTTGTTTAGTATTTAGACAGATTGATTAATTAAATTCGATTATTTTAGTTCTTTTAATCAAAATCAGGGAAAACTTTCGGATCGTCCTGAACAAACTACACTGTCTTTGATATCATGCTTCCTGCTGTTATTTCTACCAAAATATACTTTTAATTAAACATGAGAAAATAAAATATTTAAAGTATTTACATTGTTCGGACTATTGTCGTCATCTATGGTATCATATTCACGGCGTTTCGGCCGTTGTACGCTCCGACATTCTTCAGGTGATAGGAATTTCGAAACGAACCCTTTATTTCGCCCACCGGGGTACATTGTTCCGTTGTTCTAGTTCCACATGCCATGCCTTTTCTGGATATCTCAGTTTCAGTTATTTCCCTTTAATCCAACTCTCCACGTTTTTTTTCACCTCAGCTGTGGCCAGGTATTGAACACACAACAAAAAATAAAATAGACTCACAAATTTAATTTTCAAGTTTTTATTTGGATTTCCGTGTTGTTGGCAAACATAGAATGAAAACGGCAAGAACTCCTCAATAGTATAGTCAAGGAAAGTCAGTTTTCTATGTCGTGTTTATCATTTAAAATCTATCTTAAATGTTTAACCATATTTACCCGTTTACCATTCGCCAATGATTTGAAAATTAATGCCAAATATGGTCTTGTCTTTCTGCTATATATTTAGAAATTCATAATAACATACAAAGAAAAATCTGCAATGTAAATGGTCCTGATCTGACATCTCGGCATTAATCACTTTCCCACAAATATAGCTTCCTTGTGTTTTTTTCTATAAATACCCCCATGGTAAATGTCCTGGTGAATTCTCCTCTATAGTGGTTTCATTTTTAAATGTTGTTATTTTTATCCCCCCTCCCTCTTGACAAATTATACATATGGGAATAATTTAAGACTACATAGAGACTTTGAGGTATTATGGTATCTGTAGTAAGAATGGTAAGTAAGAATGCGTTATTTTAGTATAAGGAATACTGTGGTATGTTTGGGTCAGTAATTGTGGCTAGCTAAGTTTAAGACAAGACAGAAGACAAGCCTTCTCTTTCGGCCTTGTACCATATTTATGTATAACTCAAAACAAATATTAATCTCCTCTGGGGTTTCATTTTTAAATGAGTTCTATGATAATAGGTTTTTTCTCGCACTTCTCGCTTGTGGAACACTTTTACGGTTTTTTTTATTTTCAGTCAAGTTTGATTTTCAAAAATGTAAAAGCAATGTAAGTTGTTTTCTTCAGTCTTCGTAATTCCTGTTTTTTATTGTTCTCGCTTCTTAATGTTTTTCTCCTTTTTTTTTAAGCCTTTCACCCCAAGCAAGGCGGGAAGCCACTAGAACGCAAGGGTTTACAGAGTAGGAGCGAGAGCAGATAGGAGTGATAGAGGAAAGGATGAAGAGAAGGATATGGCGGTAGATCAAGGCATCTGGAGATGTCAATTGACATTACATTTGAATAGTTGGAGATTATAGCTATCAGGGAAACAGGAAAAGGGGAGGGAGTTCCATAGGCGAGAGGTGCGAGACATGAAGCTATTGGAGTAGAAGAGACGGCTACATTTAACAGTTTCGACAGTGAAAAGGTGAGAGCGAGATGCCAGCCTAGTCGAACGCTTAAATTCATGAAGTCTGGGTACCAGCGAAAGCAGATCATCGGAGCAGTTGCCATGAAAGTATTTGTAAAAAGACAGAGGGAGGCGACGGCACGTTTGTGAGAGAGCGACTGCAGACGAGATGCCAGATCAGGGCCAATTACATTGCATATCCGTCTCTGGATCTTATCAAGAACCTTGAGACAAACAGAAGGAGCACCGGACCATATATGGCAGCAATTCTCCATGCAAGGGCTATTGGAACTCATGTGATTTTTTCAGAGACGATTCTTGGACTGACATTTTTAAGTTTCAAATTGATAACTGCGCCACTGAGGTTTCCTCTTGTGATAAAGCCGGCATGGATGCTTTCATCCCTTCTCGGAAATACTAGGTGAAACCACAATCTTCTCCATGGTAGTTAACATCTACTGATAAAAGCTGAATATTTCGCCCGTAAATTCTCCTTAATCTCTACTCTTGATTCATCGGGAGTATTCTTGCCTTACTTCTCACGTTTCTGTTGAGTGTTATGCATATAACACCTATTTAGGGCTTCTGCTATCATCTCTAATCTGGATTCCGACGAAACACGTGGACCTGATGGTATCTCTGGTATTAAATTTTTGAAGATCAAAGCTGTCTGGAAAGCTTGGAGCCACACGTGAGAAGTGCGGTAGAAGAAACTGCTAGCATAGAACTTACGGTTACATCTAGCTAACTCAACTGTGAATTTATGAGACCTTGCCGCCAATCGGGTACTTTGCTTAAATTCATGAAGTCTAGCTACCGTAGCAAAGAATTCATCTGAACAATTATCATGAAAGTATTTATAGAAAAGACACAGGAAATCTACACTGCAGCGGTAGGAAAGTGACTGAAACCGAGACACCAGGTCAGCACCAATAATATTGCAGATTGTTCTTTGGATTCCATCAAGAATATTTACATATTCTCGAAAAAGGCCTCCAATCGGTTGTGAACTGGGGCAGGAATTGGCTGGTCAACTGTAATGCTTCAAAAACAAAACTGTTCTCTATTAATCACCACAGAGATCCTTCCCTGCCCTCCATTAGAATGTCTGACGCTCAACTTCCCGAGAGCATCTCTCTGTCGCTGCCCGGTCTCACGTTGACGACTGACCTGAGATGGAACAAATATATTGAGTCAATTGCTTCGTCCACCGCAAGGAAAGTTGGCTCCCTGTGCCGCGCCAGGAAATTTTTCTCCCCGGAATCGATCCTTCAGATCTACAAATCAACCATTCACCTTTGCATGGAGTATTGCTGCCATATATGGTCTGGAGCCCCTTCTGTTCGCCTCGGGTTCTTGATAGGCTCCAGAGACGGATATGCAATATAATTGGCCTTGATCTGGCATCTCGTCTACAGTCAATTTCTCACAGACGCGCCGTTGCCTCTCTCTGACTGTTTTACAAATACTTGCATGGCAATTGCTCCGAGGAGCTGCATTCGCTGGTTCCCAGATTTCATGAGTTCAAGCGCCCTACGAGGCTGGCATCCCGCTCTCACCCCTTCACTGTCGAAACTCCTAAATGTAGCCGTCTCTTCTACTCCAATAGTTTCATGTCTCGCACCTCTCGCCTGTGGAACTCCCTTCCCTATTCCAGTTTCCCTTAGGGTTATAATCTCCAGCTATTCAAATGTAATGTCAATCGACATCTCCAGTTGCCTTGATCTATCCACTATCCTTCTCCTCATCCTTTCTTCTATCACTCCTATCTTGCTCCAAATTTTCTGTAACCCCTTGCGTTCTAGTGGCTTCCCGACTTGCTTGGAGTGAAACGCTTAAAAAAAAAAGCAAAAAAAAAGCAGGACAATCGGACCATACGTGGTAGCAATATTGAAGGCATGGGCGAATGATAGATTTATAAATATGTAAGATAGATTCTGGGGGGGAAAAAATGTCTAGAACGACACAGTGAACCAACTTTATTAGCAGCAGAGCCAGCAATGGGTTCACTATAATCTTACCATTTCATGTCAGTTGAGAATGTTAGCTCGAGAAGGCGCAAAGAGTTACTCGCATGCCGGTGAGAGGTAGGAACTACAAATTACCGGCATCAGAATCAAGTAAGTACCGAAATCTAACCAGCTGCGAAATGTTATAACAGACAATGAATGTAAAACAGAAAACCGAAAGCGTGTTAAAATAGCTAAAGATGCCTTCCAAAATCTAAACAAAGTATTACGAAACGGGAAAATTTCGCAAGAGAGAAAATAAAGAATTCGGGACTGCTATGTAATATCATTTCTCTTATATGACAGTGAACACTGGACAGCTCCAACACAGGTGAATAGGAAACTTCGGGGCAACAGATATGTCGTTCTACAGAAGGATGCTGAGAATATCATGGACAAAACATGTATGCAACAAGAAAGTTTTAAGAAATATGGGAATGGAAAAGGCATTTATGCTGAGGATCAGAGACATTTTTGGAACACATAATGAAGAAAGAGGGAATTGAAAATTTGTCACTCATGTCACTTTGTACAGATGGATAGCAGAACAGAGACTGGGAGGGATAGTAACGAGACAAACATTTCTTAGAACTACAGAGGATAGGAAGTTGTGGAGAGCCATGATCGCACATGTTCCGAGAGGACATAGTACATTTTTATTTTCTAACTAGTTCTGGCTTAGCAAGTTGTGCCCACTTTCATTCAATACCCTGAATCCATGCCTTCCAATGCATCTATGAATTAAATAACAAGCTAAACTAATTCTTCAGCCTTTGTTGGTAACCAGTCTAGAAGGACTTTGTTGGTAACCAGTCTATAAGGAATTTGTTGGTAACCAGTCTAGAATGACTTTGTTGGTAACCAGTCTAGAAGGAATTTGTTGGTAACCAGTCTAGAAGCACTTTGTTCGTAACCAGTCTAAAGGACTTTCTTGGTAACCAGTCTAGAAGGACTTTGTTGGTAACCAGTCTAGAAAGACTTTGTTGGTAACCAGTCTAGAAAGACTTTGTTGGTAACCAGTCTAGGAGAACGGGGAAACTTTCTACTATCTTTCACAAGAAGTCATGGTAATTGACAAACAATAAAGAAAAGGACTCCGTCAGAAGCCTTGACCTTCTACGTCTTAAAGGGACTGGAATTTTTTTTTAAATTAAAAATAAAAAGGCACCAATGATTTTTGTTAGTAATATTCAGATTTAATTTTGAACAGGACAGTATTTTAAAAAAAAATCAAAATTTCGCGGTATTTAAATTATTTACACGAAAAGAAAAACGTTAATGGCATCTCGTCTCGTCGATTGTATTAACTTTGTTCAACGAGAAAATTGATGAGTGTACATCCGTACAGAAACTAAAAGAATTTGAATTGCAAGAAAATGATTCCTTTCCATACTTGCAATTAACTACCCGGCTAAAATGCATTACTAAATAAATAAATTGGATTTAAATAAAAAGCATTAAAAATCACAAAAGTAAAAAAAAAGATATCATTATATATATATATATATATATATATATATATATATATATATATATATATATATATATAATATAAATAAAACTAAATACCATCATTTATTAATATAAGTGTTTATAGCTGGAAAGAAACATTCAGCTTTTTTAAATTTACAATTTTTTTTTTTGTTTTTTTAATAAAATTTCAAATGAATTGTGAATTTATGTGTCCGTGGATAATTACTGTCTTTTCTCTCAATGTTCTCAGTATATATATATATATATATATATATATATATATATATATATATATATATATATATATATATATATATTTATATATATATATATATATATATATATATATATATATATATATATATATATATATATATATATATATATATATATATATATATATATATATATATATACACAGCGAGTATTTCTATTTCTATTTATATATATATATATGTGTGTGTGTGTGTGTATGATCTATTTTATATATATATATATATATATATACATATACATATATATATATGTATGTTTGTTTAGTGACATGGGATATTTTCAGTTTTTTAACAAAATTTGATTTATGGCAAAGTAGAGATAAATGCATAAAAAAAAAAAAGACAGTGCTAGATAGATAGATAGATAGATAGATAGATAGATAGATAGATAGATAGATAGATAGGAATAGTCTAGAATATGCGTATAATTCGCAGTAGAGAGGTATGACTATAATGAAAAAAAATAGAGAGAGACAGATAGATAAATAATTTTAATATGCACTTTATTAAATCATATTCACAATTATGAATTATATGTATCTATATGTTCGTGCGTGCGATTACCCACGTGTGTGTATGCGTACGTTGTTTTTATTGTTGTATGTACGCATCGGTGGTTACACGTGCACAACCTGCATCTATGTGGGCGAACACCGGAGAAACATTATTATTTATTTGTTTTTATGTTGCTATTTATTATTATTATTATTATTTATTTATTTATTTATTTGGAATCATTTCTTTAAGGAAACTATATACAGCTGTTTCAGTGAATACGTTGCAGAATGTCTAGGCCATATGCTGTACACATCACATGACCATTTGTTAAGATACCAACTCCAAAGAAAACAAAGATGTTGATTCAATGAAATCGGTTATCGAGAAAAGAGAGAGTGGCAGGATGAGAGAGAGAGAGAGAGAGAGAGAGAGAGAGAGAGAAAGAAAGAAAGAAAGAAAGAAAGAAACCTCGAGTGACGCATAAAATCCTGATTCCGCCTGCATTGACAAATGGTTCAGGAGAGAGAATTTAATTCATTAAATTGAAAGGAATGAAAAGCATGACTAAAAAGATTATAAGTTGGTAAAACGAAATTATTATATTGCTGTCGAAAGCATAACATATAAAATCGAAATTTCTCCACTCGATCCAGTCTCCGAATTATTTCCAAGCATATTTATACGTGATTGTAATGTATGTATGTATCGGTGTGTGTTATCGTACACACGCATACCAGAACATTCTACTAAGCCAACGCCGCTTCAATTACGTAAACACAAATACAACAAAACAGCCACATGTAATTTAATTGCCAATGCATGGCTGATTATTCTGCGCACATTATAATTTAAAAATCAATATTTATAGTATTTTTCCGCCTTTAATTTATATATATTTTCTTTGTGATTTTTTTTTTACATCAATTTTATTTCTTTTAACGAGGTGACCTTTTTTTTCTCCTTAGCTGAGTTCAAAGCAAGCTAAGGACTTTGATTGAGACCTCAAATTAAATATTTTTCGATTTTTAAATTAACATGAAACTTATGTTGCACTTTTTTATTGTTTTATTTTTTAATGTTCAATTTGTTTAAGTCTGTCAACTTTGTTCTGATTTTTTTTTTTTTTTTTTTTTTTTTTTTTTTTTTTTTTTACAAAATATTACAATCTACCTGCCAGAAATGACCTTTCAAAATCGGTAACAGCTTATCTCTCAAGACATGAATATTTCATTGTTAAGAAAGACGAACAAAAGAAAAAAAAAGAAGATATTTTTGATTATTTTGAATAAAGGATGAATCGAAAATAAATAAATTAGGAATATCAACAGCATCTCTAATTGCTGAAATATAAAATTAAATTTTCAAATCAACATACTGCGACGATTCGCCACGAGTCCTCAGATATGAAAAAGATTAAATCGCGAATGGTATTTCTTTGTATTGCACATCAGTGAAGTAAAAATGTATTTTTATAGAATCTCTTACAACCACTGCAAGAAAAAAAAAAGAAGAAGATGCCTGTTATAGCATTTTTCATCGCGATACTTTAATTTAATGTTATATTTCAGCTGTAATGTTAATAATGTCTGATAAGTATACGGGACTACATTTTCCATGCATAAAAATATGTAGTTTCAGGGTTTTCATCGAACTTTCGATTTTCTTTTTCTTGAGAGGGTGTAAAAGAATTTCTTTCTCCCCCAGTAGGTCGGGCGAAATTGACACCAGCTGACTGTAGCGAAACACCTAACAAGAATCGAACTCACTACAGTTATAATAGTTTACTCGATTACATTTAAAAAAAACCGCTACACAACAGCCATCCGGGCATTTTATTAACCTCAACTTAGACTCAAGACTATAACTTTGAAACACTTCGAGATGATCAGCAGTAATGATCTGTTCGATTAATTGATTGATTTGAAGTTTTTTTGTTATTATTTTTTATAGCTTATCAACCCTATCTGGGTTTTTTTTTAAGCCTAAACAGATTTTTTGATTGTAAAATTTTTTATTTTGACGAGTGAATATTATATTAGCAAGCCATCACTTCTACCGCAACCCGAGAAAAATGTATTAGAAAACATCACTGTTATATCCAAAAATGATTTTTTCAGGTACAAGTTTTACTATTTGACCTGTAGCTGGGGGAAAAGAGATAGATTATACCTTTCCCAAAAGTATTTGTACGTAAGTGAAAGGAATGAACACAACTTGTATTCTCCGATTTCTCATCCCGAGCCGCTATGCAACACATCTGATTCGATATATCCGCCATCTTGTTAAATAACATTTTATAAAGAGATGACCACGTCGGGAGATGCATGTATAGTGCAACCTGAGTTCTTGAACGTCTCATATGACGAACAAATCGGTTTACGAACGGAATATTCGAGATGAAAATGCCTCGGTTATTAAACAGATTTTCGGTTCTCGAACAACACTGCCGAACCGAATTAACTCGAATGGAATAATTTCTTAGTGTTATTTTCATTGTTGCTTAATTTAGATGATAATATATATATATATATATATATATATATATATATATATATATATATATATATATATATATATATTCAAGGTCGAAATATATTAAATGTGTAAATGTATAGCCGAAAGCGCTAAGATAGAAAGAACATTCGGACAGTTTTTATATAATTTATCACCTGAAAAGAAAAATTTATTAGATCACCTGAGAAATTGTATAAAAAAAACTAAATCAAAGCACTTTTTATGTCGTATTCAATGAAATGTGCATGGAAGAAAGTTTGTTGCCTGAATACACACACACACACACACACACACACACATATATATATATATATATATATATATATATATATATATTATTATTATTATTATTATTATTATTAATAATAATTAATCGTTATTTTAGTGGATATCCGGAGAGCGGATATTGTTCATTAATAAGATTTCTCGAATATTCAGGCGAGTAGACGAAAATGAATATACTATTTAATGAATAAACTGAACGTCTATTCAAATATAGGTATCCACAAAGTAACGTTTAAATAATAAAATCTGTCGGATCAATAAATAAAAATTAATCACTTCTTGAATATATATATATATATATATATATATATATATATATATATATATATATATTACTTAAACTAATAGGATAGGTAGGAAAGAAAAAAAATTAAAAGCGTAAAAGTGATCTAAGAACGAATTAAAAAAAACTGTATGCCTGCTTGCTAGTTCGTAAACTTTCACCTTTCGGATTATTGTGCTTCAAATGTCGGGATGTATAAAATGGCGTGAGGCGCAGTTACAACTACATAGGCAAAAGAGACAGAGTGGCATTGCAACTGTAAGCGTTGTAGGTATAAGAGGTCGATGGGCTACAGGCATGGAACAATATCTGAGAGGAGCCATTTTTGTTTTTCTGTCCGGTTCTAAGTGCACAGCAGCAACGTTTCTTTGAGCATCGCCATTTAACGCATCATCTGGCATTTTATAATTTGTTCAATTTAGGATATACCCAGTTTTTCTCTTTCATGTAAGCTACAGAATATATATATATATATATTATATATATATATATATATATATATGATAAAAATATAGTTTTGAAGTATGCGATATTTATCGGTAAAAGTGCTGAATTTCAGTGATGGAGCGTACGTAGATATAAAAGTGGACATTTAGGTCAACAAAAAGTGTCCTGATGATTTCGTTTCACCTGGAACCAGACTGTAGCCAATTTTTTTAACTCAGTGACATATATATATATATATATATATATGTGTGTGTGTGTGTGTGTGTGTGTGTGTGTGTGTGTGTGTGTGTGTGTGATAAATATACATACACGCACGAAAAAAATCTTACGTACGTATACATATATTTTTTCCACAGGTGTTATAAATACAGTGCTCAATGTCAAGAGGCAAAGCTATAAGTATATATTAGTGAATATACATAATATCCAACGTCGAGATATATATATATATATATATATATATATATATATATATATATATATATATATATATATATATTAGTAAATATATGATGATGATTCAAAACTTGTGTTAAAACTTGTTTATTTAATTATTGCTGCCTAAAAATATTAGAATTATCTAATAATAATTTATATCATTTTAAATTCAACACGAAAACGTTAATTAATGCTTTGACTGTATTTGCACCTAAAGATTTCAGCAATTGCCTGAAACTCCGAATCGTGCTACATATATATATATATATATATATATATATATATATATATAATATATAGAGGTATGTATATTTGGGCAGCAACGTTTCTTTTAAAAATCCTTCGTTTAATATAACAGCCAAGGACAACTTAAGTTTTTTATTTAGTTTTTCCAGCGTTCTTAAATTTTTCCGTTTGGTTGGAGTACAAAAATTTTCCATATTATCCATTGTTCCAAGTGTATTACAGCCAACTCTTTCGCCATTTTCAAGGGGAATTGTTTGAGGTGTTGTTAATTTCTCTTCATAGTTTGACTATTTATGATGCAATTTATTTTTATATTGTTTTGAATACTTGTCAGATCGATTAGTCCAAACCTTCGCGTGTTGAGAACGGTTACAATTCGAATGAGCGTCTTTGTATTTTTTAAAACTTTTAATACTTCAATCCCACTGTTAAATAAGATGAGGTTGATAAGAGGAAGGAGATGTTTAACACACACACACACACACACACACACACACATACATATATATTTTTTCATATATACATATTCATATATATATAATATATATATATTCATATATATATATAATATATTATATGATATATATATATACATGCATATATATACATACATACACACACACGCACACACACACACGCACACACAATCAAAGGAAATAATAATAATAATAATCAAAATGGAGTTTCAAATGGGCGTAGAGATGCAACTACAGCACAATACACCGGCTGAAACTGCAAAATACCTAAAAAAGACAGCAAAGACGAATGCAACCGATCAAATACAGAAGCGATGGCAAGATAAACCGCTTCATGGCCAATACTCTGTCCGTACCAAACAAGCTGACGTAGACAAAACCTGTACCCATCAGTGGCTACGTAGTGCAGGGTTGAAAGCGGAAACTGAAGGTTTTATCCTTGCTGCGTAGACTAATTGAAGGGTTTCCTGGAAGTCCATGCCTCAAGGAGATACAAAAAATTGTTCTGACAAGTACAGCCCACACCTTACGAAGGGCTTTATCTATGTAATTTTATTTTATTTTATATTATTTTTTTTTTTTTTTTGTCAGAGGAAAGTGTCATGACGCCATTTCTAACCTTAGATCCTTGGGCGGGACCCGGAAAGAAATGTGTAAACGCCAGAAATCAAAGAAAATAATAATAATAATAATAATAATAATAATGACAACAACAACAAAAGCAACAACAAAAATAATAATAATAATAATAATAAATGTTAAACAGAATTAGACGTGAAAAAATGCATGCAGTGAAATCCGGCAAATAAAACAAATAGATGAAGAACATTGGCTAATAATGATCATCAAAGTGAAGGCAGCAACAAAATTCATTCGGCATCTTATCGCCACAGTAATTTCAAATGTTTCTTGATTCAGTCATTCAAACGCTGGAGATAGACATGTGTTTCGATCAACCATTACACTTGGTGACCTCACTGCGACCCCATGCTGAAACTTCGTACCTACCTATAAGTCCCAGACGACCCAGACGCTTTTCTTTAAAACAAGACTGTCGCTTAAATGCACTTTGTAAGACTTCATTATCCGATTCATTTTTTTTCTTTTAAATAAAAAACAATGAAATAATTTTCGCAAATTTGCCTTTCACTTCAAATACAAAAACTCATAAACATGTCAGAAATGGATCATTTCGAAGCGGGAAACCTGAGAAATTCAATTATATTTTACTGTTATCAAGAAATAAGGTAGCAAACGATTGTTTGGTGAAGGCCTCCAACTATCAAAACTGAAAAGGGATAGCTGCTATATTGCTGCGACTACAAAAGAATACAAACTGTCCAGCATATTTTTTGTCCGATGTTAGAGAAATCTAAGAAGTATCTTTGTATTTTATTACGTTCTGTTTTTCACGTGAAATCAATAAATTATAGTATATTTCTAGTAATTACACGCCACACACACATATATATATCCCCCTTCATATATATATATATATATATATATATATATATTGCCATCCACAGACACACTGTTTCGCTGTATCACAGCTCATCAGTGTGGCTAGACGCCCGGTTGCCTCTAGCTAGGATCGAAACCCGACTAACACACACACACAGGTATTTACTCGTTCCCCCACTAGAACAAGATGTGACACAAGGTCGGTTTAATGTGGGGATCGCGTACACCCGGGTAGGGACAAAAATTCCCCTCAGACCCGGCAACCGATGGTTGAGCTGGCCTCGGCGCGAGCACCGATCCCTCCCTCTTGTGCAATGGGAAAGCGCGGCCTCGGGCAGCTGTTCCTCAGGGCTGGGCACCTCTTCAGTATAATTTTCCTCAGTTGCCCCTCTGTCCTTTGACAGAGAAGCCCCTGAGCGCACTCTGTCCAAGGACAGAGACGCAACTGAGAGATGATAAATAATGCGAAATTACCCCAAAAGAGGAATTTGCACACACACACACACACACACACACACACACACAGACCTAAGGTTAGAAATGGCATCATGACATTTTCCACTGGCCAACTAAAAAAAATTATTATTATTATTATTATAATTATTTCTTGGAATAATAAACACTAGAAATACCCGTGAAAATTTCAAGATATTTTAATTTTGTAATGAATCTTAATTCTATTGTTAATAATTGAATAAGCTGCTTTAGTTTGTAGCTTTTTGCTTCATGTGCATACCACAATTATAACTTAATGTTTCAAATACTTCTGAATATGTAACTATAGACAAAAAGATAAACAAATGCGTATGTAAAATAACGTGACATGTCTCAATCTGGATTCATCTAACTTCTGTTTTAAATGATAACTCCACTGAAAACCGACTGCTTCCTTGAATGATCATTGTGTCCCCATGAGTCATTGCTACCCACGTAGAGAATCATCGGCCCAAGCTGACACATGGCTACAATAGCGAAAGACGATAATCGAAATAATTTTTTAAAATAAACTGATCGCTTCTCGGCCTTTTGGCTGAGATTCGATCACGGCTACCCCTAGCTTGGACCGGCTCGGGTCTAGACCAGCTAGGACAAGCCAAGACCAGCTATGACTAGCTTAGACCATCTCTGACCAGCTAAGACCAGCTTGGACCAGCTAAGACCAGCTAAGACCAGCTTGGACCAGCCAGCGGCTTGAGTGAAGACACTCTGGTCCCCTTTAAAAACCGACCTTGCGTCACAACTTGACTCAGTCGGGGGGTCAAGTAAATAAATCGCTTCGTGGCCTCATGGCTGCGATCAAAGTGTAGTATCTGTTCTTATCAGTTTAATATCTGATAAGTCCCTTATTTAGGAACTACGGTATTAAAATGGTTTTTGGAACTAAGTGAAGTTTAGGGGCTTGCTCCGACTTTGTTACGGTTTGTAATTGCAGCATTTCCAGGTATCAGCCCAGAAAGTAAAATTAAATTACCTACTACGGGGAAAAAATCTGCTTCGTCAGTCATGTATCGAAAGATACATGATCGCGTAAGCGTCTATCACGCATGGCACATAACTGATGCACTCAAGAGATTGTCCAATAACCACTCAATGCAGAGAGTTAGTGAATCCGGTTGTTGTATGAATGTAAGACAAAATAAGAAGTGCTGATTTCGAGGATATGTAGGCTAGAAAACTGTTGACCGAAGATTCGAAGAGGTCGTAATCCGGGAAGCAACCTCTCGGGAGTCTGTGTGTACAAAGTAGCAGTTCTTATGAATAACCTGTCTGGGCGAAACTTCCTCCTTTCTAACTGAATACGAAGGGAATGAGGATGATTTGACATTGTGTACTTTGCAGGCTGCGTCCTAGCTGTAAAGGTCTGAGCCAATCACACTAAAGAATAAATCTCGCCTGAACATATACTATGGAAATACCGAGAAAGTAGCGATAGGTTTGCGATGTTGCGTCTTTCAGAAGACGCTGAAGGTTCGAAGATAATTCATCACCCACAAGGCCGTGTAATTTTTCGAACCGTCTTAGCATTTATTAAGCTTGGCTTAGACACAGCACTACAGATATGAGCTGCTGTTCGTCTTGTTAATTACCACGTTATGGATAAGCGTCGAATGATGCGTATATTTCTTAAGCTTCAAAAACATGTTTAATGTTATTACCATCTTATTTACTTCTGAACTTTGACATATTAACATCGGCCGATTCGAGGGTATAGAGTTTCGTGCTTTTCTTCGAATTTTCGATCTTCTTCTTGCGAGGATGGAATTCCATTTCACCCTTCGTGTATTTGGCGTTTATATCTCTTCTCGCTTGTCTTCTGCGTGTATATTTTAAATTCAGTTGGTTTCTTTTCTTTGCTTATGTTGATACACCCTCCGATATCCTTTCATGTCCGATTTTGCACTTGGTAGCTTTGATGGTATCTTCTATAGGTCAAACTTCGCAGGTCAATGTCTGTTGAATTGACATCGAGTAAAAAACTTGCTTTGGTGTCTCTTAGGGTTAACTCTGTACATTTGGTAGTGTCAACACAGAGAAAATATTCTTAGATCAACGTTCGTGGTGGAAAATATTTTTGTACAATATGACAGCTAAACTATTAGAAACTATAGATATGATTGTGTACTACCTCGCGATAAGCGTCCATACCGCACGCGTGCGTATCTCAGACAGTCAAATAAATAAGTTAGAGCAATCAAAACTCTGAAGACAAAGTTCTGTTCACCATCATGTTTATTGAAAGCGAAAAGAGTGAAAATAAAATAAAAACAGACAAATAGAAACTTGAGACTAGTTTAGTCAGAATAACAAAATAAATAATAAAATAAAAAGGAAGGGAAAGACAAAATATGAAAAAGAGAGAAAAGGGCTGAATATAACTGGAGACTAAAAGGGGGGAATTGTTTACATTATTCGGACTACTGTGACAGGACCCAAAGAGTGCGAGTTCAATACCCGGTTAAGGCAGTGGAGAACTTTCAGAGGGAAATTAACAGGAGATAACTGATAACTGACATCCATTAAACATGGCACGTGGAACTAGAACAGTCTACCCCAGTGAGCGAAATAAAGGGTTCAGTTCGACATTCCAACCACCTGAAGATGGCCGGAGCGTAAAACGGCCGCAACGTTGTAATAAATATGGCGACAAAGATGAGGACAATAGTCCGAATAATGTAAATAGTGTACATAATACCTCATCTCAGAAATATAGACAGATACTAAAGGGGGAAATTTTATGTAGCACGTAATGAGAAAGGAAGGCTAGGAAAACCTGATACTCAGAGGACAGATTGAGGGAAAGAGGAACAGCTGAAAGCAGCGATGTAACATACTTGATGATCTTGAGTAAATGGATGGCAGAAGAGGGTTTAGGAAAAATAACAAAGAGAAAAACTTATGATGTCGGGGGGGGGCATGATCGCTTACATCCTGAAGGGACACGGGACATAAAAGAAAGAATAAAGTTGCGAGTAATTTACTTATAGGAATATGTTTTACAGTTTGCAGTGATAAGCCTACAGAAAGGAAGAAAGTTACATGAAGTTACAGTATTACACAATGTGAGAACAGTGAACACGTGATAAAAGAAGTTTTACATAACAAAGTATAACAATAGAAATAAATGTATACAAAGAATGCTACCTTAAACAAAATTTTAAATGATAATGAACTGAAAGAGACCAATGTAGAGAGAAAAAGGTTATGAAGTTACATACCGGAGGTGGTAGCGTTGGCGTTAGATATAGGAGGATAAAAAGAACAAACCTGTGCTTTATTTTGCTGATTCTGGCAATTACTACGAGTTAAACAATAGTAAAAACTGTGACAATTGAAAATGTACCTAAATTAAAAATGTGACGAACAAGGGGAAAATGAAACAATAGATGCGCTGTATCGTGGTAACAAAACAGATTCGTTTCTTCACGTGTGTCTATCCGTCGCTTTCCAAATTCTCAGTATTGTTATTGCGAATTTCATTCTACAGAATTGCCCTTTCCTTTTAAAAGACAAACAAGCGGATAGATAACCTTTTTTTTCTTTTAACTTGTCGGCGATTATATAGCCTACAGGGTGGAAAGGTATTGAGAACAATAGTAATACAAAGCACATGTGCTGGATTCAGTTTATTCCCTTTCATTGACGCTGTCAGACATCCAAAAGGTCTGTTTGAGTGCCATCATTTTCGTGGCACAACATGATGCGGCACCATGTCCTGTGTGATATTTTATGAATTTGTGCTTTGTTGATTGTTACAAAGGCTCTCCGAACGGCGTCCTTCAAGTGATGGGTATTCTGGTATTATTCATGGGAAATTCTCTCCTTGATAATACGCCAATACGTTGGAATAGAAAATTATATTATATATATATGTATATGTAACAAGACTTTCGGACCACCCTGTACACTAATATTGACTGAAGTGGCATGCAGTATTTGTTTAAGTATGTCGTGCTAACGGAAATAAACAATTTGTTTTGTCCATATAATAACAAAGAGCATATTAAATACATTCTTAATACAGATCTTACTTATTATAAAACGCAGATTGTGTGTGTGTGTGTGTGGCTGTACGTTTATATATTGGATCGGATTTCCTACTTTTTTCAACCGATTTCAACAAAACTTCACAGGACTGCGTAAAATTACTTTGCAGTGGTTCAGACAGCGCCAAAAATTGGAAAAACACAATTTTTTTTGCACGAAATCTATTTGAAAACACGATAAAACACGATTCTGTCGCCAGAATAAAAGGGGGACAACTCATATCGAGTTATACTTATTATAAAATCCAGGTTGTTTGTGTGTGTGTGAGTGTGAGTGTGTTCGTTTATATATGGGATCGGATTTCCAACATTTTTCAACCGATTTCAACAAAACTTCACTTTTTTGGCAGGTAGTGTTTCTTATTGTCTTGCACACTTTTTTTCTTTATTTTTACATTCAGAATGCTTTAAAAATTCCATTTACAAGACAATTGTTTATAATAAAATTCTATTCAATCGATAGACTCATAACGATTGAAAACAATGTTTTTGTTTGAGTTTGGGTTTGACCAATTCATAAAAAAAAAAAAAAAAAAAAACTAATTAAGACATGCGTGTCCGTCAACCTTAAACAATAATCTTTGTCAATTTTAGTTTTCAGTCTTTATGATGGTCGATACTTGATCTATCTCTTACTGTTACATCTCCGGGCAATGCCGGGCTTTACTGCTAGTATTTGCTAAGCATGTACTCCAGGTGTAATTGTTCTCTGGAGGCTTTTCTTCCGGAGCGGCTTTCTTTCTGGATTCTTCCGGGAGAATTAGCAGAGGAGGTGACGGGTTTTTTCCCCGTCGGAGTAGATGCTGCAGATGTAGTATATGTTCTGTGCCGGAGAGCTTTTCTCCTCCCTTGCGTTACCCGCACCCACCGCTGCGTTATGTAGCGGGGGTATGACCGGCTATGACTGGCTTAGACAAGCTCTGAACAGCTTAATCAAGCTGCGACCAGCTAAGACCAGCTTAGAAAAGCTAAGACGAACTTAGACCAGCGGCCCGAATAGAAACACTCGGGGCCGCACATTAAAAACCGACATTGTGTCACAATCTGGCTCGTGGGGGCGGGGATTCAAGGTAAATCTCAGGCGTAATTTTTATCAGTGCCAAAAATAGAATCGATGAGACGTATTCAAATTTCGCGCTTCTGTTGTTTTCACTTTCATATAGCACGCCTCTATTTTACCCAGCTATTTAACAGTGTAACAGATGGTAGACTTGAGTATCGGTAGGTCTTTTGTTTTGTTTTTTTCAATGATGTTCACCCTGTCCAAGTGCTGCGAGCCACTCGTGGTAAACGATAACAAAGAGGCTCTGCTTATTTATTTATTACTTCTGACAAGGCAGATATTTTTTTGCTGAGGTGTTTACCATATCCAAAGCCCGAGGGACACATGAGGTGGAGGGTTGCAGAGTAAGAGGCACAGCTTATGCGGATATCTTATCTGTGGAAAATAACGATTAATCTTAGACTTGAGCAGACTAAGATTATAGTTATCGGGAAAGTAACATTTTGGGATTCTGCTCCACAAAGCAGCGGTCGGAAACTGCTTGAGTGGAAGTTACATCTGACCACTGGAATACGAAGAAAATGAAGGTGGCTCACTACAATACGCATCGTATAGTGGATCTTAGCCATGAAGGTTAGAGCTGAGGGATCTGTAGTTCGTCTGAAAACTTTCAATGCAAATGTCAATAGAGCAGCAAAAGACTTGCTGTTTTGTCTGTGAGAAATTGGTTGTAGGGTAGAAAATAATTCGTTACCAACAAAGACGCGGTCTTGTTGAAAGGAACCTCTTAACTCTGGAGAAGGCAACGGGAAAATGCCCCATCTTTTCCAATCTGTAACAGCAATTTATAGATAACTAGATTTAAAGCCGCCCTATCGGGCAGGAAGTAAACTAGACCCTGTAGAGCACTCCTGGTTGGGCTTTCGGTTTGTTCAGGAGTTTGAGAGTCCCTAAGACGATACTCTCAGCATTGGAAGCTCTTCTGGCTGCCGTTTGATCTGGGTTTTCATTTTCACGGGATTTTCTTTTCCTCGCTGCAGCCTTGGCTCTTTTGATAGCAATCTGGTCCTCCGTTGGTGGAGATTTCTTTTTGCGAGATATACTGCTGAGGTATGCGACAGGCAACAATAAACTACAGAAGAACTCAGAATTGATCGCTGCATTTTAGTATTGCATTACTATTTAAGCTTACCTTGTAAAAGTTCAACGATAATAATTTGATTTACGTAGGTCCTTACTTTCCGTGCAAACAATTATTTTCTTTTCATGGGTGACTTTCGCTGGATTTCGCAATAATTCAAATTATTCCCAAATTCATTCCCAAGTTATAAAAATTGTTATCGTACAAAAAATTCGTCGCTAAAAATTACGTAAAGAATCGCCGAAAACAATGGCAGTAATGAAAACTTGGGAATCCAAAATTTCAGGATTGCTGGTCCGGATCTGGCCCAGAATGTTTTTAATTTGCTCACGGAGTCGGCCTGATTCTAAAATAGTGTGATATGTTGGGATACGGCCTCTGGGAGTAACGTTGAAAGAGTGTGATACACTGACATTCGCATTTATTCATATAGATAAAAGTAAAACGGGATCTGTGTAGTGCTAACCTCCCACATATCCTGAAGGGACACAGCACATAGAAGAAGGTCTACCGCATTAAATAAGGCTTCAAAGAACTTGTAAATCATAGTTAGTTGTAGTCTATTCTTACCAGTTAATAGATTTTTTTTTGTTACTATTTTTGTTGCTTTGGATTTCCTTTTTGTTTTGTGCCTTTAGTCACCAGAAGAGAATTACGGCGAGTTACAATTTTGTCTTTCGCGCCTCGACCAATGTCGAAGGTCGCTCGAAGAACGTCTGTTATGAACTAGACAATCGGGAGACATTACATCTATAATTATAAAACTATGAATAAAAAAAAATATTTTATGAAAGAGTCAAAACAAGATAGATTTTTTTCAAACAATTTTTTACATTCTGTCATTTGATTATTTATTCTTCACTTCCCTCCTCTCTCATTATATCTTTTACCATGTCTTTTTTTCTTTCTTTCTTTCTTTCTTCACAGGTGGTCTATTAGAAGTCAATGGTTACCTTTTAGATTTTGACCAAAATGTCTCTGATTATTCTGGTGAGTAATGATTTTTTTTACCGTTTGCTTCTTCCAGAAAATATGTGGTTCTAAGCACGATGACGTGGTGAAAATTTATCGGTTTCACCAGGAAGCTCTTAAAAAAACCCCAAAAAAACTCTGATGTTTGGTCATTTAGTCAAAATGTTGCGAAATACAAGAAATATCACTGACCCCACTTTCAATGACGTTAAAAATAATTGCTCTTTTGGGAGGTTTATTCCTAAACAAGTGTACAAAAAGCAATGAGACATTTACATACAGATAATTGCCGTAAAATAACTGGGTTCATCCATGTTTGTTGTAGGCATAAAATTTTACCCTTGTGACTGCAAAATTTGATTGCAATAAAATGGTGATGTGTTAAGAACGGAAGAGGATAGCAGGTAAGGCGGAATGATTGAAAGACAATCAAAGATTTAAAAACAGATTCAAAAAATTCATATGTCAAAAATAGATATGATTTCAAAATTTAAAATATTATTAAGGATTACTTGTAATTGCACGCATGAGTCCCAGTAGAAATAGTTATAAATTATTACTGACCGATTTTATTATTGTGGTATTTTTGTATTATATCAAGTATTAAGAATATAGTAACTAGGGTTCTCAAATTAGAGGTGAGAGTTATTAATGATAATGTTCTGATTTCGAATCCGTGGTTATCTCCCTTTAAATCCCTCTCTGTTTTTATTTTTAAATGTATTTTTTGTCACATAAAAATTAGTGGGGTGCGAGCAAATTTTCAGTCCAAAAATACGGCCTAAAGAAAAAGAACTTTGGGAACAACTGTGTTAAGGTATGGATTCAGATTAACCAGTGGGGGGGGGGTGATTAAGATTGCGTGTTGTAATCAGCCTTCACCCATTCACACAAAACTGTCGAGATGAGTTGGTTCTTACATTTGCATTTGTTGAAAGAAGAAATTTACTAAAATAATTCAAGAAGCTCAGCGAAATATGGATTTGTTTTCTAAATTCATGAACTGGGGATTGAACTCATTACAAACAGCAGCACATATACACTTTTTCCCGTAGCTTATTAACCCTAGACTCTCGATTATAGGACCATATAATAATAATAATAATAATAATAATAATAATAATAATAATAATAATAATAATGGACTCTCCCGTCGGTTTCGACGTATGAGGATCTGACAGCTTAATTGATTCAGTTATGAAATTTTCTGCGATAATCTTAAGTGGCACTTAAGTCTCTCTACTGATTTAAAAAGGAGGTCAGATATGGAGCAAGAGTGAGGATTATGAGATGAGATCACTTAGATTGGATAACCTTTTTAGATCTTGCTCTCACTTCTTGAAGACGATTCAGACAAGCAGATTGAAACCTGCTGAGTCCACTAAAACACGTTGATCTCGATTCTATCCGCTCCAAGGCTAAGCGCTCAAGGGTGTTATGTGGTATATTGACTGCTGACAAGTTGATTTTCAGCTTGTCTTTGTATATTTAGCCATGGGCGTCCTACATTCCTGTAGCCCTGATCTAACTGGCTGTACATTAGGATCTTGGCTGTACATTAGGACCATATATATATATATATATATATATATATATATATATATATATATATATATATATATATATTAATTTCCCCATTGAAACAGTATAGATAGTACGACATAAGGGGTTAAAGTGTGTAAAAGAATTAGAAAACAGAAACATTATTAAGGAGCGAGTACAATACAAAACTGATCAGGAAGACAATAGACTGCTATTGACATTGCAATTAAGTTTTTGAGGATTAAAGTTGTTTGGAAAGCACGTAGCCGAAAGAGAGTTTCAAAGGTGAGAAGGGCGATAGAAGAAACTGTTAGCATAGAACTTACGGTTACATCTCACCAATTCATATGCAAATTGATGAGACCTTGTTGCCAGTTTAGTATTGTGCTTAAATTCATAATGTCTAGGTACCATAGTAAAGAGCTCATACGAATAATTACTATGAAAGTATTTATAGGAAAGGCACAGGGAAACGACTTTACGGTGGTGGGAAAGTGACTGAAGCCGAGATGCCAGTTCAGGACCAATAATATTGCTGATTCATTGGATTTTATCAAAAATCTCTAAACCCATAGCAGAAGCATCGGACCACATGTGACAGCAATTTTCAAAGCACAGACTTATGCTAGACTTAAAGATATGTAAGATAGATTCGGAAGAGAAAAAATTGTCTAAGCACACTAGTGAGGCACCCATAACGAATTAATGGCGTGACGAATGTCGCATAAGTTCGAATATCGCCAGGAGATTATTATTTATTTCAAAACGTCACTAAACAAAAAAAAAAAGAAAAAAAAGATAACACCTCATTTCAGCAATTACGGACAAAGTATTTTCCTAAAAGCTAAATTGGTTTTATAGTCAGACAATCGATAATCCTTTAATATTTTTTTAATTCGTAATAGTCCATATGGTTGCATTTCAAGCTTTTTTCTTCCTTTTATATTTAATACTTAATCTAAATCAAGTTAGAAACAATAAAACAGTCATAAAATAATTCCCCCTAATCTCGACATAGAGCTGGTGATATTTCTTACAAAGCCTATTTTTAAACAAATTCGAACAACTGACCTTTCATACCTACAACTACTATTTATATGTATATGCGGTTAGAGGCCTCTCTTATTAAGTCAGTACTAGTATCTGTCATATATATAAATATATATATATATATATATATATATATATATATATATATATATATATATATATATGATGCGATTGATAAATTACGCAAAAAATGAAAATAATTTATCTTATTTTAACAGATATATTTGCCAAAATTACACAAAATATCTTGAAATACTAAAATTGCCATTGAACGGCCATCAGACCTCGGAAATCTCCTGCATCTCTTCTGAACGGTCTCCATATATATATATATATATATATATATATATATATATATATATATATATATATATATATATAACAGTGTTGACATAGAAATCAACACAATATGATGTCTGGCATTTTTTCGCGCTATAAACGATCATCACATAATATCAACACTATATAGATAGATAGATAGATAGATAGATAGATAGATAGATAGATAGATAGATAGATAGATAGATAGATATGAGAAGATTTCGATACATAGATATAAGCATATTTACATAATGTATCTGCGCGTGTTTGTATAGCTTGTATCCGTGCGAGTGTGTGCGTGTGTATGTGCGTGTTTATGTGTGTGTGTATGTGTGTGTGTATGTGTGTTGACAGACATGGGAAAAGTCTCTAACCTAGGTTTAAAATGTATTCGGTTAATGTTACAATCTCTGCCCGTCCCATAATAGTTGTTAGAATACTATACACACTTGCATACGCCAAACGTAGCAACCATTATGGGACAGAGATATTATGTACTCAATTATGAACATTTGAGATTACATCGAGCACAGCGACTACCGAATCGTATTAATAATCGCCTCTTTGCAAGTTGCCTGCTCTCTTGCCACAAGCGTAATCATCTGTCACACGTCAATGCGTTTATTTTTAGAACAAGCTGAGTATTTACTTATACAACTGAATGCACAGCAAGAAATCTTTTCATCGACGTACGACACAAGCTGGGGATCGTCCTTATTATTTCTATGGAACGTAACCTCTTACATTCTACAAAAAGCTAACCTTTTGCTCAATGGAGGTTTCGTCTTCGGGGCGAATTTTTCATTTTGAAATTAAAAAAAGAAAGAAATCAAATAATATGTGATAATATCGGAATTTTTAGAAAGGTTTTTACTGAACATTCAGCTTGTTTTCATGAATTCTGAAAAGATGCTTATATTCACGAAGTATGATTGAAAAATAAAAACAGATTTCGTACTTTTTGCTCTCAAACACTTTTAAGATTTATATATATATATATATATATATATATATATATATATATATATATATATATATGTGTGTGTGTGTGTGTGTATATATATATATATCAGCATGCACATATATTTATATATATATGGCATATATATATCAGTATGTGTATATATTTATATACATGTATATGGTACAATATATATATATACTGTATACACACATGCATATATATATATATATATATATATATATATATATATGCATATACTTATATTTAGTATGTGTATATGTAACCATACATTCCTATATATGTATACATATTTGGCAGATATACATATAAATATATATATATATATATATATATATATATATATATATATATATATAAATCTATAAAATATATATTTATATATATATCACGTGTGTATGTATTTGAATATATATATGTATTTATATATATATATATATATATATATATATATATATATATATATATATATATATGTGTGTGTGTATATATATATTAGGTATTACCACCGAACAATGTTCGAATGCATAGATCTACTATTGTATTGAGCCCTATTTTAAATTAATGTTTTGAACGTTTGAATTGATATACGATTCATTCTCTCTCTCTCAATATATATATATATATATATATATATATATATATATATATATATATATATAAATTTTAAAAGTGTTTGAGAGCAAAAGTACGAAATCTGTTATATATATATATATATATATATATATATATATATATATATATACAAGTATAGGATTGGTGTATACGGAATAAATTCCAGTAATCAAAAATACTATTCTTGAAGGAGTGCTCAATACAGAGTTGAGCAAATATAATTTATTCGAAAATTGTAATATAAATATGTTATAAAATCACTACAAAAATAGCCGTTTTGTTTCAACACTTCCGGTGTCTTATCAAGTGATGGTGTTGAATGTAGAATAAAGGGTTTTAAAAAGGTTCAAATCAATCAAACACCCCTCGCAAGGGGAAACGCTGTTACGTAAGTTGGAATGACCAATCAAAATACAGGTACACGGTTAATTCAAAAAACTTGATAACGAACCTTGGTTATAATAATTAATGCTTTAATGTTAGGATTAGACTAAAATAGAAATCATTCTAACTAATTAATATCAAATTTTACTATAAAATTGAAAATTAAAAATTTTAAATTTTAAATTTAATCATTTAATTAAGTTTAAAAAAATTATAAAATTATTTAAAGAAAACTGAGGAAAAGTACGTATATTTTGTTATTTATTTTGTTTTAATTGAAAAGCCAAAAATTCAGTTAGAATAAACGCTAACATCTAATGTTGTGCTAAGCTTCGTTACAACTTACAAGCATTTCCAGTGATGATATGGACAGAGGAGGGTGAAATCTTGCAAAAGACAATACATACACAATCACATTATAATACACAAACACGTAGACATATTTAGATAAAAAACACGAACCAAACAGGAAATAGATGTTCACGACCCTTAAAAAAACAAAACAAAAAAACATATACATAAAGTGAAAGGCGATCATACACACATACATTAAGAAAGACACACACATAAACACCAACAAATATTCAAATTTGAACGTGTTAGTAAACAGATTCAAACATACTAGATATATAGATAAAAAATGGTTCAATAGATACAATTTAATATGCGTGATTGTCAGTCAGTCACAAAACACACAATTCTGACGAAGCCATCTTGCCAGAAACCTTAGTTGCAAGAAGGTTAGTTTTTCGGAATATTTTATACCTTAACTTGCTCTGAATTTTCGTTATAAGAAAACTCTATTGAGCACTCTTTTAGTTTACCCGTTCTTTTAGCAAATGTCATTTTTGCCATATATATATATATATATCAGGCCTGACGATTGCGTCTAGAATGAAACAGTCTGAGTGTTGATTTCAATGTTCAGTTTTATATTTACATACACTCTATCTCTTATATTGAGCACTTTATCCCATAAATATAGCACACTTTAAGAGTATATTTTTCATCATATATATATATATATAATTCATCGAGTCTGAAAGAAACCTCAACAGAAAGCACTGGACAGCCGTTTCGACTCATCAGCAGCCACTATCGAGAATTGAAACCCTGACAGTTAGGTTGTCAAGCAAACATCATACCAACTGTTCCAATGGGCCTCGGAAGAGATTGCAAATCAGACTCAATATAGCGCCGCTCGCTCACATATTCCGTGGAGATTCTCTCTAACCCTAGGACTGTGCCCCCTGGAGCCACGACGACTCTCACCAAGCCGCTCACTCTAGAGCATTAGAAGCCGGTTCAAGCAATGATGTACATGATAGAAATTATTAGGAATACCTTCTGCATTCTGTTGAGGTTTCTTTCAGACTCGATGAATTACATAAATATAATTATCAAATCCTTCTAATAATAATATATATATATATATATATATATATATATATATTTATTGGAACTAAATGCTGGTTGCGTTTGAGGTAGGGAAACACGTGTCTCTTGGTATATTTATCCCACAACAAAAATGGCGGACTCGGTAATAAATGAATAAAACAACAACAAAACTATAAATAGAAACAAACTATAATTATGTCTTAAGAAAACAAAGCATACATAGTCAATAAAAGATTGTTGCGTGTGACAAAATGAATATGAAAGAAGAAATCATTTAAACTAGTCAACGTGTTTGTGTACAAGTTGTGTATAAGGGGTACTAGAAAATGGTAATGGAAAGTGAAGAGAAAAGTTCTGACCTGTGTGTGTGTGTGTGTGTGTGTGTGTGTGTGTGTGTGTGTGTGTGTGTGTGTGTGTGTCGCGAAAAAGGTATAATAGCATTTCTCTTTGGGACCTCCTCTTACCATCCCTGGGTAAAAAAAAGGAAAGACATGATGACAAAGAATGTCACTAGCGATTAAGGAGCGGCCACTAGCGACGCTTTTCTTAGGAAAGTAAGTGGAGGCAACTCCACAATATATATATATATATATTTATCAAGCCAACAAACATGCTCATAAGACTTTATATTTCCCCTATTTAAAATAAATGCAGAAATGATTTAACAAATAAAATTAGAATAATAAATAATATTTACATTAATATAAACAAGTAAATAAATGAATATAAACAAATAAGAAAAATAAAAAATTCAAAAACAATACTAAATCATAAATACTCAGTTTCTCTTATTAGGCAATAAATGATATCACTTAGTGATGTGGACCCAAAGTTGGGACCACGGAAGGAAAACACGGAACACGGATTAGAGGTCAGAAAGATATATTAAACAAAAAGGGTTACAAAGATAGGGTAAGTGTAAGCGGAGCTTACTATGTACTAGTGTCCAATATTGGTAGTCGTACGCGGCTGATACTACGGTATTAGAATACTCTCTCTCTTTCTCTCTCTCCTCCTCCTCCTCCTCCTCTTCTCCTAGAGTGTTATATCGCATACTTTATATAGTCCTGGAAGAGTCCATGTTGTAGGTATGTTACGGTCTCACAATAATTACCTTCCCCATAGTTTACCTTGACTTTCACAGTTAACTTTGTTTTTGGGCGTTCTTAAATAAAAAAAAAAAAAAAATTGAAAACCGAACGATATTTGGTTTTTATTTGTGTTTATAAATACATGTTACAAAATGAAATCCTTGTATTTACTTTAACAGAGAACGAAACGCGTTGGTAAAGAAAAATCTTCCTTTTGTTTTTTTCATAATATCAAAAATTGTCATGTATATATATATATATATATATATATATATATATATATATATATATATGTGTGTGTGTGTGTGTGTGTGTGTGTTTCGATTTTGCTCTGACGACACCGAAAATACAAACAAAATGAAAGAAGAAGAAAAAATAAACAGGAGGTTAATCAATGAAAAAGGAACCGTAATAAGAAATTTCGAGAGAAATTATTGACATTAATCCATGATATAATCTCTGATGGATTTTTATCTTGTTTTTATTATTAGGCTTCGCTTATTGAACATAAAATGGCTTGCGCTTGGGGGACTTTTGTCCAGCAACGCAAGATGCTACCAAGCCAATCGATTAACCTGAAAACACGTGTCATTTTCTTCAATATGGTTGTTCTGCATGTCCTTTAGAAACGTCTAAACTATCGTCTATACACAATCGTTTTCTCGGATCAATGACTAAAAATGGCTTCAAGCGAATGAATCTTTTATGTCTTAAAGAAGACGGTCTTTTCATCAGATTTTATAGATTAGTGCTAACAAATGACAAAAAGCTTTATCAATTAACGAAAACCGCATCGCTTGACGACGGCAACAATTGCACCAAATAAAATGAATAGTGCATTTAACTAAAATGGAAAATAATGAGAAAATAATGTTGACTATCTTAAATAAAAGGTTGGAAAAGAAACTTCTATCAGAACTAGTGGATTGGCCAAAAAGCTCATTCGGTTTCTCAAATACATTTTCTACTTGATAAGCGAACGAACATTTTGGCCAACCCAATAATGGTTGGAAAGAGGACCTTGGAAAGAGGAACAAATATCAATTTCAACCGCCAGTAACTGAAATTTCGGATAATGAATATTAAATATTTCCTTGTAAAGAAACGGTTAATAATAATATTAACCGTTTCCTTACAAGGAAATATTTGGCATTCATTGACCGAGCAGCCAAGAATGCTTTCGTTTGAAATTTCTAAAAAAAAATTTCTTAAAACAATTCTTCAGGAAAATAAGTTTCTCAAGTCCAGTAGCTGTTATCACTCTTTCCACTACAGATGTGGGGGGGGAGTGTTCCTTCCTAACTTTTTATTCAAAATAATGTGAAATTCAACATCTTGATTATGTCATTAAAAAAAATTTGAGTTACATGTGCTATCCATTTTAGTTGTTGCTGCTATTGAATTGGTCCTAAGTTAAATAGTTTTTTGTTATTTGGTATAACTCTTATTGATTCTGTAGTGCCAGTTCACGGGTAATATATTACTATACAAAAAAATATGCTAATAAGTAAAAGTATATATATATATATATATATATATATATATATATATATATATATATATATATATATAGGCAAGATAAGAACGAAAAATAATAGATTACAATTTTATTTTGTTCGTAACATTTAATTTAAATTTATTTTAGGATATTACGTCGAAAACAAAAATCGCTACACACTTGCAGTCGTGTTTCGATACGTATCAATGCATCTCCTCGGGCGATCGTAAATTACTGGCGAGTGAACGATTTATTTAGTTTAAAAGCAAAACAAACTAAGGGAAGAAGCAAAAATTAAGAAATTATTTTTCATAAGTGGGTCATGACCCTTAGATTAGAAATCAATGGTAGCGACAGACGTTAAACAGGACCGAATGTAAATGGATACGTACTGCACATTATATTTTAACCACAACCCCATTTTTTCCTTATTTTTTTTTTTTTGTAAAAGCGGCTGTATATATATATTGGTTATGCAAAAATTTTATAATGTGTTTTGGTAGGATCCAAAAAACCTAATTTGCATAGTGGATATATATATATATATATATATATACCGACCATATAAATATGGTTGGTACCGGGAAGAGAGGGAGGAATCAAGAGATTCAACCAGAGACTCTGATTCCCGACTGCGACTCAGTCAACACATTCTCCAGGAACGGTCTTACCAGGAATATACAAAAAGACTATATGTAAATATTGTGTACACTTTCTTGTTTCAATACATTTTGTTCTAAGTACATTTTGTGTTGCATTATTATTCCATGCATTAGTCAAGTTTCAATATATATATATATATATATATATATATATATATATATATTAGCATAGCAATGACTAGTAATATTAGCATTTTGTACTCCTTCGCCTGTTCTTATTTTGTCTAAAATTCAAATATAATTAACCAGTTAAATATGTCTTCCTAGGAGAGGACACACTGTGCATCTCTATTCATGAGAGGGAGTAGGCGGAGGAGCATCATGGCCGTCAGGGTTGTATTTTCTTAGAAGGATAAGACAGTCAAGCTAACTTGTGTGTCACATCTAGATACTTAAGAACATCTTTCATTAGAAACTGTCTGAATCACTGGTTTAGTCGATTTGAAAGTATTTCTGAGCTCCACCTGCAATATGATAAGCAGCTTTTATTCAAACCTGTCGCCATATCGCGCACATTTGACTTTGATGCATCTACCCGGTACACCCTTGTCATGATGGTTATACTGGGCAAAAACGGGGAAATTTGCGCCCCACAATTCACTTTTTTGGTGGAATTTTAGATCATTAAAATAATAATAATAATAATAATAATGATAATAATAATAACGATGATAATAAAAATTGTATTCACATGTAGAGCCCAGACCTTAAGAAGGGCTTTATCTTTGTAAAATACATGTAATTTTTTTTTCAAAAAATGATTATTTCAGTGAAATTGATCATGAAGATATTTCTGATTTTAGGTCTATTTGATCGGGAAATAGAAAAATGAGTGTAAATTGAGAAATAAAGGATTTTTTTGGTTTATTTTGTTTTACGGTATATCAACCCCAATGCCGACAAAATTTTCATTACTCATATTTTGTTTTGTCAAAAATCTATTTCTGGTAATATTTTTTTTTTTTTCAAAATGTTTTCCCAAAATTTTTGAAAAAAAAAACTATTAATATTTTTTCCATGAAAAAAACATCTATAGCTGGAGGTAGATTATTTTTCTTTAAAAAAAATATTGGATATTTTTTTTACAAAGTATTTTGGGTATTTAAAATAATTTTTACACTTAAATAGTGATTTTACCCCAGTTTTGGGGTTAAGAATTTGCTCATTTGGGACCCTAACGAAGGTGCTATTATAATATCCTGGGTCAATTATGGACCTGGGAACACTAAAATTAAGAAAAAATTGTAAAATAAAAACCTCCTGATCAAAAGGCCTTGTTGCTGGATATAGTTTATCGTCATACCCAGGACGGAAAACAAAAGAAATATAGCAATAATAATAATAATAATAATAATAATAATAATAATAATGCGCCACATACTTACAAATAGTATGAACTTCACCTAAAACCAGTCGCAGGAGTCCATAAAGTCTATATTCTTTTTACTTTATTATTCCCACTGACAGAAATATTAGAACTAATAGAAAGACTATAAAAATACCTTCTCATCAAGACGATATTGCCATCAGACAAAAGATTAGGGTGGGCCAAAAGTAAGTAGGTTGTTTAATTATTTATATACTGACGTGACGTGGCAGCATTGAGTGGTCACCACGTTCACCGGACTTAACATCAATAGACCTCTTTTTGGAGTGTGTAGGAAAGAATAAGGTTTATGAGAAAAATCCCCACACAGTAGATGAATTAAAGAGTTAAGACATAAGAAGACATTTTTTTTTCCTGCAATGGAAATCAAAAATGTTTCATTTAACCGTTTACTATTTTCAAAATGTATTAACTTATATGTACTGAAAATTTCGAGAAGCATTTGAGCAAACAGCAAGCGAAATGTTAAAAAATGTAGGTATATATATATATATATATATATATATATATATATATATTTTGTTTATTGAGCGTAATTTTTTGAATTCTATTTCATTAATGCCAGTTTCTTTCCTTTTCAAACTTTCTCAATAGACTTATACGTTTCAGTTTCGAAAGTAACCCACTTGAAGTTTTTTTCAAGAATTTTTTTACAACAAACCATTGGATACGCAATAGGAAATCCCTTGGCTGTTAATTTTGGGAATATTTTAATAATAATAATAATAATAATAATAATAATAATAATAATAATAATACACACAGACAGAACACTCAAAGCTAATTGCCCAGAATGTGCTTTCTTATTGACATGGCAGTCTCTGCAGAATAAATTTTACGATCATAGCAGGTATAATATACAAATAATAATAATAATAATAATAATAATAATAATAATAATGTCCAGAAACAATTGACCATCTTTTATCAGGTTGCACTGTGTTAGCATCCACTGGATATAAAACTAGACATTTTAAATATCAATATCTGCAATGGAAAATCTACATTTTACGGAAAGGAAACTGCAAGAAACTGGCATGAACATAACCCATATAAACATTACAGAGATGGGATATTTATAACAATTTATGTTTGACTTTACAATACACACAGACAGAACAAACAAAGCTAACTGACCAGACATCGTGATCAAAGAACACAAGAACAGAATGTGCATGACAATTCCTGCAGACTGTAATAAATCTTTGACGATTTTCAAAACAAAACAAAAAACTATAACATTACAAGAATCTTGAAGTGGAAATCTCAAAAATGTCACGTATAGGGACATCAGTTATTCCAGTTGTCGGATTGATTGGAAAAGGTTTCGATAGACTCATTGAAGACATCCCTGGTACCCCATGCCTTAAAGAAATACAAAATTTATTCACAAGTAAACCTTTCGAAGGGGTTTATCAATGTAAAATGTATGTAATCTTACGGTTTTTTTTTAAATATCTTTTTTACAGAAATGTTCAGTGGAAAATATCATGATGCCATTTCTGATCTTGGGTCTCTGGTTGGGACCCGGAAAGAAATGAGTATACATCAGAAATCAAAAGAAATAATAATAATAATAATAATAATAATAATCTTAGTCCTATTCCTAGAAAATAAAACACATACTATCTGTAGCTTTGAGATTTAAAAGGATCCCCCAAACCAAATAAGAGCAACAGATCTGGTGATCGTAAAGAAAAAGACGACAACTTGCCATATAGTTGATTGTGATGTTCCGCCGGACACTATACGCCCTCGAAGTGCCTAGGAGAAATAACCAGATCAATTGGATAAGGGTTTCGGAAGCACCCGGATGTCGCCACTGGTGAAAACAGCAAGAATATTAAGAATAGTGGCGTCTAGAGGAAACTTGCGGTCACTTGATTTCCATAAATCTTCGCAACATGAGACTAAGGGTGAACACTCGACAGATAAAAATAAAGATAAAAGCGTAAACGAAAGAAACGTTTTGCAACAAGATTATTTCTTGTATTTCTAACAACCCCACAATGGTGAAGAACCGCTTTTAAATTCATTTATTTTTAAATGTATATAGATGTTTTTCTTTCATACGCAAAGAATCTATCGTGTTGCAATGTGCCGTATTTTTTTTTCTGAATGAACAAATTTACACCTTCGTTTTTTTTCGTGTATTTCTAGGTTCAACTTGCCTTACGACACAAAATACAGAGTCAACAATGCAGAGTAAGCTGTTTTTTTTAAAATACTGAACAATTTGTATAACATTTGACGCTTTTAAAAGATTCAAATTATTAAAAACTAGTAAATGCATCCTTCTACGTCGGGTAAACTTTAAAGATTGTTGATAAGAACATTAAATTGATAAATTTTTCACACATTCCAGAAACTGCCTTAACTAGGTATTGAGTTATCGCAACTCACAGCCTTAAAACATTTTGGCACAGTGGATAAAAGGCGTTGGTTAGATCCAGTGACAGGATCCAAAGAGTGTGAGTTCAATACCTGATTAACAAATGGAGAACTTGAGATTTGAATTAACAGGAGATAACTGACATCCATTAGAAATATGAATATATATAGAATTACCCCAGCGAGCGAAATAAAGGGTTCAGTTCGACATTCCAACCACCTGAAGATGGACGGAGCGTACAACCGCCGAAACGTTGTGATAAATATGCCAACAAAGATGAGGACAATAGTCTGAATAGCGTAAATAGTATGAAGATGCCGTCAGCAATTTTTGATGGGCTCCGCCATTTTGACTCCGATCGGATAATCTGAAATACAGATTAAGCTGAACGGCACCCCCACCTCCGAAATACAAAATAATTAAAATGCATCACAAAGCAGATTGAACTGTACGGTACTATATATTTGAGCTGGTGGGGAAATAATACTATAAAACTAAACGATAGTTATTTTGCAGCACAAACGCTAAAGGCCGCCATCTCAAGGTGCCTTGAAAGCATACAGACATCGCAACAGGCATGTAATCTTTGGAAAGACGTATAAATAAGTCCACCGCTGTAGAAGTAATTATAAAACTAAATACGATCAAATCCATAGGGTTATATATATATATATATATATATATATATATATATATATATAATAATTTATTCAAAAAAATATGATTCCAATACGCATACATATTACTTTTATATATTTATTTATATATATACATATTTTATATTTATTTTTATATTATTTTATATTTATGCTCTACTTTTGTATCGAGCACTATTTTTTAAAAAATAATAACAAAAATACTAAAGAACTTTGGATTATTTACCTAACGAGTTCTTTCCTATTTTCTATATATTTTCACACACACACACACACACACACATACATACATATATATATATATATATATATATATATATATATATATATATATATATATATATTTAATTTACACGCTTATATGTATATATTTAAATCCCAGAAAATAAACTTGATAAGGATAGAACGAAAATGGTTATTCTTTTTAGATTTTTTAAAATGCCATATATATTTTTTTTTTTCCTAGCTATCGTTAAATTTTGAACCATAAAAACTTATATATATATATATATATATATATATATATATATATATATATAACAGGTCGAAAAAAAAAATCCGTGGGTAAGTAATCTGAGTAGATCCTATTAATACAAAATATTAAAAGTGATCCACAAAATTGTATGGATTTCATTAATTGCATTCCACACACACACACACACACACACACACACACACACACACACACACACACATATATATATATATATATATATATATATATATGTAAGTATGTATATGGATTTACGCGGACTGCATTCAACTCTCGCAGATGACTACTAGAATTCGCATGAGCACTGTGACGGCTACACTCCAGTCAACGGCATCGATATGCCGGTTAAAATGTTCAAAGGTAGTCGGAAGGGTTTCCCGACCCAAGCAGTGAAGAGGAACGCATTTCCCCACAACCCACCTGAATCAAGCGGCCATCGGCCTGTCGCCAGTCTGCGACTCAAAAGGCAGTGGTTTTACCAGTGGATGGAGGAAATTTAGAGAGGAGGGACGGGATAATTTCAACATCTCCGGTGTAAAGGAACCGGCAAGAAATTGCATTGTTCTGCATTTGTCACCATGAACCACAATTACAAGAGAAATAGAGGAGAGTGGTGACTATAGCGACATAAAATGCGCTTAATAAATGAATGAATGATGATTTTATCATTCATCTTGGATGGTAGAGTCTCGTTTCTAGCGTTATGTCTACGTTATATAAGCTGTCAGTATTCAGTATTTTTGTCTCAGCCCTAAAGCTTAAATTGTGTTAAGTCATGAAAACATTTTATTGCACAAGATAAAAAAAATCGTTGTTGACACGAAATCAGGAAGCCAGAAAAGAGTTCCACAGGCAAGAAGTGCAGAAGAAGAAACTATTACCATAGAACTTACGGTTACATCTAAAAATTTCAACAGTGAAAGTATGAGACCTAACTGCCAATCTAGTACTATGCTTAAATCCATGAAGTCGTGGTAACAAAGAGGAAAGATTATCAAAACAATTACACTGAAAATATTTATTGAAAAGCTAGCTACGTTGCGACGGTGGGAAAGTGAATGAAGCCGAGACACTAGGTTAGAACCGATAAGATTGCAGATTCTTCTTTGAATCTATTAGTTATTAGCAGACCATGGCTTCTCACTTCACATGTTATCAGCCCAGGGAATGGACTCTGTTTCAACGGGTGACGAATCAAAATACGAACTATGGCAGGTAAAAATTTTACGTTAGACGCGAATCCAAAAATTACACGAAAAAATTTTGGCACCATTTGATCCTCCCAAAGACGAAGAGTAATGTGAAAATAAACGAAGTCTGTCTCTTATTATGAGATAAGCTCCCGACGATGACAGAAAAGCGTTGCAAATATGAAGAGAGCACTATTTATCAAAAGGAAAGCCAAAAATAATTTCCTTGTATACTGAATTAACCTCTCTGCACAAAGCAAGTGTCGAAACTATTACTAATTATATTATCAGAGCCGAGAACGCGGGTACTTTATTTTAAAAAAAAACGTCAGCGGAGGTGATTAGCGCTAGTCTGCTAATAGATATGTCCCTAAAAAGCCCCTCATCAGATTTTCAACCATTTACAATTGTTATTGCCCAGAAAGACAAATTACTAACGTTTAGTGAATTTAAAGTAGCATTGCGAAGCTTCGAAGAAACTGAAAAGTTGATTCAGGAGAATAACAATAAAAATCCCGTAATGGCTCTACAAATGACAAGACCAAATCCACACACTAATGGTCCTAACTTACTTGTGGTAAACCTAAACATAAAAGCCCTGACTGTCGAAGTAAATTTGAGAATTACCCAGTAAATAATTCCCCCTCAAAACCCTATAATTCCAGTCCATTGTACAAAAATGTTATCTGCCATCTTTGTCACAAACATGGGCATAAAAGTACCGAATGCAGAAGCAAAAATAATGCTCATTTTGTAAATAATGTGGAACATGTTTCAGATAATGAACATTTATTTCTGTTTTCAACTGAACTAGATACCGTTTCCAACAAAAACGGTTTACTTGTTAACTGTAAAGCCACCACGCATGTTATTACTGACGAAGCTAAATTTCTTACTTTCAATAATGAAAATCATCATATTGAACCGGGCTCATAACCTGTGGAGTGAGTCTCTATGGTTAAAAGTTCATAAACTAAGAATTGTCTTTGACACATAAAATCAAGTTTGGACAAGCGAACGTAGCGCTCTGACTTCAAGACAAGACAGATCGGGACTGAGTCGGATGAAACTGTAAACCGGCCTTTTTTTACTGGCTACGAAAAAATAAATTCCGTATGCATTTATGTGCTTCTACCTATAAAAGTGGAAGGGAAAGTGTTTTGCAATTATTCGTAGAAGAGTTTGAAACCAACAGAGGGAGAAGTGGATTCTACTCCTTGTTTTTAATTTAATTTTTTCATAGACTGATTGCAAAATCAAAGCATAAAGTTCATTCTTTTCTGGTGTCTTATTCATAGATAGAAAGTGAAAAATGGATTCATAACACTCTGAGGAGTGTTACTGCAGAAAGAATATAAACTGTCTCATGTGAAATTTGAATTTGTCCCGCCGAGTCTATTTTTCGTACTTTTAACCACTAGGCCACACGCACCATCAGCCTTCCATTATAATAAAATAAACTTTTTCTCAGAATAAAGATGACACAAATAATCTCTAAATGTTACCTAGAAATTTGAGATCATTCATATATATTGATCTACTTGATATATGTAGCCAGATTTTTTTTTCTTTTACTCCAGAAAAAAGGTCGATCATACTTACAGCAATTTCTAACAGCCAGATTCAGAATCATTGATAACAGATACCCACTATGCCTAGAATAATTGATAGCAGTTGACTTCTATGTCGGCTTTTATTTTTTCCTTATTAGGAGTTTTTATTGATATCACTTAATACAAGTTGCCACACATTTTTACTGGTCAGAATCCATCTTGCACACTTATAAATCTACTATTCGTCCGTGCACTGAATATTGCTGTCATATCTGGTTTGGTGCTCCTACTATATCTTGAGATTCTCGACAAAAAATCAAAGAAGCGTACGTAATGTAACGATCCTGATCTAACATCTTCCGTCACATTCCTACAGCCGTAACGTGGCTTCCCTCTTTGTCTTCTATAAATATTTTCATGAAAATTGTTTGAATGAGATTTTCTCCTTGGCACTGCATGAATTTAATCGTACTACTAGATTGGCAATTAGGTCGCACTGTTTTACTGTTGAAATACGTAGATGCTACCAAAAGTTTTAAACTCATAACTTGTTTTTTTCGCACTTGTCTGTGGAACTCTCTTCTGGTTTCTTGATCCCCTACCGCCTACAATCTTGAAAAATTTAAATGCAACACCAATCGCCATCTTATTTTTTTCCGGATGCTAGTTCTTTTATTGTCCTTTCTCTTCGCTAAAGTCTTCTCATTCTCTTTTACACACAGCAACTTATTGCGCCTTAGTGACAGTATTGCCTTACTTGGGGTGAAATGACTAAAAAGAAAACAAAATTGTCTGTAGTTTTCTGTAGAACGAGAAACCAAACCACGACACTGCCAGAAGTCTTTCTCTGTAAATATATTCTGTGTCAGGATATATTTAGCCTGGCGCAACAAATATTTTTCTACAAGCGTGTGCGCATCTAACCTCTAGCTACTACGACAAAAGTTAGCGTGAAAAAAAAAATTCTTCCCAGAACAGTTGCTTTGTCCTGAGTTTTGCTACTGATCCATTTCCTGTTTTTGTCGACCATTTATTGGAATGAATCCAACTACTTGGCCATTGTAGCTTGTTGATATCAAGAGAGTGAGGACTAAGCCAAGATTTTCAAGCTAAAAAATAAAAAAAAGAATGAATATGGAACTCATAAGAAAGCTAAAGCAATAATATAATTAGATGCTATGACTCGTTTGCTTTTATATGCTTAATAAGAATAGTTCAAGACGGTTCTTCTTCTGTGTGTCGTGTCTCTTCTGGACGTTGGCGATTATGGCTATCCACAATTTCCTACATTTTGTATCTTATTACTCCATCTTCTGGCATCCATTTTCACTAGCTCGTCAGGCAAGTTACTCTATGCTTTCTTATGCCCTTAAATACAGTGCTGTTCGATAAAAGTGACTCACCTGATCTTTTTTACTAAATGTTCTATTCTCCAATGAAACGAAAGTTGAGCTAAATTCAAAGGATAAGCGATCTAAAATCCGAAGAAGAAGCTTTGAAAGCTCTTTGAATTTAGCAGGAAGTACTGTCAAGCATCTGTTCAGTATAATGTTCTGGGGATGCTTTTCTTTTCATGGAACTGGTTTCTTAAAACCTATTGAAAAGACCCTCAGGAGCTAGCAGTACAAGAGAATTTTGGAGTCTTGTCTGCTCCCTTCTGCTGAAAGGGTGCAAATCGACCCCACCATGCTTATTTTTATGCAGGATAATGCTCCCTGTCACAAATCAAAATTGATGAAGGAATACTTTGACGAGAAGCAGGTGAATGTTATAACATGGCCGCCCCAATCTCCTGACCTCAACCCCATAGAAAACTTATGGAACATTATAAAGTACAGGCTCTCGAGAAAGCAGTTGAGCAACAAAGAGGATTTGGTTGTGAATTTCATATCCGAATGGAATTCAATGCTTGGAGATGAGATTTGCCAGAACCTAATCAAGTCAATGCCAAAAAAGGTTGAAAAGGTTATTCAAAATAAAGGAGGACCCATAGATTATTAAATATTTCGAACTATATTACCTATTATAAATAAATTATACCTACCTTATTCTTTATTTAAAGCTGTTTGGTTATGTTTCTATTGATTACTAGTTGCGGGAAATAAGTGAGTCACTTTTTTTGCACAGAGTTTTTCCCTAAAAATCTCATTTATATCCAAAATTATAATACCTTAGGATGAGTAAACTTTTTTACTAGGGGGTCGGGAAGGGGTCTTTATATTAGTAAGATTAAAAATTAGTTTGACCCCAAAAACAATAGGCGAAAAAATTTTTAAGTAAAAAAGAATCAGGTGAGTCACTTTTAGCGAACAGTACTGTATCTCCGGCGAGAGTCAAATTCTCCATTGAGAGAATGTTGTCCTCATCTTTATAGCCATATTCACGACGTTTCGGCCGCTGTACGCTCCGGCCTTCTTCAGGTGATATTTCTTGGAATTTCGAACCTAACTCTTTATTTAGTCCATGGGGTAGATTGTTCTAATTACACGTGTCATGCCTGTGGATATCTCAGTTTCAATGAATTCTACTTGATAACTCTCCAAGTCTTTATTCTCTCTAGTCTGGTTAGATGTTGAACTTTCAACTCTTTGTGTCAAGTCATTTTGGGGGTCAGTCAACCAATCCAGTGTACCATGTGCCTTTGGGGATAAAAAAGCATTAGTTGATTGATCCAAAAAAGTGACTTGACCGAGTTGTTAATTCAATACCTGCTCACAACAGAACTAATAACAACTTGGAAAGTTGAGTTACCAAGGGAAATTAACTGAGACTGTGATACCCAAAGGTATGACTCTTGAAATTAGAACAATATACCCCCGTGTAATTAAATAACGGGTTTGCTTCGAAATTCCAAGAAATATCACTTGAAAAAGGCCAGAGCCTACAACGCTAGAATGTCGTGATTATGGCAATAAAGATGAGGACAACAATACGAACAATGTAAATAATGTAAATCGTTACAATGCCTCATGTCAGAAATGTAGACAAATACAACATCAATTTTTTTCATCCTTTTTATTTTTATCTCTACGCTTCGCCATCTGTGCCCTTCAGCCTTCCTCAAGTGTTGATATTTATCGTAATATATATATAAATGATATCCTTCCTTTTTTTGCCTCAAGTAAAAAATAACTAAGAGTATCTTATATACAAAGTTGGGGTACACTGATTAATGTTAACAAACATGGACATAGGTTCGATTTACACGAGTCATAAAGTCAAACATAATTTTCCATGAGTGTCATAACGGCACACAGATCCGGTTTACACATATAGCAAAATGCAGATATATGTCCGATACGCACGAGGTTCAAGAAAACAGACATATTCTTTTTTCAAATCATTTAACTCCGAGCAAGGCGATAATGCCACTAAGATGTAAGGGTTACTGAAAGTGAACGAGAATTAGAAAAAAAGGTCAATAAACGAACAGAATTCAGAATTTTGTTGGTGTATTTTTAACCTCAGCCGATCTTGTATCATGTGCTTTACGATATTCCCATTTATTATAAACTGACCAAATGTCCGATTTTGTAAAGTCAAGTAGAAATTACCGTATCTGATAGCATTTGAGATCCCCTCGATTAATATTTAATATTAATATTTTTATGGACATTGTTTTTTTTTAATCAGTTCCCCCCAAGCAATGCGGAAATGCACCTAATACACTGTTGGTCGCATCGAGTAAAATTGAAAGAGAAGACTGCGAATAGGGAGGATTGAGGAAAGGACAATAGATGAAGGTGATTCAAGATAACAGAAGTTGATGATTGACGTTGCATCTAAATTTTTGAAGATTGCAATTATTAGGGAAGCAAGAAAACAGAAGGGAGTTTCACGGGTTGGAAGTTCAAGAAAAGAAATTGAGTAGAAGTAGCGGTTGCTTTTAACTGTTTCAGCAGTAAATGGGTGGGACCTAAATGCCAATCTAGTAGCGCGCTTGTATCAATGTAGTTGCAGCATCAAACTGAGACGAGATGGCGGTATTGCTAGTCTACAGCTAATCATTAACAAAAATACCACAACTTTGCAGGCAAACAAGAGATAAGGTGGTTGCTTTATTTTAAACCTTTTGATCACGTTGCCCACCCGGTTGAAATGCTAATAAATAACCTGAGAGTGAACAATGGGTCGAACGTTTTACGGATCTCTTATGAGCATTTATTGCTCAAATCTACATAAGCATCTGACAGTATATACTAAGTTAGTTTCGTCATATGCGACATGTCATAACCTCATTAAATCATGTCAGGCTATCGAATATGAGTAATTTACTTTGATTACACCAACTATGACCCTCTTTAATCAGACCACGTTGCTGAATATATTGTAGTATTCCAATGAGGTTTTTCCAACAGCTTTTTTTAAAGAAAGAATCGGAATAAAAGAAGAAATTTCTTGTGACCTTTTTGTGAATCCTTACTGCGCCTATGAATTATCAACCTTCTTCTTAAGAACATTCTGGATAATTGCTCACCACAGTTGCTGCACCAAGTGTATTTTTACGCCTTCAAGTGGCCAATATTGGAATTCAGAGTTGCCCTTTTCACGGGCTGGTTTCCAAGCATGGATAGAAAGACCATTTTTTCCTGGTATTAATCCGTAGCTGAAGTAGAAAAGATGGATCCGTGCCTTTTTAAAGGGTATTTGTAAAAAAGGGAATATAAAAAACCACTACTCTACCTCGATATTCACACACACACTATATATATATATATATATATATATATATATATATATATATATATATATATATATATATATATATAATATCATGCCATTCGCAGACAGTACTGTTTTTTTTCCTCAGTGCGACTAAACACTGTTATAAAAAGTGACATCATAGAAAAATTTATCGCAAACAATCACGTAAAACCTCGCCGAAAACAATCGAAGTAATGAAAACTCGGGGATCTAGAATTTCAGAATTGCGGGTCCAGATTCGGATTTTTAATTTTCTCACGGGGTCGACCTGATTCCAAAATGGTATGATATGTCTAGACGTAAATTTGAAAAAACGTGTCACCGTGACATTCTCATTTACTGTATAAAAGACTAAAGCAACAGATGGCAGTCAGAGTTCGAAACCGTTTCGACAGCTCTGCTTTCCAGATTCAGCGCATTTAAAATATTAAAATTACTGTAGCTTATTTGATCACGCGATAATAATATTAAAAACATAATCATTCGTAATTATGGCTAGTTCGAGACTTAAGTTACACGTCACTTTTTATAATCAGTGTGGCACTTGTAGAGAAACAGAAAATCGGCAAATGATTTCCAATCTAATTGTTCAGCCACTTAAAAAACAATTCAAGAAAAAATAAATGATACGACATAAGGTAGGCAGACGTATGCCTTATTAAACAAGCCACTTTGCCATCTCGTTTCCACCTGTCCGCTTGTATGGTGAATTGCTAACCTATTCTTATCAGGTAAATAAAGACTCGATGGTACATAGATCTTTAATAAATAGAATGGAGTCTTGGCTGGAGCAGTTTTAATAACTTAATATATTCCTTTTTGTATATTGATTGGATTGATAATGCTAAAAATTGTTATTTCTCCAGGTACACCCGATTTCACTGTCCACGCAGATGAAAAGACAACCGAGGAAGAAGGTTTGACATTTTTTTATTTAATTTCCAGTTCATGTACTTAACATTTCTTGGACACATATATGTGGTCATAATACAATTAAATAGACATTTTCCATCCTTATTCGCGGTTTCAGTTATCCGTAGTCGACCCCAGAGTTTTATTTAATAATGTCCTCAATACGCAAGACTAGAAATTATAGGAATTCAATTATATGTGTATACTCATCTCTTTCCGGGTCCCGACCAGAGACCTAAGGTCAGAAATGGCCTCATGACATTTTCCAATGAGCAGTTTTGACAATGCCTCCAAGGGAAATCGAAATAAAACACTCTAGTGCTTATCTTCCGAGAGAGAAACATTTATTTTTAACAGGACAACTGAACACACCCATATTACAGCAATGATATATTTGCAAACAGTTCGTGTTGATTTTATTGTATATCTTTAAAACAAACCCGCTTCTTCATGAATGCCTTGAATGGGGGGGTGGTCCTTCGGAGAGAGAAAAAGAGTAGAGACAGATTGCAAATGATATTATATGACAGGCTATTAACAGAAGACCTTTGAAGAGTAGTAGGGAGAAGCTGACGTATGTTGATAAGGATAAACATTGAAAGTAAGAAACTAATAGAGTGTTTAAAAAAAAGAAAAGATAGGTGGCAAGTGTTGTATATTGGGGTATTATGACATACCCGTTTAATACATGCAGATCCAATAAAATTGCGTACGCACAGAGACATATATACACATAGAGGAGGTGACAAGTAGCATTGTGGGTACCGGCGAAACGGGTTCGATTTCAGCTTCTGGTAATTTAGTTTTTTTTTTTTTTTCGCTTGAGAAAGACATGAATGGACTTCTCTTGCATCCTCACCAAATAACTTGACAAAACTTCTTGTCCCTACATGTCACAATATTTAGTGGGGCCATTTAAACAACTTTCCCAAAATTACGTTTCAGGGCCAGATTGCAGCAGAACTCAATCATACTACTCGATCGAGTCGTCAGCCACCTGACGATTGCGTCTAGCATGAAAACAGACTGTCGCCTCTAAATGTTGACTTCAATCTTTTTATATATATATATATATATATATATATATATATATATATATATATATATATATATATATATATATATATATATATATACCCAAGTATAAAGTATTATAATCTGAGTGTGTTTGTATTGTTTTACGCTAGAGGTTACATTTGACTCACATAATTTGGGATTAAAATGTATACATTTTGTCGGGGAAGACCAGCTGATATTAGCGTCTATTCTAACATAATTTCAATGAAGAAATAAATTGAATAACATGTATTTTTTTTTTCTCCTCAGTAATGTTTTTTTTTTAAACTTAATAGAGATTAAATTTAGATTTTAAAATTGGTAATTTTTTAGTTTTAATTTTAATATCAAATTTTATCATATAATTTAATACTTATTGGTTATAATAAATTATATTTTAGTATAACCCTAATTTTAAAGCTCTTAATAGCTATTATAACCTTACTTCGATGTCAAGTTTTTTGAATTCTCCTATACTTGTGTTTTGATTGGTCATTGTGGCTTTTGTAACAGCGTTTTCCCCTTACGAAGGATCGTTAATTAATTTGAAACTTTTAAAACCATTTATTTTACATTCAACATCATCACTTGAGAAGACACCGAAGGTGTTGAAACAAAATGGCTATTTTTGTAGTGATTTTATAACATATTTATGTTATAATTTTTTTAAATAAATAATTATATATATATATATATATATATATATATATATATATATATATTACGATTATAGGTGCAATTCAATTTATAATTAGGATGAATTTCATATCTAATCCAAAAAAAACAAATATAGATATTAATGATTTAAATATATAGAATACATCTTCAATAAAACAATTTTAAATATCCATTAAGCAGGTTTGATCCCTGTTTATAAATCCATAATCATAAGGTCTTTTTAGTTTTTATTTGTTTTTAAATCCTCAGGTATGGAAATAATTTGTTCTTGTTTTTTTCGGATTACATCAATATTTTCGTTGTCCTCTTATTACCGAGAAGTCAAAAAAACAAGAACAAATCTATTTCCATACCTGAGGATGTTTGTAGGAACAGACAACAGCTTGTAAAAACTAAAAAAGAAATGAAACTGGAATTTATAAACAGGGATCATATCATTCATATACAGGTTCAGGGGGTTAGTGTAACTTTATTGAAATTGTTTATGAAGATGTATTCTCGCCATTTAAATCATTAACCTCTATATTTGTTTTTTGTATGAATGATTCATGTAATTATATATATATATATATATATATATATATATATATATATATACGTGAGTGAACATGGGTCTCCACAATGTCCAGTCTTTTGACTCTTTACCTTTCCTTGTTGTCTCTCTTTTATCATCCATTTATACGACCTAGTTGAATAGGTTAGTCGTTATTTCCCCTGTTTCTCTTGCTTCAGAGGACCTATTCATTTCCAGTCACCCTTTCCTCATTACGTTTCCCAGGAAATCCAACTGTCTCTTTCTGATTGTAAGTATAAGTTTCCTTGTAGCGCCTATTCTCTTTAACGCATTTTAAACCGTGGTTGACAGTTTTTTCTTTATTATGAGATCGACTACGAGTTATCTCGTTCTTGGCATTTTCTGATACATTTTCGCCTGCAAGAACAAAAAATGAGTTTATTCGCAATGATACTTTTAGTGTGAAAAATATGTTAAGACTTCATTTGAAGCTACAAATCAACTCATAAAAATTTCTTAATGCCTAAGTTGGTTATTATAAACTTGGCGTTTGAAGTCAGATTTGGTAATTAACCTGTGGCAATCATGTTAAAATGTCTATGTAACAAAAATATCTGCCGAAACATTAACATATAAAATAAATATGTTACAATTATATGTAATTCATCGCAAATAATGAATTTGTAGAGGAAGTCCTCCTATTTACAAGAAAGAAAGAAAGAAATAAAAACACCACTGTACGAGGCTGGGTCAATATAAGTTCGTAGTCTGACACGTAGATATTTCTGATTTTAAATAGTTGTATTAGCACGAAGTAACAAGTCATCGTGACCGATAGTTTGAGTATACTGGCCTTGTTCAAAAACTTGACCACGCTATATTTACGCTCTTTTCCAGAAAGTGTAACAAAGTTTTGCTCATCATAGTTGCATTATAAATCACAGAGGACTCTGTGGGTCGAGTGGGTGTCTGCTAGCTTTGCTAGCCGTCTTGGCAGACGATTGCGATCGTTAACTGTCTATAATATGTCCGGAAAATCAAATCATATAATAATTATCAATGTGTTTTTATTTATATATTTCCTGTTCCATCTTTAGTGATAAGGGAGGCAAATCAACTTAAGTTAGAATATTTATGAGTGATTACTTCCCTTGATCGTTTTAACAATCTATACATTTAATGTATTTATCTGCATTTAAACAAAATTAATTCCCGAGTAAAATGAACCGTTTAATTAATCAGTTACTTTACTCCTACGTTTTCTTAGATTGCAGTCTTATTTGTTAAAGCCTTTCATGTGAGGCACTCGGATACCTTTGTCTATTAAGCGATCGTCTTGCTTTAAATTGGTCTTGAAACAGGCTTGTCGTCATTATATTTGTTGTTCTGTTGCTAATCTTTTTTTCTTCCGAGAGATATTTCCCTTTCACTGTTATATTAAACAGAACATTTTTAACATGAAAAGACAATGAATAAAAAGCGATTTATATAGTACCAGAAGTAATCAATGAATCATAGATGCCATTGAACAACTACTAAATATAAAGGGAACGGATTAATTAAACGGTTCACTGGCCGCTATTTTACTTGTAATTTCTTTATCTCCGTTTTATTGAATCTCAGGATATAGTTTCAATACTTTTGTTTCATTCCATCTCGCTATTAACCTTTTCTAACAGTGGCTGCCATTTTTTTTTTACATTAGTATATATATGATAGTATATGAAAACTATTTATATCAAGGATTGGCAGTTTTTATCATAACGCCAGCTACAAGTTATTTCGTGCCAACTAAGAGTTATCTCGTGCTTGGCATTTTCTGATACATTTTCATCTGCGGGCCTGAACAAAAACAAGTTTATTCGCAGGGATACTTTTAGTGTGGAAACAATGTTAAGACTTCATCTGAGGCTATAAATCAACTCATGAAATTGTTTTCTTGCCTACGTTAGCTATTATAAAGTTGGCTTTTGAAGTCAGATTTCGTAATCGACCTCTGGCAGTCAACGTGTTAAAGAGCCTATGTAACAAAAATATCTTCCGAAACATTACCGTATAAAATAAATATGTTATAAATATATGTAATTCGTCGCAAAAAAAAGAATTTGTAGAAAAACGAAAAAAAAAAATAAATAAATAAAAATGCCACTGTACGAGGCTGGGTCAATATATCAAGTTCGTAGTCTAACATGTAGATGTTTCTGATTTTAAAATAGCTGTGCTAGCACGAAGTAACAAGTCATCGTGACCGATAGTTTGAGTATACTGGCCTTGTTCAAAAACTTGATCATATTATATTTACGCTCTCTTCCAGAAAGTGTAACAAAGTTTTGCTCATCATAGTTGCATTATAAATCACAGAGGACTCTGTGGGTCGAGTGGGTGTCTGCTAGCTTTGCTAGCCGTCTTGGCAGACGATTGCGATCGTTAACTGTCTATAATATGTCCGGAAAATCAAATCATATAATAATTATCAATGTGTTTTTATTTATATATTTCCTGTCCCATCTGTAGTGGGAAAGGGAAGTAATTCAACTTAAGTTAGAACATTTATGATTGATTACTTCCCTTAATCGTTTTAACTATCTATATATTTAATATATTTATCTGCATTGAGACAAAGTGGATTTACAGTACTTATGTCACATCTGGAACTAGAAGGCGTTCTATTCCACGATTTTTCTTGTCGCTGGCAGTTTTTTTTTTATTTTGAGGTCGATTACGAGTTATCTCGTGTCAACAACAAATTAATTCGCAGTGACACTTTTAGTGTGAAAACAATGTTATGACTTCAGTTGAACCCATAAATCAATCCAAAACAAATTTTATTGCCTATCTTGGCTATTATAAAGTTGGCGTTTGAAGTCAGGGTTCATAATTGACCATTGACATTCAACGTCTTAAACCATTCTCTTTGCTCTGGTGGTCTGGCCATGGTATTTTTAACATTCGTCGCTAGAACCACATCTTTGTCACTTTCATTTGTGACATTTTCCCAGTATTCACTGCTACATAAGAGATTAGATTCAGCGCTGCTTACGAGGCATTTTTCTATATCTTAATACTTTGCTTAGTTTCTGGAAAGCATCTTTGAATATTTCTATATATGTTCTACTTTCTGTGTCACATTTTCTCTCGTCGGCTACTATATGACTCAGATGGTTAAATTTCTATGCCTTCTTGTTTTTGACGTCCCATTCCACATTTATATGCAATACGGTGTTAGAATTGACAGTGGGCTACATGAGTGAGTAAGATGTTGTACCGTCATCTCCTATTTATGTTACATTTGGACGGGAAGTGACGGTCATGTTCGTCCAGGAAAATTATCGAACATCATACAATGATGAGTAGCATAGTATCTTAAACAACAGATCAGCTTATTTTTTTTTAACCGAATTCACCCCAAGCAAGGCAATAAAGCCACTAATACACAACAGGTTACAAGGTGTGCAAGAATTAGAAAACAGAAACATTACTAAGGAGCGAAAACAATAGACGACTAGTCAGGACAGTAGATAGCGATTGACATTGCATTTACATTTTTCAAGATCAAAGTTGGCTGGAAAGCCTGGAGCCGGAAGAGAGTTCTACAAGCCAGAAGTGCGAGAAAAGAAATCGTTAGCATAGGACTTACGGTAACCTCTAGCCAATTCAACTGTAAATTCATGAGACTTTGTTGCTAGTCTAGCACTGCGCTTAAATTAAGTCCATAGCGAAGAGCGACATTTATTTCCGCTTATTTACAGAAAATATGCCACAAGGTCAAAATGGGGAAAATGACGGTCTTCATCTGTCTTAACTTTAAACTTAGCTAGCCACAAACACTGGCCCCAAAATACCATAATATTCCTAACAGCAAAACAACACATTCTTACTTAACGTTCCTATTACATTCACCATAATACCTCATTGTCTCTATGAAACTCCTAACTAGTCCCCATATGTACAATTCATTTACCATAGTGAAGAGATCACCCGAACAATTACCATGAAAGTATTTATTGAAAAGGCACGGGGGGGGGGGCAACTTTACGGCGGTGTGAAAGTGACTGAAACCGTGAGGCCAGGTCAGGACCAATAATATTGCATATACTTCTTTGGATGTTATGAATAATCTCCAAATATAGAGCAAGTGCACAAGACCATATATGGCAGCAATATTCTAAGCATGGACGAATGGTAAACTTATAGACATGTAAGATAGATTCTGGACAGAAAGTTGTCTAGTACGACACAATGAACCAACTTTCTTAGCAGCTGACCCAGAAATGGATTAAATATAACCTTTTCACTTCACGTCGAGAAGGTGCAAACAGCCACTCTCCTGGAGGTTAGCATCAGCCATGCTGATGGAAGACAAAAAGGAGTCTATCAGATGATTAAAATAGAGCAGTTTTGTTTTGGAGGTGTTAAAAATTAAGAAGTCATTCTTAACCCTAATTAACAAAAGACTGAAGGTTGTTTTTGACATCAGCCGCCAATTTGACCTTATCGAACTGATCAGATTTACTATCGAGACAGGAGTAAATGCTTGTGTCATCGATACAGATATCATTTTGAGAGCTGATGCCATCGGGAAGGTCGTTAATGAAAACTAAAAAGAAAGTACGACCAAGGATAGGGCCCTGTGGGGACACCCATTTCAGCAGGATTGATTGAACAATATTTTAAAGTCACATTGAGTTATTTAACGTTCATTCTACAAACAATAAAGATGACTTACTATTGTAATTTTATGACATTCTACATGATGCCCAGTCTTGAATCTGTACATTGTGAACTAATACACTCAGGATTGATTGATTTGTTTTTACTGCTTACCATCCATTTTTTTACGACTTATTTTTTCTTTTTTTTTTTTTTTTTTTTTTTTTTTTTGAGATAATGATTTTCCAAATACGATCCTACTAATGGACCTGTAGTTGGGGGAGAAGAGGTGGATTCACACCTTTCCTAGGAGTATTCGCGCATAAGTGACTATAACGAACCCAAAGGAAATTGGAACTCGGCTCTCTGATTTCCAATTCCGAGACGTTATCTATTACACCACCCGCACATCCAAGCTTACAGCACCTGGTATTCCCAAGCGGTCACTCATCCAGGTACTGACCAGGAGTTTATCATCTACAAACTATATATCTAAAAAAATATATACATTTACCCTGAAAGTATAAAAGTATGTACAAAATATCTGGAGTTGAAAGCATAAAATTGCGTTCATAACCCATAGCGATGTTGATATGCCGCTAAACAAACTCAACCAACGAACCATCCCAACTAGAGTTTGTTTCATTTATGAATGAATTGATTGGTCCGTTTTCTACGGTTTATCAACTCTTTGCAGGTTATTTAAAGCCAGAAAATATTTTTAGATTGTAAGAATTATTTTTGGAGGGTATAATGATGATTTAGTGATACAAACCTTACTGATTGACCCATAGTTGACGGAAAGAGGTGGATTCATACCTCTCTTAAAGATATTTGCGCGTAAGTGAATATAACGAACCCAGCTGGAATTCGAACTCGACTCTCCGATTAACAATTCCGAGCCATTATCAATTACACCTCCCGCACAACCAAGCACTTGGTATTCCTAAGCGGTCACCCATCTCGGTACTGACCAGGATCGACGTTAGTTAACTGTCATGGGTCCTTACTTATAACTACAGAATGAACTCTTCCTAACACTATGTATACTACGCCTTTCAAGAGAGTGTGACGGATCAAACCGAGCTTCTCGGCTTGACGGTCGAACTCTCTACCTCTGAGCAGAGAGGAACCAGGACGAGGCTCCGCCGAAGGGTAGAGCCTCGTTCGGGAAGGTTGACCAACCCGATTCCGTTTTTAGAATTTCTACGGGCTCGGAAAACCCACGTAAAACTCGGCCTTGTGCCTTGTGCCACATCTTTCCCTCGTTGGGGGTGGCAAGTAAATATCGAATCGAGTCGAGCCGATAGTAGTTCACTCCAAACCAGACTGACAGTCATACTAACACCTTCCGCATCTTGTATTATTATTTCGTGTAATATACCTTCGTTATTTCTACACTTGTGTTCGTGTTGTTCTTCCTTGGTCCTAACCTGGACCATAACATTAACTTTGGTTATCTTACAAGAACAGGTGTTTTAACGTGATATGGCCGTAGGCCAATAGACTGCGGAAGATGTCGCATCCCAGATCACCCAGACATACCAACAAAACCCGGTTTCATTAATAAACAGCAACAGTGTGCTGTATGAAAGTTATTACTGGAGATGTACACGACAGTGTTTTGAAGGAATCGTTATAGACACTTACACCTGCAGTCCTTCTGCAAGTAAACGATTGCCCACATTCCGTTTTAACTTTCTCTGATCAGTATGGAAGTTAAGAATATGCTTCGTCTGTGCTAACATTTTTTTTTTTTTTTTTTGCTTTGCATTTTTTTTTTTTTTTTTGGTTGGCAAAAAGGGGCTCTTGATAGAGGCACTAAAATTTAATAGAAAGTGAACGGCACTTCAATCTGATAAAAATTACAAGTCACATATTTTAGACGCGGACGTAGTAGAGAACAGATCACATGATTTCAAAAAATAGATTTTAATTAATCAGAGGCGAGATGAAGAAATATATTCACTAAGTCTTTTACATCTACCAAAAGGCTATGATAAATGGCGAATTTTACTCACTGGGGTCAAACGTTCAACTTGCTACCCACCAATCGTGACCAAAATGACAACAAACATTTTTCTGTTTTATTTCAAATGTACTGAGATCTATACTTACCTTCCACACACATACATGCACGCATATTAATTAATATTTTTCATCTTATTTTCAACACACAATCGACAAAACGTTATTTTAAAAAATGTAAATAAATTAGTTTAATGTTTATTTCACATCGATAATTCTTCTCCATTCTTCCAAATTTATTGTTTTCTTGCCTGCTGATGAATTAAAACATGACTTTTTCTTTTAAGTCTATCCAAGTACTTTAAAATGGTATATAATTTAGCTTTGTATATGAAAAAAAAACAACTGAGATACTGATATTTAAATTTTGTAACTATTTTCAAAAATACACCTTTCTTTTCCTCACTTTATTTCAATAAGAGAAATTACTTGAAAAATACGTGAAGGCCTTTTCTTTATATTTTTAACTACCCAGCAATCTTAAACAATTAAGAGATATTTTAAGCGCCCTAACCTTTCATTGAATGTCAGCCATTTTGGTTTATAGATGTACGAAGATGCTTGTTGAGAAAATGTTAGAAAATTACCAATAAATTTCGAATTGATTATAAGTACCGCTTTTATTTTCTAATAATGTCGTGTGTGGGCGTCCATATTTACAAAAATCGACACATTAATATAAACACACACGCAGAATTAAAAATTCTTTTTAAAATATTGGGGCTCTTTAAATTGTAGTGAGCGTTTTCCATTCATGTACAGTAAATGCAGTTTTAATTTAATAGAATTATCATTTGGCTGGTACAAATTAATACAGAATTTTAAGAGGTTTAAAAAATTTATAAATAATTCTAATTAAAATTTTGAAAATGTCTAAACAATTATTTAAACAATTATCTAAAAAAAATTTATTCGGTGAATATTTTAGGTTAATAGTGTTCATTTATATATAAAAGCAATTTCTATTAAAAGAAAAAAAAAGATCTTTTATAGCATTTTTATTTTAGTATTCAGGGTAGCTTTTTTGAAACTGAAGGTCCTGGTATTAGTTGCATCATTTCTTGGGAGAAGAGATGATTAGGGAACGGATATCAACAGGCTGGCTAACTACCCATCACCATAGCTGTCTCGCTGAGAAATCTCGCAAGATATCGTATTCTTGTAACCGTCTTCTCCATTCTAACCTGGCAACCATACTGTTTTCGCACATTTTATTGTCTTACATTAAAATTTAAACGAGGACAACCATCATTGTCAGGATACCACGCCCACTGTGTCCCAGACACTTAGTTCGGTTCGACTGTAGGATTTGCTATTTTAGGCTAGCTTATATATTATTCAGTATGCTCAACAGTTCCCCGAAATAATCGCTCAAGCCTTAAAAGGCATACAGTCCGATTCCGCTTAAACGGCTTCTTTGCGTGACACTTGTATGCACTGGGGGCTCTTCATCCTACTGAATTGAAAACCTAGGTACGGACGATGCAGAGGTATCAATGTCACAAGATGGCCGAACACTTATAATATTATCTGCCACTAATATGAATACAATATATCCAGTTAAAAATCGGCATAACCATATCACAATATTATTTTTCATCAGTATATATATATATATATATATATATATATATATATATATATTATGAAATGTACAAAGTCCGACAATTATTTTACGACATTTTTATGTTTATACATTCTTTTTATAGATACAAATATTTAAGTAAATACTCTGTTTATAATAAACAGCATTAATAACATTTACCGGCTTGAATGTCCGAGAATGTTTTACTTGTTTAAATTTGGATACGCATTGAGCAGATATGAATATACGTGAGAGATTCATGAAGATTGTAGCTTAAAAGTAGTAAAATCGACCTTGCTAACCGAAAGATACTCTGTGGCTCAATCGGTTAAGGCACATCAGGCTATATAACGGTTCCGTATAGGATACAGGTTCTATTCCTGTCGGAGGACGCATATTTTCTATGAAAATTTCTCGGACATTCAGGCCGGTTAATTTTATTAATACTGTTTATTATAAACATTTATTTAAATATTTGTATCTATAAAAAGAATGTATAAACGTAAAAATGTCTTTATATATATATATATATATATATATATATATATATTGGGGCAGCAGATCATTATTCAAACATATATTATTAAATCTAACAGATAACGAATGTCTGGATATATTTTTTATTGTACTGCTCCTCGATCTAAGCTTTCGACTCACATGAGCCAACATCAGAATGTTTATATGAACATTTCAGCAAAGGCATTGACCATCAAAGGTGATATCCTGTTATGTTTACATAGAATTTTGCTATGCGACGATAACACTAATAAAACCCCTTATATATGTAAGACACATAGATGACATTTTCATTTTAGCTAAAAAGATTGATCAAATTATACAACTTATAAACTAATTTGAAAATCACTTTGTCCTCAAATTTACATTAGAACTCAATATTAATAATAAAATTCCATTCCTTGATGCACTTACTGATTCCAACATGGATAAATTTACTACTTCTTTATATCGGAAACCCACTAGCATTAACTCGGGTCTTCTTAATTATAATAGTCCATGCCTCCAACAATATACGTTAACTGTTATAAAAAACTTAATCCAACGCAAACAAATGATATCTTCGTCTAATACCATATTCTATAAAGAATTACATAACAATAAACAAACGCTCATTAATAATGGATTCCTTAATTTCGTCATTGATCAACAAATTAAAATGCATCTCAATAAATTTAATGATACCACTAACAAAATTATTAATATTAATAATAATTGTAACCATAATAGTGTACGTCTAAATGAACATAATAACTGATATTATTGTAACAAATGCAAAATAATTACAAACATGATGAAACAGTACTCAAAACCATAATAGGTAGAAATGTTAAACCAATTATTAATAATAAACAAGTAAAGCTCATCATATATTATACAAAATTTAAAACAATCGACCTCATAGTCTCCAATAACCCTAAAACCACACAAATAAATCCTCCTAAAAAAAAACAATGTACTGTATCAATTTACATGCCCGTTCAGAAATATCATCTCTGATACTAATAATAAATCCACTACATATATTGGTTTTACTACAACTACTCTCTCCCGTAGACTTCCCTGCCATTTTCTGATCTTCCATTAAACAACATTTCTTAGAAAAACATAACCATATACATAACATTAGACAGATATTACTTGATAACACAACAATACACACACACGAACACGCAGTAAAAAGAACCTTGGGATATTGGAGGCTATCTACATTAAAACAAAGCAACCTACACTCAACAAAATTACGTTTCAAACCAGTCACAACATATTACAATGCATTTAAACATATGGTTCTGTTTAAAACATTGCTTTCTCTCACGTGGTCATGTATGACGTCATAGAACCGAGTTACGAATTTACGACCTGCGTCTGTTATTCTGCAACCGTTATCGTCGCATAGCAAACTTCTATGTAAACATAGCAGGATGTCATTTTTAATGGTGATCTCTGTTGTAATGTCAATATAACCACTCTGATGATGGCTCATGTAAGTCGAAAGCTTAGATCGAGAAACAGCATAATAAAAAAATATCTAAATGTAGACAGATTTTGTCTTTATCTTCTCACGAAAGTAAAGCTACTATACGATGCTTAGAACGGTTCATGATCAAACATAATAGACATTCGTT
>CAHIKZ030002019.1:285000-342500 GCA_903632075.3 Acanthosepion pharaonis
AGGAGATTGGTATGAGATAACAATGTGAAAGAGGAAGAGTCTAAGAGGATAACTCTCCTCCGAACTTCCCTCACGGACGAGGGATGAACCCCGAAGTGGAAAGTGATAAATATTCCAAAAATGGGAAGTAATTAATTTCCCTGGCCTAAGAACAAAGAGAATTCTTGGGAATTGAGAATTGTCAAGGAACCCAAACCACGTTGGGCCCCCACACCGAGTTTGGGTTGGTGTCCATATAAACGAACGTCTCGAAGCAGCTAGTCAGTTTCGGGAGAGTTCGGAGTTGCAGTCAGTTCCAGACAGTTTGAGTTTGGAGTTGGTTCGAGAAGTTGGAGACCAGCTTCGCAGAAGCTGACTGAAAAATTTAAACGTCCTCTCGACTTAGTCTTCCTACCAATTACTTAAATATTTGTATCTATAAAAAGAATGCATAAGCATAAAAATGTCTTTTTTGATTGAAACAAATATTCCTGTGCTAATGTCGCAAGTCAGAATAACAGGCAATAAGGGTATATGTTTTCAAATAAAATGGATAGTTCTAATAGCGATAGTACTTACCATTCATCAAGAGGCAAAGTTTAACATATGTAAACGCAAAAAGAGAAATTAAGACCGTGTCTAAATGACATTTTGGGTTTTTTTTTCTTGGCAGTGCATCCTCCTGCAACGATGTTTATTATTTAAAAAGCTGCTTTTAGAATGTTAAGGAAACCCAAATATATGAAATTGGATTTAATCATTCTCTTTTTTCTCAAAAACTGACAGCAAAATTAAATTGTGTGCTTTGCTCCTTTGGCATGTTATCTACAAGGGAAAATATCTACACCGTACAAATTCTATTTTGTAATGATATCTACATAGTAAAACATTTTGTAACATATATATATATATATATATGTAACATAACGATCATATATAACATAGAGAAAAATGTAATTAAAATATTAATAATTGTTCCTTTATTTATCTTCTAGCGATCGCCTAAAATGTCTCCACCTTACAAAGTTTAATTTGGAATGATATCTACATAGTAAAACGTAATAACATATATATATATATATATATATATATATATATATATATATATATATAGCATAGAGAAAATGTAATTAAAATATCAAGAAATTTTTTATTAATGACTTTCTCTCGAATCAAGGCAAGTGTTTCCTTATTCTTGATGTAGATTCATGACACGTCGACCGCAATATAAAGTGTAGATTGCATACTAAAGTAGATGCATGGCACATAGATAACAAACCAAAGTAGAACCCAAAATTATTTAATTTATTAGATTGTTTATTTAAAAGAATAAATTTTATTTATAAGATTATAAATATATGTGAACCATTTAAAAGGCAATTTTTAATTTCCATATTATAAAGAAATAAATATTGGTGTACGGTGGAGTAATGGATTGTTGCTCAGGTTGAAGAAGACGAGTTCGAATTCCAGTCGAGTTCATTATATATATATATATATATATATATATATATATATATATATATATATATCCATCTCTTCTAAATCAATGGGGAAATAGCAGGAAAGGCCTGGTCCTATAGCCTTGGATGGCAACCCGTCTAGAAGATGAAAAACTCCGAGTTCAAACAAGTCTAGAGGTGGTTGGGCTCCGTCAGGCTCTCTTGCCCAAGGCACATGCCACTTCTACTTTGGCTGCAGTACAATTGATACCCCTACGTCTTTAATAAATTAACGGATTTGTGATCGTGGTCGTGAAAGAAATATGAAAAGTCTTTTTTATCCATAAATTTATAAATCTATCTGAGAACAAAAAAAAAATGTATATACCTATGAGTAACTGTGATTATAACTTTTGAAAGAACGCATTTTACGAGCACTTTTCATTTTTACTCTCACCACATTAATTTACTAAAATAGATCCTTGTTTTTCTAGAGATTTGACAACAAACACGTTAAACACTTTAATATCTCTCTATATTTCTCAGATCAGGTATTGTAATCATTTACACTATTTACATTGTTCGTAATGTTGTCCTCATCTTTATTTCGGCCGTTGTAAGCTCCAGCCTTTTTCAGGTGATTGGAATTTCGAACTAAACCATTTATTTCGTCAAACCGGGGTAGATTGTTCTAGTTCTACGTACCGTGCCTCTTCCAGATATCTCCGTTTAACTCAACTCACCAAGTTTATGTTCACCTCTGCTGTAACCAGGTCTTCAACTCACAACCTTTTGCGTCAGGTCACTGGATTCAACGAACGCTTGTATCCACTGGGCTATGTGTCCTTGAGGTCCGCCGAAACGTGAATATGGCAACAAAGATGAATAGTCCGAACAATGTTAATAGTGTAAATATTTAAACACTTTATTCAATAGAGTTTTGTGTTATTTGCAATGATATTGACTTCATTAATTCACTTTCATATATTTCGGTTTTATTCAAATGCTAAAAATATTAAAAACAACTTCGCCCTTCAGGAATCCTGACCCAACATTGCATTCTTTTTTTTTTTTTTCGTGTCTTTCATTTGTTTTTGTTTAATCGTCTTATAGGATCGAAGAAAGGTTCAAAATGTGACTTCGAAGATGCCATTGCCTGCGGCTATCGGACGAATGCCATGGAATGGACTATCGATCATGGCTCGAACAGTTCGACGCCGAAATACGATCACACATTTCAAACAAGTTTGGGTAAGTCTTCTATTTCAATTGGTGATTTGTATCCTTGATACAGAGAATAGATAGATAGATAGATAGATAGATAGATAATGAACAAAATTAGATAGATAGATAATGAACAAAATTAGATAGATAGATAGATAGATAGATAGATAGATAGATAGATAGATAGATAATGAACAAAATTAGATAGATAGATAGATAGATAGATAGATAGATAGATAGATAGATAGATAATGAACAAAATTAGATAGATAGATAATGAACAAAATTAGATAGATAGATAGATAGATAGATAGATAATGAACAAAATTAGATAGATAGATAGATAGATAGATAGTGTTGTAGTGTCTTCCCTCTAGGCTATTGTGGACTCTTCCATTTACTATAAAGTAGTAGGAAAGTAAGCCTCGGGTGAACAGTGATATAGACTGTTCTACCGAGGCTGTGACTATTCGCAGATCCTGTCGAAATCTGCCTTCGGCGGAGAGGAACCCAGACGAGGCAGTGCCGAAGGCCTGAGTCTTGTCCAGGGAAGTAGACAGACCCGAACTCGTTTATGCGGGTTCTACGGGATTTTTGATTGAGCCTACGGGCTCGGATGACCCACGTTATACTCAGCCTTGTGCCACATGTACCCTCGTGGAGTTGGCTACTAAATATTAACAGTGATATAGACTGAACGTTGGTCAACCGACACACACTCCCAAGATGTGTAACACACTTCTGTTGTATTTACTGTTAAATACACTATTTATCTGCAACCTCTTGTTTTGTTATTTCTTAATCATTACTTGGTCACGATAGATAGATAGATAGATAGATAGATAGATGTTCAAATGATTTACGGGGTGGAATTCCTAACCCCGCACACAACCGATTTTGGATTCAGAGTAGCTCTTCTTCCTTAATCAGCTGACTCCCAAAAGTCAGAGTCTAGTCTATGCTGCTATTATCTCCTAACTGGAAGGAGAAGAGAAAGATTTATACTCTCCCAATGATATTAGTGCGAAAGTAAACGCATTTGTCGCGGCTAGGATTTGAACTCGACACGCTGATTCCTAATTTCTGCACAGATAGCCATTACGCTCCCGCACGCAAATTCATTCGACGAGGTGTGAAGTAAATTGCTAAATGCATTGCAGCAGACGATCAGCACTTTTGGACATAGGTCGTAAATATGGCGTTTTTCTGATCTTATTTTTGACAATTTCCTTTATTTATTTTTTAATAATAAACGCACACTTCTTATTGCTCTGTTATCGACTGCAATCTTACTTCCGGTCCGCTCTCTCTTTATATAACAGTTATTTTCTGAAAGCTGGGTTATAAAAAAAACAACAAAAAAAAGCAACAAAAAACAATTCGTGCCAGACGCAGTTACTTGCCTCACTTACTAATCTGCCATTTGTGAAGTGGTCTTATATGCGCATACGTGTGTGTCTACAGACGATGTAGATATTCATTTGTTGATTATTCAAACCATTATAAGTTTCCTGCAATATATATATACTAAATGACGAAACGCGAATCTTGAAATAATACTATCAAAAGAAGAAAAGTCACATTCCTAAGACAAGTAAAAAAAAAACTTCAATTCTTCAGACAATGCAAAAAAAAAATGATCGTCCAGAAATTTAATGCTCAAAGACAATTAAAGCCAACCTTGAAAATATAAGTATTCGACTTCAGTTTACAAATATAATATCGCTCCAACTGGAAAACTTAGCCTCAGACTCAGACTACAGGTGGACTCGACATAAGAGAATTCCCAAGCAATAGTTTATGTTGCGTAAAACGTAAATTACACACACACACACATATATATATATATATATATATATATATATATATATATATATATATATAATTTACATTCATCAGCCTGCAACAACCAATCCAAAACTTGCAAACTTTGCTTTTAGGAAAAAATAGCTATACCCAGGCCAAAGTAAGTTATTAAATAAACGATCCGAGCTCATCTCAAAATGCAGACATGGAAACAAGTTTTTACTACTTTACTTAAAAATCGAAGACTGAAAAAATAAAATAAATAAATAAACAAACAAAATGACAATAACATAAGTAAAATAAATTAACCCCAACAAATTACCAAATCACACCCGTTAGAATAGACGAAATAGAATAAATAATGAGAAAAAACAAAATCAATGAACCCAAATAAATATAGTAAATAATAAACAAATTAACAAACCATTAAGACAAAAATGTTAGTTGGACTATAAAAATCAAACCAAAAATCGGACGAAAAATATAGCTATAACTGTTATATAACGATAAAAAAAAAATAATACGCTACATAAAAATCGAAAACCAAAAAGAGTAAATAAAAATATACAGTATAATAAATAAATAATAAAACACAAGTTAAATAAATTAATCTAAATTAATCCCAATAAATAAACTAACAAACCGATCCCGATAATTTAACGGTTCGAAAAAACAAATAAAGATAATCAATCTAAATAAATAAATGAAATAATAAACAAATTAAAACCTGCCCCCGCCAAAATAATAGTTAGAATAAACTACAACAATCAACCCCAAAATTGAATAAATATCTTTGATTATCTTCCCAAACCAAAACAAAACTATTAAATAAGCGATATAAACAAATTTTTACTACGTTAATAAAACACCGATTAAAATAAAAATAAATAAATAAATGAAACATAAGAAATAAAAATAAAAAATAAATAAAACAAGCAAAATAATTTAACCCAAATAAATAAATAAATTTTGAAAAAAATAACCGCCAAAATAGACTACCCACAATGCACCACTGACCCGTATATATAAATAGCTGAGAAAAAGAACAACACTAAATGGCCTACGATTGCTTCTAGCATGAAACAGCCTGTCGCCTCTAAGTGTTGACTTCAATGTTCACTTATATATATATTTATATATATATATATATATATTTATGTGTGTGTGTGTGTGTGTGTGTGTGTGTGTTTATATACTCACGTGCTTCGTTTATCAAAAACGTTTCGATTGTAGTGACGATCACCTCAATTAGTTCTCCTATGGTATCAATCGTCGAAAGCTGTTTACTGCCTCAGCTATCAGATCATCCCATAAGTTCTGTCCGAATTTTGAATAAAGAAAACAAGTGACCAAATGTTACATTTAATTACAGATTTAATCAACAATGTATTTTCCCTGATTATCTATGACTTCCTTCCATCTATTAACAAGCTTACTAATTCCATTACTGTAAAATTCTTTTGGCTTTGATTCGAAGAACTCACAAATGTCAGTTTTAACCTCTTCCTGTGTTACAAAAGCTGTTTCTTCCAAATGATTCTGTAAGCTACGAAACAAATGGTAGTCTGAAGGAGCAAGATCGGGAGAATAAGGTGGATGAGGAATTTTCTCCCAACCAAGTTCTTCGATCTTTTGTGACGTGATTCTTGCTGTGTGGGGTTGCGCATTGTCCTGATGAAACATCACCCCTTTTCGATTCACTAGAGCAGGTGTTTTTTTTTCCTCAAAGCTTGGTTCAAACGCTCTAATTGCTGACAGTATATTTGAGCATTAATTGTTGCATTAGGTGGTAAGAATTCAAAGTGGATTATTCCTTGGCGATCCCACCAGATTGAAAGAAAAACCTTTTGCCCATGAAGTTCCCTTTCTCGGCTGTGGCTGGGGTCCTTCCCTTTACGAAAGCCACTGTCTACGACGCTTAACATTTCGATAAAAGATCCATTTTTCGTCGCCAGTCACAAGTCTATCCAAAAAAGGTGAAACAAGTTGGCGAGAATGGAGAGAAGAGCAGATGTCAACTCTGGATTTGAGGTTGTTTTCAGACAATTCATGAGGCACCCATTTTCCAAGTTTAGGAACTTTTCCAAGTTGTTGAAGATGACGATGAACAGTTGTATGGTTTGAACTGAGAACCACTGCCAATTCCTCAACTGATAAAGCAGGATTTTCTTCAAGGGCTGCTTCAAGAAGCTTTTCATCAAACTCAACTGGACGTCCGGTTCGATCTTCATCTTCAAGGGTGAAATCTCCACCTCTGAATTTTGCAAACCATCTTCTGCAAGTTCTTTCATTCACACATTCCTTTCCATAAACTGAGTGAATGTTTCTAGCCGCTTCGGCTGCTGAGTTTCCTTTCTTGAACTCATAAAGCATTATGTGCCTCAAATGATTCTTGGGTACTTCCATGTTAGCAGGGTTTTAATCAAACAAAATTTAATTTTATTGTTCTCTGAAATAAAATTTGATCAGTTTAAATGCATCTAAACATAAAAATAATGTTCAGCTCCATTAGACATTATAAAATACTCTTTAAATTTCGTTCATTTTAACAAAAAGTTAAAATTCGGACAGAACTTATGGGATGACCTTATAAATGAAAATATATTAATAATCTGAAATCAGTGAGAACATATGAATATGTGTCTATATAATTTATTTTTAAACATCGGCTTATATGATTTTTACATCTATTGAAATATATTCTTTCGTTGGTCTGCGAGTTTCAGGAGGGCAAAATAGGCGTTTCCGTATCAGCTGCAGGTGAAGAAAAGGCAACTGAATTAAGCCCCTAATTAACAGTACGCCTTTTCTGTTTGTCTGGGCATACGTTTTGAAAAGAATAATGGTCATAAAAAGTTATTACCGCCATGTATCTCTATCCTGTTGCACCCTGAGGTAGTCAATACCACAAGAGGCGATGTTCATTTTTAAGGTGCCTTCATTGTTTGGACCGTTGCATTAATCTTTATTGCCATATATTAAAAAAAAGCTCATTGTACGCTAAACCAGCTTGACGTGATTGGAATTTCGAACTGAACCCTTTATTTCGTTTTTTTATTTAGAATTTTCTACTTCCACGTGTAAAATAACTCAAAAATGATTTCAGTCATCTCCCTTTAAATCAAGGATTCTAAAGTTTTTATTCAGCATTAAGTAAAAGGTATTGAACTGATAACTGTGTTTTTGAGTCAAGTAAATTTTGGATCCAACCAACGCTTTTATCCACCGGGTCATGTGTCCTTGAGGAAACGTCATGAATATGGCGATAAAGACGAGAACAATAGTCTGAACAATTTAAATAATGTAAATAATTTGTAGCGAAATTACTAGGAATACATTTTTTTTAATTACCAACAATACATTTTGTCATTTCAAAACAAAATATCTAAAAGAACGTATCTTTGCCCTGAAAGTATAAAAGTATGTACAAAATATCTGGAGTTGAAAACATAAAATATTGTTCATAACCATTTCATTAAGCATATGATATAAATATAAACAATATCAATAGAACGATCCCATCCCTCGCAATTTTTTGTTTCAAATGAATGAATTGATTGGTATTTTTATCACAGGTTTATCAACTCTTTGCAGGTTATTTAAAAAAAAAATATTTTTAGATTGTAAGAATTTTTTTTGGAGGGTATAATGGTGATTCAGTGATACAAACCTTACTGATTAACCCATAGTTGGGGGATTGTTTGGATTCATACTACTCTTAAAGGTATTTGCGTAAGTGAATATAACATTAACCCAGCTGGAATTCGAGTTCGAAATTTTCCGATTAACAATTTCGAGCCATTATCCATTACACCTTTTTCACAATCAAGCACTTGGTATTCCTAAGCGGTCACCCATCATGGTATTGACCAGGATCGACGTTTGTTAACTTTGGTTATCTTAGTAGTTCAGTCCAAACCAGACTGACAGTCATATTAATCATTCCACATCTTGTGTTATTATTTCGTATAATTTACCTTCGTTATTTCTACTCTTGTGTTCGTGTTGTTCTTATTATTTTAACCTGGAACCATAACATTAATTTCGGTTATAAAACAAAACCGGTGTTTATTTTTTAAAAATGGCCGTAGAAAATAGAGAATGTGGAAGATGTCGCATCACATATCATCCAGACAAACCAACAAAATTTGGTTTCATTAATGAACAGAAAACAGCAACAATTGATTGGTCCGTTTTCAATATATTTATCAATATTTGGAACGTTATTTAAATCTAAGAAAATAGTTTTAGATTACAAAAATTTTTTTTTGGAATTGTAATAACGATTTACTGATACAAGTTCACTAATTAACCCATAGCTAGTCGGCAGAAGAGATGGATTCATAATAATTTTCAACGGTATTTAGTCAAAGTGAAAAAAACGATTATGATTGAATTGGAACTTTAAATTTTCCGATTAACAATTCTGAGCTATTACTTAAAAACAACCAACCGCACATCCAAGCTTACAGCACCTGGCATCCCCAACAAGATAGTGACCAGACCCGATGTTATCTAATTTCGGTAAACTTACAGAAACCGGTGTTTCAGTGTGTGTCCGTAAGCCCTCTTCATTAATAAGGGATAATTATCAATGTAACCTGAATAATATTGTAGATACACTAGATACAAAGATGTTCATTTTAGCGTTACAAATAATTTCTTTATTTTCATTCTATTCTATTTCCATCCTTTTTATACCTTATTTCCATTTTACAAACAATGTCAAACGTTTATTTAGGAGGCGTAATGGATAATTATTGAGGTTGAGGAATCGGAAGTCGAGTTCGAATCCAGTCAAATCCATTACGTTCACGTGCTAATACCATTGGAAACTTATATGACCCTTTTCTTAAACCCATTTCCAGCTATGGGTAAATAGCAGGATAGAATGGGTTCTATAGCCTTGATGGCAGCTGGTCTTAGGAAAGGAAAACTCTGAATTAAAAAATGATTTGAAATCGTTTGGGGAAATAAATTAAAAAACCAGGTCTCTGTAATCGGCCCTTCGGTACACTTGGTCCTGCAAGAAAACCATCAAGTAAAATAATCAAATCTGTTCAATGCTATACATGCAGGTTGGGGACCGCTTGTGAATTACATGAAACTTCAGTATTGGAGCCGGCTCAACCCACCTCGGGTGAATGCAGTTAAAAAAGAACAAGAAAGTTAAGCGCCTTTTATATTTTAAAAATATCCCTTCACGTTGGCGATCATGGCTATCCAAACTTCCCATTAATTAAAAGCTCTTAATTTTGTTCTGCCATCCATTTGATTTCAAATTTACTAAAATGAAAAATTTGTTTTCCTCTGTTCCTCAAATTCGATCTGTGAATATCGATTTTTTCAAGCCCACTTTCATTATGTGCAAAAGTAAATTTAGTTTTGCGAAATCATCTTCGATTTCTTTATTTCTTTCTTTCTTTTTGAAATTTTTTAAACCTTGTTTTCTTTCTTTCTTTCATGTTATCGTTGTTATGTTTACTTTTTTCTGTAAAATAAAACCGACCGATATATCTTTTTCTTCCGTATTTTTCACGCAATCAAAATAGAATGGTCGACTACTTATCTGAGGTAAAACAGAAGCGAACTTACTTAAAGAGGAACAAGTTAACTTATAATATGACATCGATACCAATCACCACGCCTACGTCGCAACCAAACGTGACAGAAGAAAAACATTTAAAGTATTTTGAACGGCAAAATTTCAAAAAAAAATGTCCTCGGCACTTCAAACGATTTACTAAGGATAGCTTAGATATGGCACAAGGCCGAAAATGTGGAGAACTCAGTAGGTATCGAACTCACTTTTTAGTAGTAACTGATCTAGCAAGATATCCTTGTTAACCATTACATCACATCGAATTGTCCCTTACAGTATGATATAGTGTGCGTTCTCCTGAGAGACTGTAATAAATACACACGTTTCTTGACCTTATCTCTTATTCCTCTGCTAATGAGCTAGAAAGCCGTGTTTTGGCTTTTTGTAAGTAATGAGATCTTCCTATATTATTTAAATTCTGTTTCAGTTAGGGTTTGTTGTGTGAGCAGAGATTTATTGTCCCACTGAACCGATTTTTCTTTCACGATTTCTCTTCTCCGCAGGTCGTTTTGTTCGCATGAACAGCCAATGTTCGCATTGTCGGCGCAGATTGCTCATGTCTCCCTGGGAAGAATTCAAGAAAAGAAGTTGTCTCCGCTTTTATTATTTCCTTGCCGGAAGGAAGCAGGTGTCACTTTCTGTTAGGATCAGATGGGATGGTGTCAGGAAGTGGACAGCGCTCAGTATTCCAGGAACTTACCGCCGATTCGCCTGGTCCGTTGCCCAGGTCCCACTCAATATTCGTGGCAGGGCTATTTTCGAATTTGTTGCCGCCCTTTCAGGAGCTGCCGATGACATCTTTTTGGCGATCGATGACGTGGAAATTCTGCACAGTTCTTGCCCGCTTCTTGGTAACTCGTATTCACTTCATCTATTCTTTAATTTTTAAAAGAAGTCAGTCTTTTCAATAATAGATTTATTGACAGTTTTATGTGTTATTAGGAAAATCTTTTATTTGGAAAATCTATGTTAAAGTGGTAAACGTTTTGGTGTGATCTGTTTTCTCCTTCAGGACTTCTTCGAAAAAAAGTGATGTTTATCTTGATGTCATAACATAAGCGCATGAAGGAAAGGAGACGCCGAAATTTATAGACTTTCCTAGAATTATTTTGATAAAAAAAAATTTACATATATCCTGCCCAGACATACATATATATATATATATATATATATATATATATATATATATATATATATATATATATATAATATAAAAAAAAGAAAGAACAGTGAGATATATAATAAACCGGTGTTCTTATTGATATTTTTTATTTTTACAAAACAGTGCTCAATGTAAATTTGCAGAGCATAAATATTATATTATAAAGTAACTGATTTAAAAGTGTGAAAACTTGAAATGATGATCCCTCTCGCTGTTGTGTCCTCATCCAATTTTCTTCTCTACTGTTCGGTCTCTTTTAAACTTATTTCCCGTTCTCTTGATGGATCTTGAATGGACATTGAAGATGGAAGCCAGAGTATGAATGTGGGTACTATTATCGAAGGCCCCAGTTGAGAAGAGAGTGACACAAATGGAAAAGGGTTTTTCAGTGTTTCTTAACAACAAATGGTGTCAAGATCGCTAATCATTTTATCTGAAAATCTGGAAAAAAAGAAATTCAATTAGTTTAGTCGTTTTTGTAGATATTAAACATTTTGTGAGACGGACAATTATCCCATGCTGTGACAAGATTTGGACAATCCGGAATATATATATATATATATATATATATATATATATATATATATATAAATATATATATAATTATTTATTTAAAAATATGATTCCATCGCTACATAAGAGTTCTCATGTTTCAAAACAAGAGCCGAAAACTTCAATATAATTATTTGAATTAAAATTGAAAGTACCAAGCTCTTGAATTAAAATTGAAAGTACCAAGCTCTGTTCCATCTTCAAGCGAATTTTTTTCGGAATAACTTATTCCTGAAATTTACGCGTTTTATAAGCATATTCGTTATTAAAATTAAAATTACTATGGTAACGGCTAGAGCAATTGTTTAAAGAAAAGGGGCGTAAGTGCTAATAATTTGTATCAGTATCTCAGTTACATTCAAAGACGTCAAGTCAGGGTAAGGTTGGGGGTGTCTAAATTTAAAGCGGAAGATGACATCGTCTCGTCTGGTTAAATGTCTATGGAGATTTATTTATTTTTTTATTATATTTTTTTCTGATAGGGTTGTGTGTATATAAAAAAAAACTGTCATAATTCGCTAACAAAAAAAATTAAAATAAATAGACATATGTCTATATTATTCAATGAAACATGTTTGAATATATATATATATATATATATATATATACATGTTTCATTGAATATATATATATATATATATATATATATATATATATTCAAACACACACAGACACACATATATATATATATATATATATTCAAACATAAGTATTAGAACAATCACGAATTAAGACTTTAAATAATCTGCAGCTTCATACTAAACCCCTTTTTGAGGGACTCAATAACTATAGACATAATCACATAATAATTGCATTTGTCCCGCCATTCGTTGGTTAGCACGACCGTTACGCCCTGCCAATACCACATAAATCTCATAAATAATGTACTATTCCGTTTACATAGAGTGAGAATGCAAAAGCTCTATCAAAGAAGATCTGCTACTTGGTTTCAGTGAGAAAATGAAAGAAAGAAGGTAAGAAAGAAGTGTTTAATGTCCGTTTGAGTGAAATGGAAAAAGTTGTCAATTTCAAATAAATGTCCGTTTGAAATGAAATTGTTTGTCAATTTGAAATCTTTTCAAAAATTGTCAATTTCAAATCTTTTTCATGTCCGTTTGAGTGAAATGAAAAATTGATCAATTTCAAATTTTTCATGTCCGTTTCAGTTTGAAATGGAAAAAATCTTTTCATGTCCGTTTGACATAATGTGAAATTGGAAAAATTTTTCATGTCCGTTTGAGTGAAATGGAAAAAAGTTGTCAATTTCAAATCTTTTCATGTCCGTTTGAGTGAAATGGAAAAAGTTGTCAATTTCAAATCTTTTCATGTCCGTTTGAATGAAATGGAAAAATTTGTCAATTTCAAATCTTTTCATGTCCGTTTGAGTGAAATGAAAAAAGTTGTCAATTTCAAATCTTTTCATGTCCGTTTGAATGAAATGGAAAATTTGTCAATTTCAAATCTTTTTTCGTTTGAGGAAATGGAAAAATTTGTCAATTTCAAATCTTTTCATGTCCGTTTTGAATGAAATGGAAAAAAATTTTTTCATGTCCGTTTTGAAAATAAATTTTTCAATTTCAAATCCGTTTGAGATGAAATGGAAAAAAGTTGTCAATTTCAAATCTTTTCATGTCCGTTTGAATGAAATGGAAAAATTTGTCAATTTCAAATCTTTTTCATGTCCGTTTGAATGAAATGAAAAAAATGAGTGAATTTTTCATGTCCGTTTTTTTGAAATGGAAAAAGTTGTCAATTTCAAATCTTTTCATGTCCGTTTGAGTGAAATGGAAAAAGTTGTCAATTTCAAATTTTTTCATGTCCGTTACTAAGCTCAAATATTTAACGATGCGACAGGGAAATTTCTACGGAGATTTTATTGTTGCTGAATTCGCTATCAGCTTATTCAATCATTAACTGAAGAATTTCAACACACACACACACAAACACACACATATATATATACAATTATTTATTCGAAAATTATGACATAAATATGTTATAAAATCACTACAAAAATAGCCATTTTGTTTCAACATTTCTGGTGCCTTATCAAGTGATGGTGTTGAATGTAGAATAAAGGGTTTAAAAAGGTTCAAACCAAACAGGCACCCCTCGCTAGGAGAAACGCTGTTACATAAGCTGGAATGACCAATCAAAATACAAGTGTATAAGAATTCAAATACCTTGACAACGAACTAAGGTTATAATAGTTATTTAATGCTTTAAAATTAGACTAAAATAGAATTCATTCTAACTAATAAATATTAAATTATATATATATATATATATATATATTAAATCATACTATAAAATTAAAAATTACCAATTTTAAATGTATAAAGAAAAGAAGTTGAAAAGAATTAGAAAATATATATATATATATATATATATATATATATATATATATAGATAGATAGATAGATAGATAGATAGATAGATAGATAGATAATATTAGTGGTAAATATACACATGCATATGCAAAATATATAAATATATATACATGCATGCATATACATACATATATATTTTGTATAAAAAAATTCCAAGAGGATAGAATCCAGGTAGAACTCAATATCCAGGACAGAGTAAGGATATAATAAAAAGGCTTAAACACTAATATTCCATGGTCAAAATTTATTCCATTGGAATCGTAAATACGATCCAATTCATCAGACCTACAAATTCAAAAAGAAAACAGAAAAAAACAACTCTGGAAATAAAAAATAAAATTTAGAGAGAGTGTAAGCATGAGAGTGTGGGACGAATAATAGAGCTATAGAGAGGGGTAACCGACGAGAGAAGGTGGGGGATTAAAACTTAACAGAGAGAGGTTTTAGAGAGGTGATTCAAAGACGCTTTAAGTGAGAGAAATATGAATGCTGTCAGATGTCTAATACATTAAAGATGTAACCGGAAAGGATACATTTTGTGGTGACATACACGTGTGTGTGTATGTCACCACAAAATGTATGTGTAGGTCTGATGTATTGAATCGTAGTTATGACCATGGAATATTAGTGATTAAGCCTTTTTATTATATATATATATATATATATATATTATAAAGAATTAATGGTTTAGGGACATAGGTTGAAAACCCGGTTCTCGTACGAGTACTGGATTTAAGCAACATCAAGCTCTGTCAGTACCTTGATGAGAGACCGCTTGGGTATTCTAGGTGCTGTAGGCTTTGATGTGGGTGTGGTCTAATGGATAACAGCTCGGAATTGAAAATCAGAGGGCCGAGTTCGAATTCCAGTCGGGTTTGTTGCATTCACTTACGCGCAAATACCCTTGGGAAAGGCATGAATTCACCAAATCTCCCCGCGGCTATGGGTCAATTAGGAGGACTTGCATCAGTAAATTATTATTATCACCCCAAAATTCTTACAATCTAAAAAGATTTTATGAATTAAATTAACCTGCAAAGGGTTGATAAGCCGTAAAAAAACAAATCGATCAATCAATGAAAATAATTAATGGAATTTAAGGCGTAATACACAAAATCAATGTCTATTCATACATGAATATACTTGTTCCTTAAAACTTCGTCGCTGCTGACAGGCTTAGTCCATTGTATTCTCTGTAGAACCCAATTTCTGTGGCTCCAATCCTCTTCTTAATGGATGATGAGATTGTCCAGCAATCGTTGTCACAGAGGAGAGTCAGTAATTACATTTCAGGTGCGATAAATTCAAAAAATATATATCTAAATTACGAATTTTTTTAAAAATTGATTAAATTATTGAAAACCCTAATAAAAATAGCATCAACAACTTTCTTTTTGCGCAAGAGTATAATAATTTTAATCTACACTATTTTCATTATTCGGGCTATTGTCCTCATCTTTGTCGACATATTTATTACAACGTCTCGGCCCATTGCACGCTCCGCTTGGAATGTCGAACTGTTATACCAGAACATACCTATTCTATTGTTAATAGACTCTCCCACAGATAAGTAGTAGTAGTAGTAGTCTCCAGGGGACTCAGTGTGAGTTTGTGAGTCAGTCGATGTCGGACATTAAAGTATCAACCACAACAACTAGATTGCTGCGTCATTAACTATTATTTCAAGTTCCTAACGTTTTGCACGTCGAACTCTTTTAGCACCGACTTAGTGAAATACAAGCCTTCACTGTGAAAACTGCTCTACGACACGAACTGAACCCTTTATTTCGCTCACTGGGGTAGATTGTTCTAGTTCCACGTGCCATGTCTAATGGATGCCAGTTATCACCTGCCTAATTCCCTTTCCAAGTTCTCCCCCGCCTTTAACCAGGTATTGAAATCTTTGGGTCCTGTCACTGGATCTAACTAACGCCTTTATCCACTGTGCCATGTGTCCTTGAGGATATATGTGTATGCATTTCTGGGTATTATAAACCTAATGTCTTCAGCAACCATTTTTACCAGTGCTCATATTACAATTTCTGCTGTTATCATTGCTGTTTTTACCTGAGCTCATATTGCAATTTTTGTTGTTATTATCGCTTTTCTCTGGCACTCCTTTTTATTGGTTCCCATATTGTATTCATTTCTATGCTTGGTCGGCTCAGGAGATTTTTGTGGCCTAGCATATGTGCTGATTCCTTAAGTACACGAATTTTCCTGCATCAAAAAAATGGGATAGGCGGGTACAAGTGGAGAACTACAACACTCAGAAAACAGTCTGCCTGCCTTATGTGAAGGGGTTATCAGAGAAAATACAAATGATCTGCGGTCCATATAACATCAGGACAACCTTCAAAAGCTGGACGACACTTCGCAGATATCAGGTTGAGATCATAGACAAAGAACACCATTGGAAGATTCATAAACTTAAGGAATCAGCACATATGCTAAGCCACAAAATTCTCCTGAGCCGACCAAGCATAGAAATGAATACAATATGAGAACCAGTAATAAGGAGTGCCAGAGCAAAGCGATAATAACATCAGATATGCTAGACATTAGATATGGCACGTGGAACTAGAACAATCTACCCCAGTGAGCGAAATAAAGGGTTCAGTTCGACATTCCAACCACCTGGAGAAGGCCGGAGTATACAACGGCCGAAACGTTGTAATAAATATGGCGACAAAGATAAGGACAATAGTCCGAATAATGTAAATAGTGTACAAAATATCTCATCTCAGAAATATAGACAGATAATTTTAATCTCTTTCTTTATTATCTGCAATAATAGCTAGTACATATTTCCTTTTACATAAGACTTCAGTGTAATAATTCGAAATTTTTATTTTACATAAGACTACTAGATATTATAATGGTATGAATGTCTTTCTTATTCATAATTCTATAAAATAATAAGTCAAATAAGTCAAGTTCAGAAGCAAAACTGAAAAGTATTTCGTATATATATATATATATATATATATATATATATATATATATATATATATATATATTATCAACAAGAAGTTTTTGTTTAAAAACTGAACAGATAATAATTTCCCAATATTTTTTAAATTAAATATAGTTTAAAGCATGTCGATATGATTCAGGGTTAAGTTACATTTGAAGTAGATTTCATTAAGAATTTTAAAGAGATTGTTTATGTTGAAGATAATGTCCGTTATTTTTTAAATTCGGTTTGAAATGAACATTCGGTACAGAAAAATTTATTCTTAAATTAGAAAAATACAGAAAGAATTTCTAAAAAATGTGAGAATATCAAGGTATCATAATCTATTTCTATTGATTTTTACAGACGTTTTTTTCACACTTTTTAAAAATTTCAACCCCCATGTATATATATATATATATATACACGCACACGCACACACTGTCTGAACTTTTTTTTTTTAACGAGAAACTATCTTTTGCTATTGTTGTAATGTTAGATATATATTTATGTTTATATATTACACGTATATATATATTATAAATAAATAGAATATATATATATATATATATATATATATATATATATATATATATATATATATATCAATGTGGGGTGCAGTTTAATTTATATTGCAATGAATCATTCATACAAAAAGTAAATTAGTAAAGTTAATGATATAAAATGGCGAAATCACTTCGCTGAATGTTATGATCCTTTGTTTATAAAATTATAAACTGTACTAGGTCTTCCTTAAATATGCAAGTACTTTCGACAGGTCTCCGGTCATCATCAGGCATGGAAACTATTTTCTTTTAGGTAAAATTCAGGTAGCATCCGAGACGAAAAAATATAATGCAAATCGAAATGTGTTTTTTTTTAAATGTGTTATTGATAACAGATACAAACCTGTGGAGCGAACAGTCTCAACGCTAAAGTTGAATTTTTGAAAATTTAAGTGAGAGCATGTTTTACTTATATGGCAATTTAAGAATTATTTTTGTTGTTGGAGTTTATCAGTCCAAATAGTTCAATATATAGAGTAATGTCTGTGTTGTTATGATATGAAAATTTGCACGTCAGATCAGTTCTTATTTTTTCTCAGGTGCTATTATTTTCTATTATATATATATATATATATATATATATATATATATATATATATATATATATATATATATATATATATATTACAACTACTATGTTGGTATCTCGGTCTCATGCCTTTACTGCCAGAAAGAGTTAAGTGTAACCGCCTCTTCTACTCCAACAGCTTCTTCTCTCGCACTTCCCGACAGTGGAACTCCCTTCCTCTTACTTGCTTCCTTTTCAAATGTAATGTCAATCAATATCTGATGCCTTGATCTTGATCTCTGCTCTTCTCTTTATACTTCCTTCAAACACCTCTCTTTACCTTTACTTTCAGTGTAACCCCTTGCCTGCTAGTGTCACCTTCACCTTGCTTGGGGTGAAATGCTTAAACACACACACACACACACACACACACACACACACACACACACACACACACACACACATATATATATATATATATATATATATATACTTTATTGATGATTATATACTTTACTATATATATATACATATATATTCTAAGACATTTTTATGTTTATACATTCTTTTTATAGATACAAATATTTAAGTAAATGCTCCGTTCATAATAAACAGTATTAATATATAAATCCCTTACTATAAAGGTAATTTACATTAACCAGAAAAAAGGCTTAGACAGAAGCGTCTATCTTTTAAAATTTTGATTTTTTAATGTAACTATAACAAAAAAAATATTTCGATTTCATTTTTGCCTTGGAAAAGTCGGAAGACGAAACGCGTCGGCAAAATATAATATTTTTTTCCAATTGTCATTTTATACCATATATATATATATATATATATATATATATATATATATAAAATTTAAAGCTGCCCTATCAGGTGTCATTTAAGCAAGCTCATGCGGAAGGCTCTTGATTGGGGGGGGCATTTGGCTTGTTCAGCAGTTTGAGAGTTACAAAGTCTTTGCATATTCTCAGCATGAGAGGCTCTCTGGCTGATGGTTGATCTGGGTTTTCATTTGCATGGGGCTTTCTTTTCCTCGCTGCAGCCTTGGATCTTTTGATTGCAATCTGATCCCCTGTTGGCGGAGATTTCTTTTTGCGAGGCATACTGCTGCCGTATGCGACAGACAACAATAAACTACAGAAGAACTTTAAATTGATCGCTACATTTAAGTATTGCAATAATATTTAAGCTTACCTTTTAAAGTTTCAACCATAATTCTTCTGTCGACACTTAATTTAAAGATAATTTGATGTGCGTAGGTTTTATTTTCCGTGCAATTTTTTTTTTTTATTTAGATAGATTTCACATTCATTTTGATTTTTCCCAAATTTATTTCCAAGTTATAAAAATTGTTATCGTGCTAAAGAATTCGTCACTAAAAATCACGTAAAAAATCGCCGAAAACTATCGCTGTAATGAAAATTTGGGAATCCAAAATTTCTGTGACATGAGGTATTGAAGGTTAGAGACCTGTGTCCATTTAATTGAAAAAGTGTTACACAATGTCACACTGAAATGTCATTTATTATATAGATATATAAGGACAAAAGGAAAACATTTCTTGACGAAAGCGTTTCATCCTCTGATAGACTTTATGAAGGTAACAATTTGCAAGATGGATTTATAAACATTTATAAATACAAAAAACTTTTGAAAAATGAAATCTTGACATTTATTTGATAAAATACTTCAGAAAAATTTTCTTTTTGTCTTTATTCATATTTTATTTATTTATACCTGAATTGTTATATATATATATATACATATATATATATATGTGTGTGTGTATGTATGTATGTAAGTATATATACATATATGTGTGTGTATGTATATATATATCTTGATAAATAGACACCATAATACATATGTCATTGTAATCATTATATATTGTATATATATCTTGATAAATATACACAATAATATATATATATATATTACTATAATCATATATTGTATGTTTATCAAGATATATTCGACTCAGGATCTTAGCTGCTTGACCCTCGTACGACGGTAGAGTCGAATATATCCAATGCTACTTAACCCTGTCTGTCCTGCTATTTACTCAGAGCTGGGGGAGCAGATTCATACCTTTCCCAAGGGTTTTAGCAAGTAAGTGAATGTAATGGATTCAACTGGAATTCGAAATTCGAACTCGACCGCCATATCCATTTTCCACCATGCCTCCGGATATATATATATATATATATATTATATATATATATATATATATATATATATATATATATGTATATGTGTGTGTGTGTGTGTGTGTGTGTGTGTGTGTGTGTGTGTGTGTGTGTCATTATAATCATTATATATTGTAGATTTATTGAAGAAGAAATATATATATATATATATATATATATGTGTGTGTGTGTTTGTGTAAGTGTGTGTCATTATAATCCTTATATATATTATCTTTATCAAGATATATATATATATATATATATATATGTATATATGTTTGTGCGTATGTCATTATAATTATTATATATTGTATGTTTACAAAGATATATATATATATATATATATATATATATATATATAACTGTTACTGGAGAGAGATGGACTTGTTCGGAAAGCAGCCAAGCTAAAAACACGCTCGAACCTGATAGAGGTATTGGCAGTTATTCAGATAAACAGAGTAAGCTGATCGACAGAAAATCTTGTTTATTGGCGACTCCGATGTAATGCTTCTGTATCAAAATTTCAACAATAAAAAAAAAAACATATAACTTGAACTGAAAAAAATACCATTTACCTCATGCAATTTTAACAAAACAAATACACAATTAATGAAATGAAATTCGCCCACTCTTGATATAAGTTCTGCTAGCTGCAGACCCTTCTCCCAAGTTCGCATTTCAGAGGCGTTTTTCCCAGCTTCAAGCGTCAAATTGTCGTTGAGAAGCAATTGGATAAGAAAGATTATGTTACGCTCTTCATCTAGATCTTTGATATCAGCACTAAAAGTTTTTGCCAGTACTCAGAATCGAAACCTAACCTTCGGCACCAGTGAGGAATACAACAATTTCAATTACAAGGTAGATCAGTTGACATTGTGTAAGCTTAGGCTAAAAGATTTGTTTTAACCGTAGATTTTAGAAACGTTAGCATATGATATTATTGTTACCTTGTAAAACTTTTAGAATTTTCTTTCAAACAAAAAAAAGTGCTCAGTAGAAATTGTCTCAGGTGCATCAATAAAATCTATCAAATCTTTTACGTACTTAGGAAGCGAAATAAATTCTACTGAAAAAGATGTGAAAATTCGTGTAGCTTAAGCGTAAACCGCCTTGAATAAAATTGATGTAATCTGGAAATCTGATCTAACAGACAATCTCGAAAGGAGATTCTTTGGCGCCACTGTAGAGACGGTGTTAATGTATGGTACCACTGTTTTTTGGACATTAGCTAAAAACCCAAGCTTGATGGAACTTACACTCAGATGCTGGGAGCTATACTTAACATCTCTTGGAGACAACTTCCCACTAAATCACAGTTCTATGTACCCATCCCTGATATTTCTACAATCTTACGCGAAAACAAAAGGCGCTTTGCAGGACACTGACCGGTGAGCAAAACAAGAACTTGCGTGTGATCTACTGCTCTGGACACCTAGCCATGGCGCGGAAGACCGGCTGGTCGACCGGCAATCAACTCCATTGCCATGGCATTGAAGGTCACCCTAATGACCTAACGACCTTGATGTGAGACCGTGATGATTGGCCCGATAGTCTCATCAATGACCGAGCTGGCGCCACCGAATAAATAAACAAATAAGAAAAATTATTCCGACAGATTGGCCCGCGGATTGCTGAAACCGGAGAATAAAAAATACAGATAGGTACATATATATATATATATATATATAATTTGTTTTGTTTCTCTCTCTCTCTCTCTCTCTCTCTCTCTCTCTCACACACACACACACACACACACACACACACACACACACACATACACACGCATACACTTTTTCACTAGCTTAAACAGCCATATCACGTTGAAACACCGATTCGTGTATGATCACCGAAGTTAACATCGAGCCTGGTCAGTATCTAAATGGGTAACCGCTTCGGGATATCACGAGCTGTAATCTTGGGTGTGCGGGTCATGTAATGGATAACGACTCGGAGTTAATCGGAGTACCGAGTTCCAATTACAGCTGGATTCATTATATTCACTTTACGCGCAAATGCCATTGGGAAAAGAAAAGAATTCACCTTTCTCCTCCCAACTATGGGTTAATTAGTAAGACTCGTATCGCTAAACCATTATTATTTCCAAAAAATTTCCTATCATGTAAAAATTTAAATAACCTGCAAAGGTTGGATAAATCGTAGAAAACGTATCAATCAATCAATTATCGAGCAAAGCCGAATAGTGCCTGATAAGTGCAATTTTCTTCAAAACTTTATATAAATATTTCTATCTGCTCAGTTTCATATCCTAACTCACACAAAGTAGTGATAGATTTTCTATTCATTAATCCGACATATTTTAAACGTTATCTTTAGGGGATACTCAGTGGATACTCGTATTTGAGTAAACGCTCCGTTTACATTATATATATATATATATATATATATATATATATATATATATATTAAGCCATTTTTTTATGTTTATACGTTCTTTTTATAGATACAAATATTTAAGTAAATGCTCTGTTTATAATAAACAGTATTAACGACATTGACCGGCTTAAATGTCCGAGAAATTTTGATAGAAAATATGTGTCCTCCGACAGAAATCGAACCTGTATCCTATACAGAACCGTCATAATAATTGTCGGACTTTGTCCATTTCATAATGTGTGACGTCATTTGTTCACATTTCGATACGCATCGAGCAGATATGAATGTACGAGAGAAGATCACGGAGAATTGTAGTTTAAAAAAGGTAAAATCGACCTTGCTAACCGAAGCCCTCCTCTGTGGCTAAATCGGTAAAGCACGTCAGGCTATATGACGGTTCCGCATAGGATACAGGTTCGATTCCTGTCGGAGGACCCATATTTTCTATGAAAATTTCTCGGACATTCAGGCCAGTAAATACTGTTTATTATAAACAGAGCATTTACTTAGATATTTGTATCTATAAAAAGAACGTATAAACATAAAAAAATGTCTTAAAACAATTGTCCATTTCATTATATATATATATATATATATATATATATATATATACACACAAACACACACTGTTTTCCTCCCACTTATTAGAAACAGAAATGAATCTAATTAATCGAACAATGTTCGTATCTTCAGATTCAGTTAAAAAGAAAAAAAATGCCTTCGGTTAAGTTGGAATTTGAATTTTTAAGTTGACGCCTATGTTTCTACGAGCCGACATAGACAAAGCGAGTGGACGAGGAAATCAATACAACCAAACATTAGACGCACTTGTAATGTTACGCTTGGTGCAAACACATAATTGGGTTGCCTGCTTCCGGGTGCATCGGGATTTCCTGCGGTTCTAACAGCTTGCAAATGGACCAGGTCCAAAACTCACACCTCATGAATGGAGATAATGAACAAAACGCCAGACGTACGTTCCTTCTTAAAACAACATGAAATCGACACCACAGAGGTTAACGCAATGTTGTTTTCTTTTAGCTAAATGCACTGAAAACCAACACTTGCTCGTAGATCAACTTGAAACTTGAATGAATGAGCAAATACAATGTATTAGAGATTGTAGATAAAATACAGAGAAAATTTTTACTACTGTACTACTGACGTATTGTTTTATTTTATATATATATATATATATATATATATATATATATATATATATAATTATTTATTTAAAAATATGATTCCAACGCTACATAAGAGTTCTCATGTTTCAAAACAAGAGCCGAAAACTTCAATATAATTATTTGAATTAAATTGAATTAAAGTACTAAGCTCTGTTCCATAAAAAAAATTCGCTTGCATGGAGTATTGCTGCCATATATGGTCTGGTGCCCCTTCTGTCTGCCTCGGGGTTCTTGATAGGCTCCAGAGGCGGATATGCAATGTGGTTGGCCCTGCCCTGGCGTCTCGTCTACAGTCACTTTCTCACAGACGCGCCGTCGCCTCCCTCTGTCTGTTCTACAAATACTTCCATGGAAATTGCTCCGAGGAGCTGCATTCGCTGGTTCCCAGACGTCATGAGTTCCAGCGCCTTACGAGGCTGGCATCCCGCTCTCACCCCTTCACTGTCGAAACTCCTAAATGTAGCCGTCTCTTCTACTCCAATAGCTCGCACCTCTCGACTGTGGAACTCCCTTCCCTTTTCCTGTTTCCCTGTGAGCTATAATCTCCAGCTATTCAAGTGTAATGTCAATCGACATCTCCAGATGCCTTGATCTATCCACTACCCTCATCCTTTCTTTTATCACTCCTATCTGATCTTGCTCTAAATTTTCTGTAACCCCTTGCGTCCTAGTGGCTTCCCGCCTTGCTTGGGGTGAAATGCTTAAAAAAAAAAAACGACTTAGTAATGAGTTCGATCCTCACTTGGTTTTTACTTTCGGCCTTGTTATCACATCTAAATTTATTTGGAAAATCACTATACTTAGTAGTTATGTTATTTAGCACTGAGCACTTTTTGTTTTTACAACTAAAGGATATATGTATATAAATATATTTAAATGTTCGTTTATTTATATTAATTCAAAGAAAAAATACATATAATAATATATATATGTGTGTGTGTGTGTGTGTGTGTATCACAGCTCATCGGTGCGACCCCACAACCGGATTTGTTGTCAGTCACAGCTTATACCACTAAGCCATCTTCACTACATATATCATACACATCGATGGGACAAATTCATTGTTTGGAATATACTTTAAAAAATGATGATAATAATTTCATTTGGTAAATATATTTATATATCACACCGGTTCCATGTTGGTGAACAATATAAACATCGATTGGAATATGCTAGTACCTAGAGGGTTGTCTACTTAGGGAATACCTTGGATATGCGAGTGGCGTAATGGATACTGACTCGGAATTGTAAATCGAGGAGCTGAATTCCAATTCCACTTGGGTTCGTTATATTCACTTACGCGTAAATACCGTTGAGAAAGGTAAGGATCCACCTCTTCTCTCCCCATATATGGGTTAATTATTAATTTTTAGCGTTTTCTTTTATTTGAAAACCATTATTATCTCCTTTTCAGGGAGATAATAATGGTTCTATTAATAATTAAAATAAATTTTCTTTTTTTCAAAAACCTATTTTATTTGATTTTTTACAAAACGAATCAATCAATCCTATATCACAGAAATTTGGAATTGCCCATTTTATATATATATATATATATATATATATATATATATCCGATGCATTGAGAACGAAAATAATATATAAATTCCAACGTTCACAGCATTAATTCAAAAAAGGGCTCAATACCGATAGTATTGCAATAATTATTATTTATTCTAATTTTTTCATATAGACCATTTTGACAGTTGTTCAATAGTTTTTTTTATATATATATATATATATATATATATATATATATATATATATATATATATATATATATATATATATACTTTTATGCATCCTTTGAAGACCTAATTTTGAAGATAAAATTTAAACAATAAAATCATACACGAGATATAAAATTTGCATCCACCGGGGGTAGATTGTTTAGTTCCTTATGCCATACCTCTTCCGGATGTTTTAGTTATTTTTTTTTAAACTGCTTTGGCCTGGTATTGAACTCATTTTTTTTGGGTCTAGTCATTTTGTTTACGGTCTTTATCCACTGGGCCAGTGGATAAATTATTTACCCCGGTGAACGAAATAATCGGTTCGGTTCGAAATTCCAGTCACCTGAAGAAGGCCAGAGCGTACAACGGCCAAAACGTGTAAATATGGCAATGAAGATATGGATAACAGTCCGAATGATGTAAATAATGTATTAAATGGCAATCTACTGTCTAGTCAATCGAAACTGACATGATCGCCCAAGCGTTTATTCCGTAATGACAATTAACTGACTGAAATTTGAAACTGTGTTTACATGTTTATGACATTGATAATTGGATATTATTCCGAAATAGGAAGCGGGAAAAATGTAAGATCTAATGCCTGATAACAGAAAAAATTAATCATCCCTCCCAGAAATTATCATTTTTTTTTCATAAGCGAGCCAGTCAATTTAAACAGTGTCTATAAACTATCTATATCTGATAGTGTACTATCTCCCCATATAAATATAGTAAATTTTAAACACACACACACAAAACACACACACATATATATATATATATATATATATATATATATATATATATATATATATATATATATATATATATAAAAGAATTAATGGATTTATTTTTAATCCGACATTTTCATTAATTTTTTCAAACATAAATATAATTAGACAATCGTATTTAAAATAGATGCTCCATTTTTTTAAAACAGATCGACGGAATACATTGTAAAATAAAAATAAAAATAGCCAAAGAAATCATATATATGTATACTATCATATATATATATATATATATATATAAACGTTATTAAATTATATATATATTATATATATAATTTATATATTTTATATTATATATATATGTTATATATATAATATATATATATTATATATTATATATATATAGTATATATATATAATATAAATATATATATATATATATATATATATATATATAATTTATATGTTATATATATGAATAAGAATAAAAGAAGCAGCTCTAGATGAGTCTGCTATAAATCATATGTGTGTGTGTGTGTGTGTGTTAGAGTGGAGAGAGAGAGAAAAAAAAGTGTCTAAAAATTCATTGAAGTGTGAAAACTTATAGGCACCATGCAGAAGTGATTCCTATGGAAACAATGTTTTTATATATATATATATATATATATATATATATATATATATATATATATATATATATATATATATATAAATGCTCTGTGTCCAATAATGAGCCATCTTCTTATATAAATATTGCAAATTTCAAAAAACAATGCTATGTGTGGGTATGTATATACATATATATATCAGACTCCATGAATTCAAGCGAATGGCATCCTGATCTCACCTACAAATACCGTAGAAACCTTCAAAATGTAGCCGTCTCTTCTTTTCCAATAGTTTATAACCTCACATTTTCTCGCCAGTGGAACACCCGGAATAAATTTTTAAATCAACCCTGAAAGCTATAATCTCCAACTATTCAAATGTAATGTCAATCGACATCTTTCCAACCTTGATCCCTACCCACCATCCTTCTTTTAAAACCTTTCAGATATTTTTTTTTATTTTTTATTTTAAAACCAAACCCCCTGCATCAAAGTGGCTTCTGCGACTTGGGGCACAATTAAAAAAAAAAAATATATATATATATATATATATATATATATATATATATATATATAATATAGAGAGAAAGGAATAGTAAAGTGAAGGATGAAGACAGCCGATTTAAAAGCCAGGCCATCAAGCATTGATATTCACGATAGGTAGATGAACATTAGTTTTTGTATTGGCGCTACATTCTCTTATTATAATCTTACATTATTCCTTTCTTCAGAAATATAATAATAAAGTTAATAAATATAATTATGCAAACTTTCACACGCATTTAGGCGGTCAAATCTAATTGAATGACAGTTGTGAAAAAAATATGTCTTCGTTAAAAAAAAGACAAACTCCATCCGGGCAATCGGAAACATTAGAGAACAGGATATTGGCAAGGCAACTACCGCTATTATTCGTAAATATAGCAAATTGTTGTTTCCAAATCTATCGATTTATAGTACATTTTCTTACATATTCACATGGTACTGTGCCAAAACAACATTAAATGCGATGTCTAACAGATACTTTAGACTGAACTCCTTTTTATTCTTGTCCAGGGCATTTTGTTTCATATAATGCATTTTGATGGTCTGATTTTATGATAATCCCTTCTGGATAATCCCGTTGGATGGTTGGGTATCTGTAGTTAACATGTTTATTTATTGATTGATTGTTTTCTTATGGTTTATCAACCTATTGTAGGTTATTTAACATTAGATGTAATATATATATATATATATATATATATATATATATATATATATATATATATATATATATATATAATAAAAGGCTTAAACACTAATATTCCATGGTCATAATTTATTCCATTGGAATCGTAAATACGATCCAATTCATCAGACCTACAAATTCAAAATTCAAAAAAAAACAGAAAAAACAACTCCGGAAATAAAAACAGAATTTAGAGAGATGTAAGTATGAGGGGGAGGGAGATTAAACCTTAACAGAGAGAATTTTAGGAGAGGTGGGTGGAAGGGGTTTAAGTAAGAGAAAAATGAATGTTGTCGGATGTCTAATGCATAAAGATACATTTCGTGGTGAAATACACACACCATAGACAATCTAATGTTAGAATAAGAGGGAGGGAAAGACGGGGTGGGGGAGAGAGATGGGGCGAAGGAAAGTAAAATTGCGTTTACTTAAAGGGCTGCTTTGTAATTGAGAAAATTTGACAAATTTAATATCGACTACAGGTTACAAATCAAATATAAACATATAAAAAATAAATATAACGATTATCTAATCCAGCAAGGACCTATATTTCTATGTTCAAAAACACATACGAATACACACATACACAATAACATATACAGGTATATACATACACATAGGCGTGTACCCACATACACACATACATATACCCATGTACACACATAAAAATATAAAAATATATTCACATATCCACACATACACATATTCATCTATATCTATATACATACACTTTTCACACACATATACATACATACACATGCACACATGCATATACCTATATATATATATATATATATATATATATATATATATATATATGCACACATTGAGTTCTAAAAATATACGTATGGGTAATTATATTTTGCATATGTATGTATATTTACCACTAATATTATCTATCTATCTATCTATTTATCTATATATATATATATATATATATATATATATATATATAGAGAGAGAGAGAGAGAGATATTGCGAGTGAATATTGCATCAACATTTTTGGGATATAACAATGATTTTTCCAGGTACAAGCCCTACTATTTAACCCATAACTTCCCCAAGAGTATTTGCGCGTAATTAGATGTAGAGAACCCGACACGCATTCGAACCCGGCTCTTCTATTTCTCTTTCCGAGATGCTATCCATAGCATCACCCATACACACACTCTATAGAAATAAGAGAAGTCGAAAACTTGTCTCTTTCTCTCTCTCTCTCTCTCTCTCTCTCTCTCTCTCTCTCTCTCCCCGTATATATATATATATGTGTCAGTTGTTATTTTAAGAAGTAAGTGGGTACGAATGAAAACATTTGAAATTGACAATTTTTCCATTTCCCTGAAACAACTGTTAAATACTTCTTTTTTCCCTTCTTTCTTTCTTTCTTTCTTTCTTTCTTTCTTTCACTCACTTTCTCACTGAAACCAAATAGTGTCTTCCCCCCTCTTACCACGCGATCAAAACGGAATAGTGCAATAATTATGAGATATTGGCAGGGCGTAACGGTCGTGCTTACTAAGGAACTAACGAACGAAAGAGAGAGACCAGCACAATTATTATATAAATTCTAAGACCAACACTAGTTACTTAAACGAATTGGCATTTGTTTCTCTCACTAAAATAACCTTATTTTAATAACTCTTTAAAAACAAACCCAACGATTTTGTTGAAAAATTCACTCATTAAAAAAAAAAGAAGAAGTTATTTTAGGTGCCCCTCTGGATTTAGGGACCCTGAATCTTCGACTTCATTAGTTTCATAGTAGATCCGCCATTGACCAGGCTATTTGTTTAATAGCTTTAAAGTTTCCCCGATCAATAGAATCTTAAGCTGTTAAAGTCTTGGTTTAATCGTTATCTTCCCCACGTGTCCGTATCAAATGTGCTTCTTACTCTGTAACGTTCTACCTCAAGCTCCCGTGGTGCTTTGTACAAGGCGAACCTCATTGTAAAAAAAAAAAAAAAAGTTGAATTATTTACACTATTTACGTTGTTCAGACTGTTGTCCTCATCTTTGTTGTTATATTCAATATCTGGCCACAGCAGAAGTGAACAAAAAGCTGGAGAGTTGAGTTACTAAATGGACATAACTGAAGCTAAAACTGACATATCCGGAAGAGGCATGGCACGTGGAACTAGAACAATCTACCACCTCGGTGGATGAAATGAAGAGTTCAGTTATAAATTTCAATCATCTGAAGAAGGCCGGAGCGTGCAAGAGCTGAAACGTCAAGAATATGACACCAAAGACCAGGTCAACAATCCGTACAGTGTAAATAATGTAAATAGTTACAATACCTCATCTCAGAAATCTAGACAGAAATCTAGGTGTTATAATGAAAGCAGCAGAAGTAAGATAAAAGAAAAACAAGTCATAAATAATGTATAATGACACCATAAATAAAATGTAACTGCTTCGTCTTATTTCTGTTGATTTTTTATCAGCTTAACACCCAGGTTGTTTTCTTTTTAAGTTTAATCTACGCATCAAAAGCAAATTAAAAAAAAAGAAGAAGCTTGTTCTTCTCTTTGAGCCATGCTGCTTACTGAATAATCAAGCACAAAAAGAATATTTATTTATGACTAATTTCGAATAATGCTTACAGCTTGAATATTCATGCTCTGATCGCTAAGGCACGGCTGTAGTTCCAACAAGGAGATATTCTGGGTAAATGAATGAAGTTTATTCTCTCTACAACTGTGATGTCACCTTGTGCCACTTTTATTCGTCTGTGGACCGGGATATGGGGTGAAAAGTCGGCTGTTGGATGACATCAGCCGTAAACGATTTGATGAGTCACCTCGAAATCGTTGCGATCCATATTGAGAGTCAGTTAGAGTAGGAAGCAGTATTTTTTTCTCAATATAAATCGAATACAAGTAAGTTTGCTAAAGGAACAGTGCCAAGTCCACGACGAGAGAACGGTTCATTGCAAACTACTCCACGTTTGGCGACTGAAAAGATCTAAACGTCGCATATAGAATAGAATGCGCACTCACGTCACAGCGACAATTTGTTCTTTATTTCTTATCTTCTAACTCCATGGTCGGAGAATGTTAAAAACGACCTAGTAGCAGCGATAAGAAGGAACAAAAATAAAGATGGAAGAGAAATTCTACTGTAATGTCCGTCTGATTTTCTGGGATGAGGAGTCAACATCATTTAAATTATCTGCATTTGGAGTCCTTTCTCATTTTTATTATCACAACGTTCTGGCCGTGTCTTCCGGAAGAAGACCGGAAGGCTTATCGACTGAAACGTTCATACGTTCAAGAAAGATGCTGATCCTGGTGTCGGACGTGGTTTTGGAAAGGAATATTAATAATAATGATAATTTAAATAACAACATCTTACATAAAAGTATTACACGTAATATTCTTCTCCTATGGGTTGTGACCCTCTAGGACGTGGGCAATCACGACTCTCCACAATTTCCAATCCTTTACAGTCCTTAGTATGAGGATCAAGTAGCTCAGTTCCTAGGAAACCGACAGCCCGACAACAGCACATGAAATTTGATTATAGTGGTGAAGGTTTAGTACAGGACCATCCACACTTTTTGAAGGGCTGAGTACAGAGACCTGATACACTATGTGCCACAAGGTCCCCAAACGACCCTCCGCAGGTTTTGAATTCAGAGTTATACTTCTCCTATACCAGTTGCCATCCAAGGCTATAGAGCCCAGTCTATACTGCTATTTACCCATATCTGGAGGGAGAAGAGGATTCACATCTTTCCCAAGGGTATTAGCACGTAAGTGAATGTAATGGATTCGACTGGAATTCGAACGGCTCACCGATTCCTCAATCCAAGCCGCTATCCATTACTCGACCGTGCCTACTCTCTCTCTCTCTCTCTCTCTCTCTCTATATATATATATATATATATATATATATATATATATTTATAAAATAAAACATTATTATTTTTTTAATTTAAAACTTTTCTATATATATATATATATATATATATATATATATATCGCGTGAAACTCATGGTCACAAACTCACATCTATCCAACCAAATATGTTAGCTCTATCTCTGATATTGAGCGCTTTCTAATAAGTACCATGCATATAATATATAAATAATTATACATATATATATTTATATATATTTATATACATATTTTTATTACACACACACACACACACACACACACACACACACACACATATATATATATATATATATATATATATATATATAAACAAATTTCTTAGAAAGTTATTTCTAGCATCGCTTAACAATGGAACAAAACTTTGAATTTTTATAGTTAAATACAAAGTTTAGTTTCAGTTTTGAAACAGAAATTTATGTGTCGCGATGGAATTATATTTTTTAAAAAGAATAGAATTATAATATTAGGATCTACTGTTTGTATCGAGCATTGTTTTGTTTTTTTTTTTTTTTTTTGTCTTTTTAAATAAAAATAATTGATAAGAACACCGGATTATAAATCTTACTGATCCTTCTTATTATTTTAATATATATACATTGACCCCCAATTAAAGTAGAGCACTCTCAATCTTTATTTTTAAATAAAAATCATAAATATATGGAAAAATTTCACAATTGACGAATATTCCAAATACAAACTAAAGGAATTATTTCGTAACACTAATGATTAATGCAAAAAAAAAAACAAAAAAAAAACAAAAAAAAACCAAAAAACAGGAACTTATACAAAAGAATGGATGGAGAGATTACTTTTTCCTTAGACGGAATATCTTACCAAACAAACCTGAAATATATGCTTTTAACAGTAAGAACTTTTCAGCACTGCTCATTCAAAAAACGTCTGGATTTGAAAATGATTTACTGGAAATAATAAATAACATAACATTCCATGAAAAGAAAAGCTATTTCCAAAAACGTCTGGACAAGATAGTGAAAGATATTAATGCAAAAGATAAGATTTTAATGAAATCGGATAAAACAGGAATTTTTATAAATTTTTATAAATTAACGGCAACTATAAAAAAGGCTAGTAATGATTACGTAAATATGGTGGAAAACATTATTATTAATAGTAAAAACATCACAGATAAATTGAATGTTAGTGATAGGATAGGTAAACTTACCAAAAAAGAGTGCTATATTACCATAAAGTATCACAAATCTGATTTTGAAGCTAATCCGACTACAAGAATTGTCAACCCAACCCGACCTGAAATCAGCAGAATTAGTAAGAAAATGCTAGAAATTGTAAACAAATAAAGGGCTACCTCGGATCAAAATTTTGCATCGATACATAAGAATTTATTAATTGGTTTTCTAATATCAAGGCATAACCAAATTGTACGCTAATACAGTTTGATATTGAGAATTACTACCAATCAACACGAAACAAATTTTTCACGAATGCTATGGATTTTGCTACCCAATACCAAGACATAACAGAAGTAGAGAAAATCATAATTATGAATACGAAAAAATCGGTACTCATTCATAATGGCAAGCAATGGATTAAAAACTCTACTGACCACTTCGACATCACATGGGTTCATTGAACTCTGCAAGGTCTTTTGACCTTATTGGTCTTTTTTATATTATATAATCTTACTGCATATCGTGAAATTAGTACAAATGACATTGGATTGTATAGAGATCTTGACCTTATGGTCGTAAAGAATTCTACGAATTTTAAAATTGATAAAATTAGAAAACTATTACATAGAGAATTTAATTGCCTAAACTTGAAAATTACTGTAAATACTAAAATGAACAAAGTTAACTTCCTTGATATAACACTAGTTTTAATGAATAATATAAACCTATCATACAAAAGGCCCATTACTAATCCTTTGTATATACACCCTAAGTTTAATCATCCTCAATCTATAATTAAGCATATAGCTTCATCTATCATATGTACAAATTCAGCAAATGAGAAAATATTCTATGAACGTAGTACTTTTTATAATAAAGCTCTAATTAATAGTGGCTGTAAATACCCAAAACTCACTTATATAAAAAATGAAAATGGACACCATAGAAAAAATAGAAATAGAAAAATTATTTGGTATACACCCCCATAAAACCAAATGATAAGAAATAAGTTAGGACAAAAATTATTTGCATTAAATGATAAACATTTTCCTAGCGATAGTAAACTCGGTATAATTTTTAATAAAAATACTCTAAAATTAAGTTACACTTGTACTGAAAACTTAGAAATGATTATTAAGAAACATAATGCTAATCTCTTGAATAAACACTTATACGAAAATCAAACAAATATAGAGCTTAAAATAAAAAATGAAGATAAAGAAAAATTATGTAACTCTAGAAATCCTCAAAACTGTCCTCTTAATAATAAATGCCGTATTGAATCAGTAGTTTGTCAATGCAATATCTCATCTATTGAAGATCCAGACATGGTTAAATTCTACATTGGATGCACAAGGAATAAATTCAAAAGAAGGTGGGACCAATATCAAAAGTCCTTTAATAATAATAATAAATGCTGAAATTAATGTAAGCTTAAATGATAGTAATAGTGTGGACCAGTCACACTATTCAAAAGACCTTTTCTGTGCGTATTAAAGTACTCAAAAGAATTCCAATCAAATATAGAAGTAAAAATTAAAGAATAAGATTAAAAAATAGAGGCAATGATATTTTCACGCAACTTCTCGAAGAACCGATCAAAGCGAAATTTGAATCATATTTTTTTTTATATCACTTATCCTTTAAACTGAATTGGTGCGTTGGGGTGAAATGTTCTGACCTAACTATGAAGCCCATTAAAAAAAAAAATTGAACTTTAGTCAATTTTTTTTCTTTGTATTCCTTCCAAAATTCAGTGCTGCTTTTGTACATTAATGTCTAACTATTTAGTGTTTTTGAAAGAAATGGCAACCAACTGCGAGAAAAATCTGCCTCGTCAGTCATGTATCGGCTTTTAAATGCGTCTAACTATCCTTTCTGGTCTGTTTAAACCTATCCTATACCTCTTGCCGTCTCAGGCCAATGGAGAGCGTTTGTCTATAACCTACATATAAAAGTGTGTTGGTTCCCACGTTAACAAAATGCCTATAGGCCGCATCTCGTCCGCGTGGGGAGACGATTAAGAAGTTACTGTCACCAGCCAAATTAATAGATGCTTATTCATTTTACTTTTTTTTTCTCTTCTACTAATTTTCTATTATAGTCTTTTAGTACTTACATTTTTTAACATATTCTAATCATTAAAGTTATTAGATATCTTCCCGCCATTCAATTCGTCTTACCCGTTTTACAACAGGTCGCATTGCAGACTTATTAATAAATTAATTTATTTGATCGTTTTTAAGGCTTTCAGCATATAGTCGATCATGGCTCTCCACAGTTTCCTTATTCTTTATTATCTGGGACTTGCAATTTATTCTTGGATATGGTTATTTTTCTCAGCGTAGGTTAGATGTGGTACAAGCCCGAAAGTATGGATCATCCAGTGAGGATCAAAGTTGTAATAAACATAACGAGAAAAACTTGTTAACCATTACACCACGTGTCGATTTCCTAAGTCTAGCTTAGATGTTACTAAAAATAAGGCCAAATCTATAGAGCAACCAGTGAGGATTTTCTAAGTGTAATTTAGATGTGGCACAAGGCCAAAAATATAGGGCGCCCAGTCGTAATTGATTTAGCGGAGAAAAGTTTGCTAACCATTCCATCACATCGAATTTCTTGTTGAATATGTTAGTGGAATAATTTCCCTTTGCCTTCACGGTGTTGAAATTATTACCGAAAAGTTATGTAATATCGACCCTTTTATATAGAGGTCAATGCTGGACAATGACCTTACAGATGAAAAAGAGACTTGAGGCAACAGAAAAGTGGCTCAACAGAAGGATACTGAGAATATCATGTATTGAATATATCATGTGAGCAACGACAAAGTTTTATTGAAACTGGAAACAAAAAGGACACTTCATGAGGAAAGGGGGCTTGGAAAATTTGGTACTCACAGGCTATATTGAAGACAAGACGGACAGAGGAAAACAGTGCATAACCTAACTAACGATCTAAATGGATGGTAGAACAGGGATTAGGAGAGATAGTAAAAGAGAGGAAATTGTGGAGAACCATGATGGCCAACGTCCTGAACGAAAACAGCACATGGAATAAGAACATCAGTCAGTTATGTGCCATACATAATACATACTTAGGCGATCATGTATCTTTCAATACATGACTGACGAGGCAGATTTTTCCCGCAGTAGGTTGCCATTTCTTTCTGCGGTAGAGTAGTTGCCATCAAAGGTTATAGAACCCGGTCGGTCCTGCTATTTACTCATAGATTTTATATATGTTTCGTTAAAAACGACTGACAAACTACTGCACAGTTTGTTTGTTTTTTTGTTTTGTTTTGTTTTGTTTTTCCCTGTAGAAATTGTCCAAATGTTCTGTATATCTGTGCGCTTTCGGTTATTTTTTAGTCATTGTCAAGGATTATTTTATTATTACTTTTAACTAAATGTATGGATTTTTATGTATGTATCTAGAGTTACGAGAATCTTTTATTTTCCAAACACGGTCAGCACATTGTGGCCGTGTTCATAGTTGTTGTTATTGAGTGTTGACTAACGAGGCAGATTTTTCCCCCAGTGAGTTGCCATTTCTTTTTGCGGTAGACCAGTTGCCATCCAACGCTATAGAACCCAGTCTGTTCTACTATTTACCCATAGCTGAGGGAAGAAGAGGATTCATACAGTTCCCAAGGGTATTAGCACGTAAGAGAATTTCAGTCAGTTATGTGCCATGCGTGACACACACTTAGGCGATCATGTATTTTTCGATACATGACTGACGAGGCAGATTTTTCTCGCAGTTGGTTGCCATTTCTGTCTGCGATAGACCAATTGCCATCCAAGGTTATAGAACCTGGTCTGTCCTGCTATTTACCCATAGCTGGAGGGAGAAGAAGAGGATTCATACCTAAGTGAATGTAATGGATTTGAGTGGAATTCGAACTCGGCACTCCGATTCCTCAATCCAAGCCACTATCCGTTGTGGAATGGGAGAGCATATTTTCTCCTAAACAGGCTGTCACACAAGGTTAAATTGATTGGATTGTTCTTTGCGATTTATTAATCCTTTGTAGGATATTTGTTATAGTGGAACACACCTATTCTATAGTTAATAGACTCTCCCACCTATAATAAATAGGAGTAGTAAGAGTAACAAGGAGTCGCTCAGTGAGTGAGTGAGTCAGTCGATGCCGGACGACAGTTAGTCGGATACTAAAGTATCAGCCACCACAACTAGATTTCTCTGCGTCATACCTATTCTATGAAGTTCCTAACGTTTTGTACGTCGAACCTATTTTAGGACCGACTTAGTACAAATACAAGCCTCCACTGTGAAATCAATAACAATATTTAAAGCCAAAAAATATTTTTAGATTGTAAGCATTTTTTTTAAGATAACAATAATTTACTGATAAAAGTTCTACTCATTTACCTAGACGGGATGATGTGATCTATATCGCTCCCAATGATATTTACGCATAATTGAATTGGACTGGAATTCGAACTCGGCTCTCCTATTTCCAATTCGTCGCCGTTATCCGTTACACCCTCCGCACATCGCTTACGTTCATTTACGCACACATAGTTTTGGGAAAGGCGTGGATCCATCTCTTTTACCCCCATCTAGAGCGAAGTAGAATCTTTACACTTGTAGCCATATCACGTTGAAACACTGAATCTCGTATGCTCATTGAAGTTAAGCAACGTCGAACCTGGTCAGTACCTAGATTAGTGAACGCTTGGTAAATACCAGTTGCTCTAAGATTAAATGTGCAGCTGGATGGTCAGCGACTCAAAATGAGAAATCAGAAAGCCGTATTCGAATTCTAGTCGAGTTCGTTACATTCTTTCACTTTTGGGAAAGCTCGTCAGTCCACGTTACACATTTACAAATCTACCATTCGTCCATGAATTGAATATTGTCGCCATATCTGGTCTGATGCCCCTGCTGTTCATCTCGAAAAATCCAAAGAAAGATCTGCAATGTAATCGATCCCGAATTGGCATCTCGACTTCAGTCACATTCTCACAGACGTGATGTTGCTTCCCTCTGTCTTTTCTACAAATATTTTCATGGCAACTGTTGAGCTATCTTCCCTGAAGCCTCGACTGCATGAATTTAAGCGTGCTACTAGATTGGCATCTAGGTCCCACACGTTTACTGTTGAAATAGTTAAATGCAACCGCCACTTCTACTCCAGTATCTTTTCTCGCACTTCCCGACTGTGAAACTCCCTTCCTCTTACTTGCTTCCCTGAAAACTAGAATCTTCAAAACTTTAAATGTAACATCAATCGCCATCTTCTGTTGCCTTAATCCCCGTACTTCTTTTATCATTTCCTGAAGCGACTCCATATACAGTTTTTTTCCCTTAGTCTCTGTCTCCGTAATCGCCTGCGTGCTAATGGCACTTCCGCCCTGTTTGAAGTGAAAAGCTGAAAATATATATTTTTTTAAATGCTATGAATCCATCTCTTGTATACCTCCCCGCCAACTAGTTATCTCTTTTCGTAACTAATATATATCAGACTCAAAATAATGATATTTTAGTAAATTATTCTCTTTTTTGATAATTGATTCCCTCTCTTTGGTAATCTGTTTGTTAATAAATTCTCTCTTCTTTTTATTTTGTTTTGGTAACCGATTCTTTATCAAACTCAAAGTAATCATTTTTCGTAACTGATACTCTCTTTTTACTCTAGATTGTGAAATTGGAGAGATGGCCTGTCCAAAAATATATTATTTGTCTTGCGAATTTTCTGTTCTGTGACGGCGTCTCCGATTGCCCTGATGGTGCTGATGAAGCAAACTGTCGTAAGTAGCTACTGTTCCCAAGCTCTGCGATTTTTTGGCAAGTTATATAAATAATACACCCCTGGTCAAAATCTTAAGACCAGATACAAAAAGGATAAAAAAAAAAATATTATTACTTTAATCAAAATATATTTGCGAAACATTTACATTTAATTAGAAAATGTAGTTTATCAACAAATAATTGAACATTTTAAGCTTTTAATTGATCAATTTAAACAAACATTGAAATGATCTGCTCTCTGACAAGCAATATGGTTTTCGCTTTACCCGATCTACAGCTAATGTGCTCACGGCCATAACTGAATATGCTAACCAAGCACTTCACAATAACGGAGAAGCTCGTGACGTGGCTCTAGATATCTCTAAAGCGTTTGATAAGGTTTGGCATGCCGGCCTCTTTTGTAAGTTTCAGGGATAAGGTATTTCAGGACGATTATTTGATTTATACAATCATTTATTTCCAAATCCTTTTCTCCAGCACAAAAAAAAATAAAATAGCATTGCAATCAAACAATTAGAGAATATTTATTTATTTATTTACTAAGTTTATCCCAGTCAGACAGAAGGACACATGAGTAGAGCTCTCCACTTTATTAGCGAATGGTATGCAAAAATAATTTACGAACGAGTGGATTTGTTTTCCATATTAACGTATGTAAAATACAAGTGGGTGTGAATCATATGTGTGCGCAGAAGTTTCCATAGAAAAACCGGTTTTGAATTGTAAGGAGAAAATGAACTCCCAAGAAACCGTTGCTTATAATGAGAAAGTGATAGCTTATAAACTATGCACCTTTAATACCTACCTACCTATATAGCAACATATACGTGTACAGACTTATGTACATACTCTATATTTGTACAGATATAAATTACCATTTATATATATATATATATATATATATATATATATATTACTCATATAAATTTAATGACATATGAAAAGACTGGGATAGATAGAAGTGAAAAGATCGCTATAGTTAGATATGAAAATATTGGTGTTGTGAAAGAAAGAAAGAAAGAATCAAAAGAAATAAAGTTGTGATAGATAGATAGATAGATAGATAGATAGATGGCGATATGAGATATGAATATGATGATATAGATATTAATAAGCTAAGATAGATATATCGACAGACATATGCTGTAATAGATAGAAAGAAAGAATCAAGAGAAATAAAGTTGTGATAGATAGATAGATAGATGGAGATATGAGATGATATAGATATTAATAAGCTAAGATAGATATATCGACAGAAGCAGGCTTTAATAGAAAGAAAGAATCAGAAGAAAGAAAGTTGTTGTGAGAGATCGATTCCAGCGATTTCTAGGAAACGTCAGTTAAAGAAACAAATCATGCACTTTTTTTTATAAGAGCAGCTAATATATTCAAAGTGAATACCTTTATTTTGATTTCGATATTTATGGAAAACATTCTTTCAAATTACTTCGCTAAGTTACATAAATTCATAGTAAAAGCTCGACTTGTTTAACCAGCCTCGGTTTCGCTTTCCTGAATGACTTCATCATATTTTTTTTGTTTTGTCACTTTGTCCTAGCTAACAGTAATGGCCCACTGGCATATGATTTAAAGTCTTCACCTGACTTACGATCGTACCCGACTACTATCACGCTTCATAATTCTTATAATTTTACCAAAGAGGAGATAGAAACGATATTTTAGCGGTGTCCTTTACTTTTATCGATTAGTTTGTCCTTGTTCTCGTTTCACAAGCCACTGCTCTGTTCAGCTGGCTAACACAGCGAAATAACGAAAAGCTCTGATCAACAATTCAACCAGATTCTGTGTTCATCTATTTTATGTCCTGCTCCTTGTACGTCACATGTTTAAGGAATCGTTCAACACTTTCGCTTCAGACACAAACACCAGCCTTGTTCGCTTGAGTGACTTGCTTCAGCTGCCGGGACAGGGACGACTAGAAATGCGCACGGATAATGTGTGGCGACCTCTATGCGGAGCCAAGTGGACTCTTACCGAAGCCGGCGTAGCGTGTCGAATGCTGGGTTACACGTAAGTAAAAGGAGTTTAGGGCGCGTGCGTCTGGGTGTGTGTATGTGTGTGAAAACACATGACGGAAGCAGTCAGCTGGTTGATCCGTGTCAGGACGAGTGGGTCCAAATGATACGAAAGGGTTCTCCTGAGACAACGGCAGTAAACGAAAGAATAATAGTCTCAGAAAAGAGTTCAAGTGGATGAAAAGAAACTATTTTATAGCCAGAATAGAGTACAAAAATAGAATAATACGAGCAAGACTACCTGGTGCAGCCCGGGATTTCATTTTAAGTAATTAAAACGGCAAATATACAGTTAAATATCAAAAGACGCATAAGTAAAGATTGCGTCAAAACTTAGAGAAAATTATTGATTGGTTCATTTTTTACGGTTTATCAACCTTTTTCAGGCCATTTAAAGGAAGAAAATATATTTAGATTGCATGAAATTTATTTTAGATAATAATTATTTACTGATTCAATTTTTACTAATTAGCCCTTAACTGCGAGGAGAAGAGGTGCATTCATACCTTTCTCAAGATTATTTGTGAGTAAGTGAATATAACGAACTCAAGAAGTCACCCATCTAGGTACGGACCAGGCTCGACGTTGCTTAACTTCGATGATAGTACGGGAACAGGTGTCTCAACGTGATGTGTCCGTAAGCCTCGTGATTATCAGACACGATTTTAAATCTCTCTGTATATTGTGACGGGGGAGGCATCGTGCCTTGAGAGACTATTCGGTCTTAAAACACTCACAGACACGGATAGTCCTGGGAATGACGATAAACTACATCCAGCAGCAAGGTTTCTGATCAGGAGAATGGAGGTTCTGAGTAGCGTGAAACAACCTCTTAATTACTGTTGTTCTCAGATCCACTCTGGCACGGGGTAGTAGCACCGGATAGGGTCCAAAATATGGGCAAATAGTTAACCCCCCAATCAAAAACAGAACACTATGAATTTATGAATATAGATTTTTATAGTAAAATGAGCAACAATATTTATTTATAGCAAAATGACCAACAATATATTTTATAGCAAAATGACCAACAATATATTTTATAGCAAAATGGCCAAAATACATTTTACATGTAGTTGAAGGTATGCTATTGCATTCAAAATATTTAGATTTCAGCATTAAATAACCCACAGAGGATGATAAATGCTCAAAACCAAACAACCAACATAAAAAAACTCTTTCATGATATCAATCCATATAATATCCTACATTTTCTTAAAGAAATCAAACTTCATTTCAAAATATAACTTCAACAAACTGCAACATAAATCACATATTATTGACTCTAGTAATCGTCTCTACACAAACATGTCTATGCCAAAAGCTGAGTATCATCTACCATGTATTCAATTGTGAAAGCAGAATAACATATATTTTTATTACTTCTAAGCTCCCAAGAAAATTTAATTTCGGCATTAAATGACCCATGAGTAGTTGATATGCCGTTAAACAGACAAACAATCAGGTACGGACATAATCACGCACGCATTCAGTAAACATTAATAAACATGAAAATCACCCACCCACAAGAGAAGGCGATTTGGGTATCATAAAAACAGTATTCAAATCAACCTTTAGACTAAAACAAACATATAAAATTGCAATCATAATGTAAAATTCTATCTTTTTTTTCAAAAGATGTTCCAACTGTATATTCAGAGATCCTTCAAAAAATCTTTTAAAGAATCAAAATATTATTATTTTCTGACCTGGCATCTCGGTTTTAGTCACTTTCCCTGCGCCGTAAGGTTGCCCCCACCAAACGTGTCTTATCAATAAATACTTTCCTGATAATTGTTCAGATAAACTCTTCGATATGGTAGCTAGATTTGGGGATTTAAGCGCAGTTCTCGACTGGTGACGAGTTCTCATGAACTTACAGGTGAGCCGTAGGTCAAATGCTGGGTTTCTTTTCTTATTTTTTTTTTGATAAAATTCTCTTTCGATTCCATGTTTTCCAGCCAATTTAAAAAATGTTATAAAAAAAATGTCAATCAATTTCTTGTAAACGATTACTCTTCCTGTTTAAGCTCCGATTTTTTTCAGTCAGAGATCCTACCTTAAAATCATCGTACGGCAGAGCGAAAGGCAAATTTTAACGGTTTCTATACGAAATACGCCTAGAAGCCAGGAAGCTCAATCCATAGTTGAAATAGCAATGCATTAATAAGTAGGGAGAATTTTTTTAAAATTATTTTTTTCTCAGAATTTTCAATTGGAATTCCCGTTTCCAAAATATATATATATATATATATATATATAAATATATATATATATATATATATAGTGTTACCTAGTGAGCCAGACAGGTAGGTTTGTCTGACTCAACTAGGTTATCTAGGTCTGCTCTACGGTTGTAATAAGTTTTTTTGTTAGTTAGTTGTTTACTCGTATTTTTTTTTTCTTTGGGCCAAAAGACCTGTATGTAAATTGCGATTTTTTGTCGGCTGAATTTTCATGTTTGTAGCTCTTTCTTTTCTTAAAACCTTTTTTCCCCGAGATTGATTTGATTATTAGCAAATCAAAAATTCGAGGGTTTTTCTTTTAAATGAGTCTAGATGATTCTCTCTCTCTCTCTCTCTGATCTCTATATATATATATATATATATATATATATATATATATATATATATATAGTATAAATTAACTGATTTAAAATATGGTTTCATTTTACACAAAAATTACCATGTTTTAAAAATGAAAACCTAAAACTTCTAATTTAATTATATAGTTAAATTAAAACATTAGTTGTGTTTCATTTTCAAAGCGAATTAACATACATAGGTCCAAAATTTCGCCTGAAAAATGAAACAGAACTAATATTTTTATTTAAATATATAATTAAATTTGAAGTTTTATGTTTTGTTTTCTGGAATTTTGAAAATGAAACAATATTTTTTAAATCATCTTTAATTTATAATATTTATTCTCTGTAAATTTACATTGAGCACTGTTTTTAAAAATAAAAATATCAATAAGAACACCGGATTATATATCTTATTGTTCTTTCTTTTTATTATAATATATATATATATATATATATATATATATATATAGTCAACTACAGACAGACTGTATATAGTCTGGGACCAATAAAAATATATACAGACTATATATATATCTATATATATATATATATATATATATATATATATATATATATATATAGTCATCTACAGACAGACTGTTTCGTTGTATCACATATATATGTATGTATATATGTATAAAAACAAATAATACTTAATAAAAAAAAAACTAACAACCAAAGTCTGCTGGAAAAATAAAAGACTGGATTCACAAACAACTTACGATAAAGCTTTAGCCCTGAATTTAGAACAACAGAATAACGAAGCTTATGTTGCCCCTATTTCTTCTCCGGATGTTGTAATCTGTATGAGTAACTCTTCTGGCAAAGAAGATAAAATGAATACTGATCCGTTCCATACGTCCAGAATATATTAGGAGAAAAAGAAAGTACAACAAAGTGAGAAAAGTTTTCGTATGACGCGTTTCGAGATTTTTACGTTGATGCGACTACGCATGCGCTAAAGAAAGAAACGCTTATTTTCAAATGAATTGATATATAAAAATTTATATATCGTTTTATCATATATATATATATATATATATATATATATATATATATACACACCTGATGTAACACCAAAATTGACCACATCGTGTGAAAGGAAAATTGTCCAATTGTTAGATTAAGCTCTGAACCGTTTTAACTTAAAAATGATGAAAGATATCTTACTGGAATTTTCCGAGGTTTTTATAGCACTATTGGATTCTACTTTGAACAATAAAAATGTACAATGACTCTCCAAGCTTAACAGAAGAATAAGCTTCTAAATTTCTTTCCTGGAGTAACAAGGTGCCTCACACGTTTCACGTATAAGTTCTTTGTCAAGTCTTTTTTCATTGCTCTTTGGACTGTCATAGCTGAAACTTCTCCCACGATTCAAACGTATTATGGATTGGGTTGGAGGTTTTCTAATTGATCTCTTTAGCTTTAAGTTGAAATGATGATCCCTCTTCCTGTTGTGACCTCCTGATCCAGTATTCCTTTCTACAGTTCCTTGTTTTTTTTTAAACTTATCCACCTTTTTCTTGATGTTTCTTGAATGGATTTTGAAGATGGAAGCCAGGGTATAAATGTTGGTACCATTACTGAAGGCCTGAATGATCTTTTTCCTCTCACCATTGCTCATATGGGAAGACAGTGTTGTTGACACAAAACGATATTAAACTTTTCTCTTTCTAGCTGAATCAGTGTTTCTTACAGCAGATGGAGTCAAGATGGCTAAACGGTTCATTTGCAAAATTCGAAAAAAGCAACTCAATTAGTTAAGTAGTTTTTTAAATATTAAACATTTTGTGGGATTGACAATTATGCCGTTTTAAATGGCATAAAACACACACACACACATAAATATATATATATATATATATATATCTGTTATAGGTTTCTATACACACACACAAATATATATATATATATATATATATATATATAAATGCACAAAAAAAATCATTTTATACATATATATATACACACACACACACACACACAAATATATATATATATATATTTTCATGTGTAAGGTGTAAATATATATATATATATATATATATATATATATATATATATATATATATATATATATATATATATATTATTTTTAATCCATATGGCAATTATTATGCTTGACAAACAAATGATACATACACAAGAGACATAAAAATTATTATTAATTTATTAAAGAATATCAAACTTTAAAAATATATATATAACTAAATTTTAATTTATTTGATAGTTTTTAAAAATAGCCCTTAATAATTTTTATTTACAAACAAATAGAAAAAGCTTTTTCTTTTTGTTTGTAGGTCTTGAAGTTTGAGAACTTTTTTTAAAGCTTACATGAAATAATTTGATATTCTTTAATTAATAGTTCTTGTTAATAGTTTTTTTAATTAATGGCTCTCAACCGGGGTCCATATGGACAATTGGGGGTCAGTTTTTATTGGTCCCTATAACTATTTCGCTTCGAAACGGTTGTTATATTTGAGAATTGAAATTTCTACAGTCATAGGCAGGAAGATTTTATTGGCCAGCGTAAGAGCCAACAGTTGACTGACACGAATGTTAACTAGCATGATAGCATACAAAAAAATCGATAGCTGCATTCGTCACAAGTGGGAAAAATTTAAATCTGCATGGCACTTTACTCCAATTGCTTAAACTCAACGTTGATTCTGATTCCGCAGAACTGGGTTGGGTGTGAAAAAGTATTTGTTGTTAACATTTTTTTTTCATTCAGTTTTCCAGTGACGAGTTTTTTTTTTAAAGCTGATCTTTTTTTGTGTTCATTTTGTTTAGTTCTTTTTTTCGTAACAGATTTAATATTTAGTATAGAGTTTACAAAAAAATTAGCAGTGTGAGATAGGCAAGAAGTAAGACATGTAGCAACATCAACACAGCAAAGGGCACTCCTTTAAAGGCAAGGAAGGGCAAAAATATTTTAAGTCAAGTGATAGCGATTGCTGTATGAGTCGTACGATTTTTGAATCAAGCACGGGCAACGCCGGGCCATGCTGGTAGTCTATTATTAAAAAAAAAAGGGTAAAAAGAAAAGGTTGAGAACCACCGGTCTACATTAATCTCATCGGCTTCAGAAGACGAATCATTCACAACACCCCTCCCTGGACCTTACTGACAGAAAGGAATTCATAATTGCGTAGACTCTTCAAGACATGCCAGATCTGGAAAATTTTCATGATGGCGATTTAAAAAGAAAAGCGGATAATTTAGTTGCTTTTTAGACGAGTAAAAGAAAATGTAATTCATTCATTTTTGTGGGTGGAACTTTCGTATTTCACAATTATGAATATTGTCTTTTGTTAGGGGAAAACGAACAAAAAATGCTCATAACTTAGTTGTCTTTATTTTCTAATGTTTCTTTCAAGTAACAAAATAAAATAGGAAATTTTTTTATCGAATGCAAGTATATTTACACCGAAAAAATTAAAGACTATGAGTATATAGGTAAAAAAAACAAAAAAAAAAAAAAAACTTTTGAACCACTGCAATAAAGAAAAAGGTCAAAATGTTGTGCCTGTGTGAAGAAGGCTGTAGAATGAAAACTGTCTTGTAACACAATACAGCGTAAATGATTTTAAGTCTATCAAACGCTGGAAAGTGATTATTAAGCAGCTCCAGCTGAGATTTTTTCTGTAATTTAATCTATCCTGACTTGGCATCTCGACTTCAGTCAATTTCTCACCGACGTTGTGTGGCTTCCCTCTGTCTTTTCTACAAATATTTTCATGGCATCTGCTCTGACGAGCTTTTTTACCTGGTGCCCTAAATACATAAATTTAAGCTACTAGATTGGCATCTAGGTCCCACCCGTTGACTGATGAAATAGTTAAATGCAACCGCCACCTGGTGCCCTAAATACATAAATTTAAGCTACTAGATTTATTTCTAGGTGAACCTGTTGACTGATGAAAAAAATGTGAATGCCATTCTAAGTATTTTCTTCTTCTTTCTTATATTTCTCGACTTCCCCTCTGTGGAACACCCTTGCATTTATTGGCTTGCCTGAGAACTACAATCTTCAAAATTTAAATGCAACGTCAATCGCTATCGTATATCTTTTTGAATCCCGTTCAACTTTTGTCCTTTCCTCGTCCTCCCTATATTCAGTCTTTTCTCTCACTTGCGCTCTCTCTATCTCCTTGCGTATTAGTGGTATTTCTGCCTTGCTTAGGGTGAAATGATTTTTAAAATAGACTCCATTGTTGGAGACGCTGAATAGATTAAACCGCACTTTCAGCGCTCAAGGTCTTTTTTTTAAATTTTTTTTATTTCGCAGGTTTTTATTCTATTTGATTTCATTTTTAAATGCCGACATGTGATTGGGGCATAAATATATACAGTTATCTGAGCCGCGAATCGCCATTGCGAATAAGTCGGGTTTTTTCCCCACGTTTCATCCTTTAATTGAATTTATTTTTTAGAAATATACTTGATGAATTTTGATTGTATTCTCTACGTTTCCACTTTATATAAACTGGTATTCTTTGATAACTTTTAATGGAAACTTTTGCAGGCAAGTTGTGGACACTTGGGTGTGGACTGCTCAGAAACGAAGCGCCTTCTATCACACACAGTGTAACGGAAATGATTTTTTATTTGATATAATGTCACAGGTGTTTGGCCACTGAAACAAATAAGGATTGCCCGTGTGAGAACTTAAGCGGCCAGGTAGCGATCAGCTGCTCTGGTACAGGTTAGTATAAAGAAATACATCCCACCTCTAAAATGATGCATTACTTTGGAAATATATAAAGGAAATGACAAAAAAGTAGACAACTACCTAATGAGGTTTAATCCCTGCCTTTGACTAAATAACGCCAGATACTCGATGTAACACACACACACATATATATATATATCATTAGAGACACGTTTAAGGGTTTTCTATAATGTTACGACTGCGGTTGCAGGTAATTTACTGGGTAGGTTTATTTTTGGTCATGGTCACCATACATACATACATACATACTCAGATACATACATACAGATCACACACATATCTATCTATCTATCTATCTATCTATATATCTATATCATATATATATATATATATATATATATATATATATATATATATTCATCTATCTGAATATCTATCTATTATATATATATATATATATATATATATATATATATATATATATATATATATATATATATATATATATATATATATCTATATATATATATCTATATATATAGCTATATATATATATAATATATATTTATATATTATATCATTATATATATATGGATATATATATATATATATTTTATATAGTCAATATGAATATATTGGAATATTTATATATATACTATAAAGGTATATATATCATATATATATATTGTATATAATATATCTATATATATATATTCATTATATATATAGTACTATTATATATATATATATATATATATATATATATCATATATATATAGATTTATCTATACATATATGATAATATATATTATATATCTTTAAACCAATATATAATTTCTATATTATAAAATTTCATAGTATAAATTAAAAACATTTATTGATTATTTATTTAATTATTTATTTATATATATATATATATATAACTATATATATATTTTATTTCATATATAAATTTTAGTCTATATAAATATATATTGAATTTTATATATACATGATATATATATATTTATCTTTAATATATATTATTATATTTAGCATATTCTATAATATATAAATATTATATATATATATATATATATTATATATTATATATATATATATATCATATAGCCATATATATAATATATATATATATATATATATATATATATATATATATATATCTGTATATATAATATAATAAATATATATATATATATATACAGTCATATATATATATATAATAGTTAATATAAAATATAATCTATAGGAATAATATTTTTACATATATTTTAAAAATTTTTTTATATATATAAAAATATAATTATTGAAAATTCTTTATATAATTATATATAATACATACATATTTATTCAAAATATATATATCCATAAAATTTTCATATTCTTAAATATATAATATCATAAGAATAGCTTATATTTTAATATATATATATATATATAATTTATATAATATTTTTCAAAAAAATAAAAAAAATATATATAATATAATAAATTCATAGACTGGAAAAAAAAATCAAAAATATTTATTTTTAGAAAAATTTAATATAACATTTAAGTATATAAAAGATAGATTAAATATTATATATAATAAAATTTAAAATAAATACGATAATTAAAAATATGAATTTATTTAACCAGCTTAAATTCTTGTTTTGACCTCATACGTTTCAATCTATTATTTTGAAGAAGTGCTTATAAATAAATATATATATATATATATATATATATATATGAAAAATGTAGATATTTCAAATTAAACAAAAAATTATTCACAAAGAATACTTAATATATATTTCTAAAGATATAAACAAAAAAAAAATCTATGACTTTATTATTTTTATTTCTGCATCATCTGATAAAATTTGATAAAAAATTATAAATATATAAATATAAGTTAATAGTTATAATATATATTTCGATTTAAAATTCTAACCATATTTTATATAAAATTCTGTGATAACGGATTATATTTGGAGATATCATTATATATATATTTTTAAAAGCTATTTTATTTATAAATTAAATAAAATAAAAAAATAAAAAAATCTTAAAAAAAAAATAATTATTTTCCATAGACATGCAAACTAGACGTTTTAATACATCTTCCGTTTCAAATTTAGACACCCCCACCATTTTTTGACTTGACATCTACGAAAGTAATTTCAATATACTGATACTTATTATTAACACCAAACAGAAATTTGCTAAAAATTTAAACAATTCGCCCTAAATTTACCATGGAAATTTTGATTTCAATTTTTAAAACACGTAAATTTCAGAAATACGTTATTCCAAAAAAAAATTTCGCTTGAAGATGGAACAGAGCTTTTTTTTAACTCAATTTAATTTAAATAATTATATTGAAATTTTCGGCTCTTGTTTTGAAACATTTTTTTTCTTATGTCGCGATTTGGAATCATATTTTTAAATAAATATATTATATATATATATATATATATATATATATATATATATATATATATATATATTATTAATAAAAAATAAATAAGACTAATTATTTTAATATAATTTTATACGCTATTTTTACAGATTCAAATATAAATTTTCAAAATAAATATATATATAATAATTTTTTTTTATGAAAAAAAAAATAATGAAAATCAATAATCATGCGTATTATTGATACAAATACAAAAAATTTTTAAAAATTGATTCAATAAAATAAGAATTGTCCATCCTATAAAATGAAAATATATGATATTTATATATGTTTATTTAATTCTTTAAATTATCTTCTTAAAAATATATATCCGTAATTAAATTGGTGAAAAATTAATTTTTATATTTTGATAAAAAAAACAAAATATTGTTTATAATGAAAATAGAAAAATATAAATGATTTTTAAATGGAAGCACAATTTTAATTGTAAATTATGGATGATAAACATTATCATTCATGGAGAAAAGATTCATAAGGTTATATGTTTAAATAATAAATATTATTACAATATTTAAAATTAAATATCGAGAAATTTCAATGAAAAATTTATTTTAATAATAGGTCATCTATAACATGTGTATAAATTTTTGTAAATATATACATTTATACATGCTATATATGTAAATTACAGAAATTTTTAGGAACAAAATAAAAAAAAAAAATATCTTTAGGATCTTAAAAAAATTTATATATCTTTACTGTTTATTTTAAACAGAGCATTTATTTAAATATTTTTAATCTATCAAAAATTAATCTTAAAATGAAAATAAAATATATATATATATATATATATATATATATATATATATATATATATATGTATATATATTATACAAAATATATAGTAATAGAATAATTTTTATAACAAAAATTGAATTTTTTATCAATTTTTAAAAAAAAAAATCTATTCATATTTTAAAAAAATAAATTTGATAAAATTTATCACATTTTTTAAAACAACGACAACAAAAAAATGCAAAATGATGTTTCAATATTTGTATAAATATTAACAAAATTTCTTTTTAATAAAAATAAAAAAACATTTAATTACAATCAAATATTTTATATATATATATATTTGTTTGCGTATTTTCATTATATTTAATTTTTTATGGAAAATATTTTTAGGAAATATATATATATATATATATATATATATATATATATATATATATATATATATATATATATATATATATAGAAAAAATAGATTTATTTATGAAAAATAAATCTTTTAGGTTAATTTCAAATTAAAAAAGGATAATTCAGATTTTTTCGTTTAAAATTTTTTTAAAATAGTATTTCATTGAAAAAAGCCAATAAACATTTAGAACCAGTTTATTATATTCAATTATATATATATATATATATATATATATATAATGATATATATTATATATATATATATATATATATATATATAAATATATATTTTCTTGTGAATATATAGGTGACTTTTTATAACTATTTTATCAATTCATTCATTTTTATTCAATAAAAATATATTATAGGGAAATGATCTAAATATAAAAAAAATTTTTAATATATTTTTTGTTTATTCGTTATTTTTTATGGATCACTTGAGTAAATATTCTGTTATTTATTTAAACATATTATTTATATATTAAATTAAATATTTAAATCACATAAATTTAAAAAAAAATATCGTTCTCCAACAGGAAGACAAAATATAAACATTTATATGGAACCACGATTAATTTTTATTAATTTTAAACAAATTTCAAGAAAAATGCTATTAAGAAACTTAAGAATATTTCTTGAACAAAAATATTTTTTTATATAAATATATATATATATCCATATTAGATATATCATATATTTAATAAAAATTGAAATCAAATTAATTTTTATCAAAGGAAATTGTTTTAATATTTGAAAAGGATATTTAGGCATTATTCTGATTATCTAAATTTAATGATATTTTTTTATTAAAAAGAATCAAATGTTTGTTTTTTCTTTTTAGATTAATTTAATGATTTTTAGACGTTTTATTTTATTTTTTTTTTTTTTATATACTTAAAATTTATTTATATAAATACGGCAATCGAAAAATCAAAATAATTCTAAATGCATATTTTTTTTTATATAACTCAAAAATAAAACTAAAATTTTCTGATAACAAAAAAACTAAATAAAAAAAACATGAATCTATAATATCAAATTAATAACAGAATATTTAAAAAAATGGATCCGAACATAAGAAAAATGAAAAAAAAAAAAAAACAATAAAAGAATATTTTCGTCGTATCTTCACCCAAATTTTAAAAAAATTTAAACACAGCTATATATATCATATATATCCATCTATATATATATATTTATAGAAATATTTTAAAAAAAACAAACTGGATATATTCATTTAAATGGAAATTATTAATAATGAAAAAAAAGATTTTCAGCATGAAAATTTCTTTTTGATAAATATAAGACCAAACGAAGCCATCTGAAATCTAATAAAATAGACAATGTAAAAATTCGCATCCGTTTGCTTAGAAAAAGTTGAAATAGAATATATATTTAAAATTAAAAATAAAGATAAATTTATATATATATATCTAAGAAAAACAATATATATGTTAAAATATACGATAATAAAGAATAGAAAAATTTTAATAAAAAAAAAAAAAAAAAAAAAATTTAGTAATATTTTTTATGCCATTCAATAATTTAATGATAAATAAATTAATATTAATTTCTTAAACATTGAATAAACATAGTTATATTGAAAAATACTATTTTGAATATATATATATATAAATATATATATATATATATATATATATATATAATAATTTAAATAGAAGTTTTCATATATCAAATTTTTTTTTTCGATATGTTAAAAGGATTTTAATTTATAAAAAGTCGCGGAAAAATAATTAATTATATATATATATATATATATATATATATATATATATATATATATATATAAAATAAGATACTTATAAAAAATATATGAAAATGACTAAACATTGATTTTAATCCATTTTCGTCGGATGAGGAAATTTTCAGTTCTTTATATACAGAAAAAATATATACATAAAAATTGTAAATGAAAGTAAAAATGACAAAATGTTCATATTTTTTTATTTACATATTTAAAGTAAACATCAATATATATACAGATTTGAATTTATAGACTATTTTGTAGACAGGAAAAATATTTAAATTGACATTTTTACACACTTCGATATTATCTTATATATAATATATATAAGGCATTATATATATATATATATATATATATATATATATATATATATCCAGAAAAGTTGTCCAATGGGGTGTAACAGCAAAATTGTCCATTTGTTAGATTAAGCTTTGAACTGTTATATCTTAGAAATGATTAAAGATATCTTACTGGAATTCTCCGAGTTTTTTATAACACTATTAGACTCTACTTTGAGCAATAAGGATGTATAATTACTCTCCAAGCTTAACAGCAGAATTATGATGAAATCAATTATAAACAAAAATGACATGTTCATCATTAATTAATCCTAGCTAAGGATCAGGAAGCTCATGGAAGGATTGAAATAAAATAAAGGAAATAATATATATATATATATATATATATATATTATTATAGGATCATTTTCCAACTTTTTCAAGATTATTCAAGCCCTCTCTAACCTTCTAATTTTTTGTCCTGGAGTAACAAGATGCCTCTCAGGTTTCACGTACGATTTCATTTCATTTTTTTTTTTTTCACTGCTCTTTTGGACTGTCATAGCTGAAACTCCTCTCTCACGTGCCAAACGTCTTATGAATTGAGTTGGATCTTTTTTCTAATTGATCTCTTTAGCTCTAAGTTGAAATGATGATCCCTCTTCCTGTTGTGACCTCCTGATCCAGTTTTCTTCTCTCTACTGTTCCCTCTTTTTTTAAACTTATTCACCGTTCTCTTGATGGTTCTTGAATGGACTTTGAAGATGGAAGCCAGAGTATGAATGTTGGTACCATTACTGAAGGCCTGAATGATTTTTTTTTCCTCTCACCATTGCTCTCATTTGGGAAGACAGTGTGTCTGACACAAAAAAATTTTAACCTGTTCTCTTTTTAGCTGAATAACTCAAAAGGGTTTTTTTCAGTGATTCTTACGACAAATGGTGTCAAGATGGCTAAACGTCTTATCTGAAAAAACCTGAAAAAAGAAACTCAATTTTTTTAGTTTTTTTTTTTTTTAGATATAAAACATTTTGTGGGATGGATAATTATGCTGTTACACACTGATATATATATTTTATTTATATATATATATATATATATATATATATATATATATATATATATATATATATATAATAAATAAAAAAAAAATAATAAATTTAAAAGATTTATATTTGAAAAATATTTAAATATAAGGTATTTTTTATGGTTTGAAAAATTTTTAAAAGAATTTTAAATTTTTTTTTTATAAACAATATAAATTTGAAAAAATTTTAAATGAATATAAATGTTCTATTTTTGTATTTTTTTTAAAAACAAACAATAAAATTTTTTTAATAAATAATTAATTACATGTATTATTGATAATAAAAATTAAAAAATTTATATAATTTATTTCAAAAATGTTTTAAAAAAATTTTAAGAAACATGTTTACATAAAACTAAATAATTCATAGAAAAATAAATGTATATATTATAAATAAATTTTCCATTTTATGAAAGAAAATTTAAAAATTATAAAATTTTTTTAAACAAAAATTTAACAATAAAAAAGGTTTCAAATGTAATACAATGTTTTATTTGAATTTATAGAATTTAATTCAAAAAATTGAAAATTTTACAATTTATTGCAATCATGAATTTTTTATATGAAACAGAATATTAGAAAAGATTTTTTTGTAATATTTATGTATTCCAAAGTAAAATGGATAAATAACTAAAATTAAAAATAATTTAGGCAATTTTAAATATTTTTGATAATTTTTATTAATAATGTTCAAAATAATTGCTAAATAGAAAAATCATTATATTTTAATCAATATTAAATATAAAATTTTCAAAAGAACGAATTTTTAAATTGTGATCATGGAAATTAAAAACATTATTTAAAAATGTAAAGATTTCAGTTACAATATTATTCAAATATAATATATATTATATATAATATTTTATTTCAAATCCATCAACATTAATTTTCTTTACATAGAAGAATTTAGAACCGGTTCTAAACATTTTGTTTTAATTGTTATAAATTTAAGTTTAAAATTTCAAATCTTTTTCAAATGCAATTCATATAAAAAATGAAAAAGTTAAGACCAAATGATTTTAAAACAAATATTGATATATATCAAAAAATATAATGCAAATATATAAATGATTCAAAATGTATATAATAAAAAATGGTGCATAATTTAAAATTTATTTTGAAAAAAAATTTATTTTTTTAATCATTTATTTTATAAATTTTACCACTATAATCAAAGGAATATTTGAATATGTTAAATATATTTTATATAAATGATTTTATTTGAATTATTTTCACTAAAAATATTTATTTATAAATTATATATATATATATATATATATATATGACATATTTATATATAATTATAAATCAAAATATTATAGTACGAATAAAAATAGGAAATGAAAAATTCCAATTTATAAAAAAAATTAATAAATATTAAAAAAAAAAAATATCAAAATATATAATAATAAAAATTGACAAAAAAAACAGAAAAAATTTTATTTTTTTATAAAGAATATTTTCTATCAATGATGAATTGAATAAAATTTCTTAGCCTATACATTCATTTTTATTTTAAAATAGTATTTCAGAAAATAAATATATATATATATATATATATATATATATATATAATAAATTATAAAAATATCATGCAAGGCATAAAAATTAAAATAATTTTTTTTTATTGAGAAGAATTGAAATAATTTTTTGAAAAAAATTTTTAAAATTATAAAAAATATATAATATATATATATATATATATATATAGTTTTATATATTTTATATATATATATAAATGCAAAATTTTGAATATAAAAAATTTAAAAAATAAAAATAAAATTAAAATTTATTTTATTTAAAAAAAAACATATTTATGACATTTTGAAGATTTATACAGAAATAATTTAGGATTAAATAATGAAAATATATTTCATAATGGATGATATAATTTAATTTCACATTTTTTTTTTTTGCGAATAAAGAGTTTATAATTTATTCAATATGACAAGAGTTTTAAACCCATTATTTAAAATAACACTAAACAAACACAAGTTTAAAATATTTCATTTATTACTTTGACATTACTTGTCCTAGTTTAAATTAAAATAAACATAAAGAATTAAACCTTAAAAAAATTTTTTTTATATATATAATATAATATATATATATATATATATATATATTATTTTTAAACATTAGAAATATGTATATATATATAAATAAATTGAAAAACATATACACAGATAATTAAATTTTACAAATATTATAAATTTGAATTTTTTTTGTTGTGTACATTTAATTTAAGGTTAAAATTATAATTTTAAGAAAATCATTATTTATTTTTTGATATGATTTTGTAAATATTTTGATCAATGTATAAATATTTCATTTGGAGGTTTAAATATCCCATCAGGTGATT
>CAHIKZ030002019.1:347500-370000 GCA_903632075.3 Acanthosepion pharaonis
AGAACAATTTTTAGTGATTTTCCCCAAACTTTTACCATTAGTTTGGGTGTAGATGCTGGTAATTTTGGACATAGAATGGGATTTTTTTTTGCATTGTAGAATTTTTTGAGAATAAATGGTTTGATTGATGGCGATAGGATAGGAATTATTAGGTGTCTTTTGGAATTTAGGATATTGTTAATGGTTTGAATGACAGGAAGGTTTTCAAATAAAATTCGACGTCAGTTGACGCTATGATAATTGGTATTTATATATATATATATATATATATATATATATATATTGGGATTCATAAAAAAATAGCTATTTCTAAACCTGTAATGTACGTAATCGCTCACATATATGGTTGATTGTATCTTTTTATTTAGATCATGTCTATATCTATCTGTCTCTCTCTCTCTCTCTTTATATATATATATATATATATATATATATATAGAGAGAGAGAGAGAGAGAGAGAGAGGGGGATAAAAATATAAAAATTTTTAACTTAGCTGATTGGTTTTATCTTTCCGCATCCCTGACTCCACAGTTTCAAAGACTGTCTCCCCAGCAATCTCCCGTTCGATTCGTGGATTGTTTGATATTATATATATATATATATATATATATATATATATATATATATATAATAAGAAAAACAAAATTTAATATTCCATGGTCATAATTTATTCCATTGGAATCGTAAATCTTCAATTATTTGATTTTGTTTGTTTTTATATATAAATATATATATATATTTATATATATATATATATATATATATATATATATATGTGTGTGTGTATAAAATGTAATATATATATTCATATGTTTTGATATATATATATGTATATTTACCACTAATATTATCTATCTATCTATCTATACTAGCAGCATCGCCCGGCGTTACCCGTACTTGATTAAAAAATAGTACGACTGATACAGCAATCGCTATCACTTGACTTAAAATATTTTTGCCCTTCCTTGCCTTTAGAGGAGTGGCCTTTGCCGTGCTGATGTTGTTACATGCCTTACTTCTTGCCTATCTCACACTGCCAACTTTTTCTAAGCTCTATAGTAAACATTAAATCTGTTACGAAAAAAGAACTAAACAAAATAAACACAATATGATCAGCTTTAAAAAACCAGAAAAAACATTTTTTCAGGGTTGACCGATTGTCGATTTGCACTCTGATTGGGGTGGGGTGCTCAGAGTTGAAACTTCACATGATGACCCAATGGCCTCTTCATAAATTCGCTCGGTTTTCGCTAAAAACCGACATGCGGTTCAGACGCAATCTGGGCATATCGGTTTTTGGGTTTTATCGATTTTCCGCGCTGTTTAGGGGTCCGTGGTCATGAAACTTCTGGACAACACTTCTAATGGTAGACTAAGAGGGTGTCAAATTTGGTTGAAATGCGATCATTCCTTCTGTAAGCAGAATTTTTTTTCGATTATCGATTTTTTCGGAACCTGATTCCGAACTCAAAAAAATCGGGCTCCGTCATGTCCTTACGGCAGCCATTGCAAAAACTTGTGTTGAAAACCGCATCGAAATCGGGTGAGAAATGCGGCCTGGGCGAGGTAACAACGCCCACGACAGACAACATGACAACAACAGAGAAATATAGATATATATATATATATATATATATATATATATATATATATATATATATAAAATCGAATATTTAGGTTTTAAGTGAATATAATGTTGTCAAACGATTAACAGCAGTCTGTATAGAAAATTTAGTTATTCTTATGCGTCAAAAAATCTCTTTCATAATGTGATTGAACATATGTATTTTCCACATCTTCAAATTCTTTATAGTTCATTCAATTTGCAATATGTTAAAGTTCACATTATCCTTGGCATCCATTTGGAACCAATCTGCTAAATAAAATTCTTCTTATCTGACCCTGAGGCCTGTTACCATCATAAGAAACATTTAGTTTGTTATAGATAAGTATTGAAACTTAATGATTTATTGATAATATATATATATATATATATATATATATATATATATATATATATATATATATATGTATATTATAATATATATATAATATGTATTTTTGTAAAACTGCAAAATTGTTGCACCTGTTATTTTTTTAGACATTTAAAATAAAAATGAAACTAACGTAAGTTGCATTTTAATTTGAATCATCTGGAAATTGTCTGAATCTCATGATTATTGCCACCAATGCAAATCTGTCCTGTTGGCACTGACACTCTTGTTGCAATCGAAGTATGCCCTCTTTAATAGGAAACAAATCTCCGGCCACCTGGATTCATTTAAACATTGACTAAATATCGCACATAACCTTCAAGCTAGAGATGGCCCTCACATAAAAGGTCATTTAAACAGAGACATTTTTTTTTCTTTTTTCCTATTGATATTTCAACGTTGTTATAATATGTATTCCTGAAAATGAATGATTTTATGCTCATATCTACAGCTTACATTAACAAATTTAAAACTGTTCATTTTTTTGAACAGCCTCTGTACAGGTGAATTTGTTGAAACACACACACAACACGAACACACACACACAGACACAAACATAAATTAATAAACATACACGCACACGCATGACAATTTGGGAAACTCTTATTTTGACATGTTTCGCTGATGAAACAGCTTCATTAAAAAAAAATCTACATTGACGAGACAGAGCATGATTCGAATAGGCATGTGAACGCTGGCTTGTTTTTTTTAAGTATCGTTTTGTTTTTTTTCCTTGAATTAGATTTTACACATTTTTTAAATTTATATTCAACTATTATAGTCTAAATATATTAATGTTAAATATTTTCAATAATAATAATAATAATGATAGTTTTTAATTATTTTTGAAATAAAAATAGATTTAGTCTACTTTGCACGCAATGGAAATAAGGATTTAATATCTGAAGTATATAAAAAAATTTTAAAAACTAGACGTTCCTTTAGACTTTGAAGTTTTTCTAATTGTAGATTAAATAAAGAGTTCTAGTTCAAGAATTCAAAGTTTTCCCAGATCTATATACAGAGGAAGGCCAGATAATTTAAAACGAATAAAAATAATAATGATGAAATCAATAAAGATAAGGACAATAGTCCGAATATAAACAGTTTTTAAATAATGGTAAATTCATTCAGAAAATCAACATATATATAGGAATATATATATATATATATATATATATATATATATATATATATATGTCAAGGTGTGTGTGTGTGTACAAATGTTATGTATTGATGTAATAGGAATGAATAGTCAAATTAAAATCCTAAAGTTCTTTAGTATTTAAAACAAATAAAAGAAAAAAATAGTATTCATTATAGAAGTAAAATAAAATTATAATTATTTTTTTTAAATATGTTTCCATTTTGACACAAGAAATTACTATGATTTTCGATTATGAAATCAAGTCCTACCAAGTTTAATTTCAAAATTAAATTTAAATTTTTAGAGCACAGTTTCATTCCCAGCCTATGTTAGAATAAAAAGAATAGAATTGTATTATACCAATGCACAATCTCATCCATTGAGACATCAAATATTGAAATGATTTATATAGGATCCATATGAAATGAATTTAAAAAGAGGTAGAGATAACACTAAAGTTCTTTCAGTAATATTAAAAACCAAAACCAAACGTCTCTATCGAAATATTTTGGCATTTAAAAGAAACAAATAAAACACCAACAGTAAAATAGAAAATAATAAATAGAACAAGAACTTGTAGAACCAGGAATGGCCCATCCCCTTTATGCCTACTTGAAAAACTACATATTATCAAGTTTCTAAAAAACAAAAAATTATTGAATCAAAGAAATGAAATAACGGTTTTTTGCAGACAACACCAAATATACGCCTTAAAAAGTTAGTAATTTATAAATAGATAGATAAAAATTTACAATAGAAATTAAATCCAAAAATATATAAATATTCCACAATACCATCTAAAATCTATTAGCAAATTCAATAAATTTCAGACACTTATAAAATTATAGTTTTAAAAGTACAACCTAATCATAACTAAAAATCCCTAAAACAAACCATCAATGAAAAAAAAACAACAAAAAAACAATAAAAAAGACTGTAACTAGAATATCAATCAGTAAGAGATTTAACAGATAGTAAGAAAACAACAAAGCTTGATAGAAAAGGCTATTATAGCCAGAAAGAAATTCCCCAAACCAACCTTACACGACTCCGTAAACTTGACATACCACAAACATTCTTACATTCATCAAAGCAGAAACCACTTGATAATAAGAGAGAAACCCAAGATTACACCCCCATTTCCAACCCATAAATAAGTAAAACATTTCTTTGCTTTATTATTGTAAACATCGCTTGAGAATGAAAGTGTGGTCTAAATTTTAAGTTTAATTTTGAAATAAATTTTTAGGTTTTTAATTTCAGTTATACAAAACAGAAGGAATTTTTTTACTGTCGCGATGGAAACATATTTTATTTTATTATATATATATATATATATATATATATAAATATCTATATATATATATAAATATATATACTTATTTCATGAATTATAAAGAGAAAAGGATAATTTCAAAATTAACGCTATTGAATCTGCACCGCTCTTCATTGATGAATTGAACACTCTGACTGCTGGCGTTTACATACATCCGTATAAATTTTAATTTTATCCTAGTTGAAGATGCTTTAAATTTCTATTTTTTGACAAATGAAAACTTTCGTTTGAAAAAAAATATGTTTACCCGATGAAAGATTTATTACGGATAATGGTCTATAGGATATTAGACATTATGATATTTTTAATAATATCGGAAAATTTGACAGTTTTGATCTAAAAAAAAGAAATCAACAAATCAGATGTTTATATTTGGTAATTCGATTGAGCAATTTGTAGATTTAATGAAACAACGAAACAGATTGCCTCAAAACAATAAATATATATACGATATATATATATATATATATATATATATATATATATATATATATATATATATATATATATAAAAATATATGGAAAAAAACAAACAAAAATCCTTATATGCAATTATGCTGTTTTAATGTTAATATAATGTCAACGTCGGACGTTTCGGTCTAATAAACCATCTTCAGGACATATTCATAAAATATAATTAACATTATCAATTCAACAATGACAAAGACGATGGACATAAGAACAAGACTTAAAAACAGATAACTGAAAGTTTTATAAGATCAGCGTTCCGTTTAAAATATGAAGATGATTTATTAGTTTGAAACGTCCGACGTTGACATTATATTAACATTAAAACAGCATAATTGCATATAAGGATTTTTGTTTATTTTTTTCCGTATATTTTTCTTCATACTGTCGGATCTATATCCATATATTTGCTTTATATATATATATATATATATATATATATATATATATATATATAAAATATAAATATATATTTACAACAGGTTATGTCAATTTCATAGGGTCATAAAAAAATATATGGACAATATATATAAAAATTTTTATATAAATATAGGTCATTTGTTAAATATTTTTATAACGGTTTAAAAGAAGAGGCAGGATGAATCCAATATTTTCCATTTTGGGGAGGTGTCCTTAGTTATAATACTGAATGTTATATAGGCTCGCTGAATGAGGAGGTTTAATTATAATATATAAACATGAACATATAAAAATATATATATATTGGATGACATTTTATTAATTTTCGGTAGTTTGTTTATCTTTTTTATGTTAAAGCTTCAAGTATTTGTAGTCGTTTTTATAGACCTGACACACTCCAACACGTGACGACAATCGAAATCCACCAAGAAATACAACGGGAAAAATCTGATACAAACAAGTTAAATCTGGTAATTAATCATTCAATGTTGAAACAATTTAAACCATAAATCCCTGATATTGACAATTTAAACCTTAAAGGGGAATACCATAAAAACTGTAAATATCTAAAAATCTATTATTTATTAATATATATATATATATATATATATATATATATATATATATATATATATATATGAAATATTGTCTAAACGGTAATTATTTATGGGATAAAGTTGTTCAATATCAGAGATATTTTAGAATAAATTTTAAATATTTAAGTCAACACTTATAAACGATTGCATATAGCATGATGTTAAATTGTCGCTCTAAGTGTTGACTTTATGTTTATGATCATTATATATATATATATATATATATATATATATATATATATATATATATATATATATATTATTTTTATGGATAGTAGTTTGATTTACGGGGTTAAATTAACTTCCGCGATTTTCATTTTAAACTACTATCGGGATTACAAAATCTTATGATTTATATAATTGAAATATATTAATAATATCATAGATATTATAAACTCTTTTAAAAAAAACCACGCACACACAAACACAAACATCCCTAACTTGCACAAAACACACACATAACACATATATATATATATATATATATATATATATATATATATTGGAATGACAAAAATTTGCAACATTTTCCTTATTTATGCTTGTTTAATGTAAAAGCTATAAATGTTATAATAATTTTTTTTAATTTAAATTAATATTGGTTAGGTTCTTTTTTTTATATGTCCCCATTGGATTTGGGATATTTTTTGCAAAAAGGTTCAAACACTTTTGGTATTTAAAAAACAATTGATATATTTTTCAATGATATTTTTTGGTATCGACCCGTTACGCTTTGGTGGATACATATATAGGATTTTTATGTATCTATTTTAAAACATCATATTTTGAAATAGAAAATAATTTTTCTTTCTGTAGCTTCAAAAGATATTTCAGACTTTAAATAAATTGAAATTCCAACCCAAATAAATGTTTAAAAGGTGTATGGGATTTTTCAAAACCACAAATAATGAAAGACATTTTTATCTAGAGAATCATTATCCATTGGATATGTGGGATTTATCAGTTTATAAATTAATATATATAATTATGTTACAATGCGTCAATGGATGCGAAAAAAAAGATTTATTTTACACGCCAAATATTTATTTATCTATGCAATTTTCTGCCTTAATGCACTTAGTGATTCGCCATTAATCACACAGATCAATTTTTTTCATCATAATCAAATGTCATTAAAAAACTATGTTCGGGTATGAACTTTATTGATTTTCTCTCAGGAAATTTTTAACGGTAAACTTTCAAAAACAGCCATCGCCACCTTCACGTGGATGTGAGTGTGGTGTAATAGGAATATACTGATTTTTTTTTTTTTACAGCATATCGACTCCTTATGGATTATTTAATCCAGAATGTAATATTCTTGGGAGCTTTAGAGTAATAAAAATATGATATATGTTATTTTGCTTTCACAATTGAATACATGGTAGATGATACTCAGCTTTTGTGTATATACATGTTTATGTGGACATAATTACTATAGGCATTGACACGTGTTTTATGTTGTAGTTTTGTTGATGTTATATTTTGGTATACAGTTTGATTTCTTTAAGAAATTTTAGGATATTATATGGATTAATATCATGTTCATGTTGGCTGGTTAATTTTGTTTAGCAGCATATCAACACCTCTATGGGTTCCTTTAATGGCGGAATCTAAATATTTTAAATACTATTTTATGGATTCAACTAAATATATTTTTGAATTCAATTTCATGCCTTCGACAACAGATAAAATATGTTATTGATCATTTTAATATAAAATATATTGTTTTCATTTTTTATAAAATTTAGGTTTTGGTAATTTTTTATAAATATGTATTATTTTGGTATTTTTTTATATAGTTATATTGCTGGTATTTTTATTTTTCCATATGTTTTTGTTTGAGGGGGTTCATTTTTGCCCTTATCTGGGAAAACAGGTGTTATTAATATTTTGGGAAAGTTATAAATCCATCTCTTTCCCCACTATACAACTATGAGTTAAATAGTAGGAAAACTATCTGGAAAAATCATTGTTATTCTCAAAACAATTTTAAAGCAATATTCATTTGAAAAATTTCAGCCAGGTTCATTACGTTGCACTAACGCACAAATAACCTTGGGAAATGGAGTCATCTCTTCTCCTTCAGCTATGGATTAAATAATAGGACTTCTACCTGAAAAATCATTGTTATTTAAAAAAAAAAAAAAAAAAGAAACGTTAATTCAATATTCACTCGAAAAAAAAATGTTTATTACAATCCAAGATATATGGAAGAAATTTTTAAAAACATACAAATATTTTTTTTTATGAAAATTAATAGATAAAAATAATAACGTAATAATGTCGTTTTTGACGTTAAAATTACGTCAAAAAACGACATTATTACGTCATTATTTTTACACCAACCTAATAAAAGAAAAACAAATCAATTAACCAATCAATTCGCACCTTCGCATATCACCGACAAAGTTTAGTTAATGGTTTAAATTTATTAACTTAAATAAATTAAACGAGAAGGAAATTTATTTAAATGGGTCTTAAAGATGATTAATTTCGTCTTATCTAAATCTTCGCCCGGGTCAGAGCGTTAAAGTTCTCGAGAAAATAAAGAAACACGAAATTGATTCTTACAGCTTGACTTATGACAACCAACTAGTGACACCCAATATCAACGGAAAGAGAATAATATATGTCAACACAGAAGTCCTCGTTAAGTTATTTAGAATAACAGTCTATTGAGCAAAAAAATGGTTTTTGTAACCAAAAAAAAAAGAAAAATTGTTCACCGAGGAAAATTATATGACGTCCTAAAAAATATTAAAAAGGTTGATCGAAAAAAAATTTTTTTTTTAAAATTATATTGTTTTATTTTGTTTTGGTTTGTTTTATACGACAATTAATCATTTTAGTTGTTTTTCACCAGAAGTGTTTTAAATCTTTTTTACTGTTGACCCTTGAAAGAATCATTCAAACTTAAGAATAACGAAGTCGTGAGCTTTTTTGGTTCGGCTCCCAACAAAAATCATCATCCATAATTGTGAAATACGAAAGTTACACCCATCCCCAAAGTGAATAAATCACATTTACGAATTTTAGATTTTCGTGGGAAAAAGGATCTAAAAATAATCACAAATTTTTTAAAATATCCATCATGAAAACTCTACATTCAAAATGTATAAAAGAGTCTACATAATTATCAATTCCTTTCTTTCAGGTAGGTCCATGGAGGATGTTTTGAATGACTCGTCTTCTGAGGCTAATAAGATCAATATTGATCAATGATTCTCAACCTTTTTTTTATCACTAAAATTTTTTTTAATCTTAATTTTTTTTTGTGGACCTACAACCATTCGATAAAAAAAAAAAAAAAAAAAAAACTTACTTTTTATTTAGAAATTTAAATTTATATGCTTTATTTTGAAGTAAAATATTTTGAATGAAAATAAACTTGTATTTAACAACCAAATTCTATGGAACTTTTATATAACTTCTAGTTAAATAACCTCGTTAAACCATTTTAATATATATGAGTAATTAATAAATAAAAAAGATTTATTCAAAGGTTTGGTGGTTATGTATATTTCAATTAGCCCGTTTTTTTTTTTTAATTTTTCTTTGGGTCTGTCGATGACAATTGCAGTCGAAGATCAAACCCTTTTCCCAATGTCGAGTGTATTTCTTTATTTTATTATATTTTATTAACATTTAAAATTAATATTATTATTCATTATTAATATATGAAATTATTGTAATTTTTTTTTTTTAAGAGTTTCAGGATAAACTCTAAAACAAGGGAAGCTTGAACATAACGCAACTTTAATTAGAGAGTTGGAGCGGGAGAGCAAATAGGGAATGATAGAGGAAAGGATGAACTGAAGGATAGGGGATAGATCAGGACATCTGGAGACGTCGATTGAAATTACATTTGAATAGTTGAAGATTTATAGCTATCATGGAAACAGGAAAAGTGGAGGGAGTTCCATGGGCGAAGGTGCAAGAATATGAAGATATTGATAGAAGAGACGGCTGAGAGGGGATGCCAGATAAGTAAAACGCTTAAATTCAAAAGTCCGGGAACCAGCGATAAAGAATTTATTGAATAAATTTGTCTTTTAGTATTTCAAGGTATTTTGCGTAATTTTGGTAAATATATCTGTTAAAATGAGATGTCAGTGTTATTTTTAATTTTTGCATAATTTAGATGACAATTTATCATTCAAAATTATATATATATATATATATATATATATATATATATATATATATATATATATATATATATATATATAAATTTGTTTTATTTAATAGTTTCTTTTTTTCCTCCTCCAACTTTTCTTCACACTCTTCCACATCCTCCTCCCCTTCCAATACTACTACTACTACTACTATTCCCACATTATACGCAACCCCACATTATACTCGTTCTTCTCCATCTTTTCTCTCCACCTCATTCTCTATTCATTCTTTTTCTTCTTCTTCCATCTTTTCCTCCTCATTCTTCTCCATTCCTCCCATTTCCTCCTCCTCCTCATCTTCTTCTTCTTCTTCTTCTTCTTTCCACAGTTACTACTTCTCCTCTGCCTACTTTACATCCTCATCCTTCTTTGTCTTTCCCTCCCTAGTTTTCTCCACTTCCTCCTCTTTACTCTTCTTGCTTCACCTCCTCCTCCCCCTTCTACTACTACTTCTTCTCCGCCTACTCCACATCCTCATCCTTTTTCTTCGTCTATTCCCCCTCATTCTTCACCGCGTCCTCCTCCTCCCCCATATTCTTCTTCTTCTTCTTGGCCAATGATTGCTTCGCTAAGAACTGATCCGTTGCATTAACAGGCAGTAAAGCAGAAACCGGAACTTGTTCAATTTTGAACCTCATCTTTAAGTTGTGGTCGGGTTAATCATTACACAACCGGAAGCTGCACTTTCTACCGACAAAATGCACAAGATTCCTATCTCAGTTTGATATAGCTTGTCACAAGCACAAATGTGCATGCTTTTAGTCGACACAAAACGTGAAAGAATTTAACTGGCAGACATTAAAGAAAATTTATTCATCGTATACAGGCTCTATGAAACAAAATATTATACATAAATGTTTCTATAAAAGAGACGAAAGAGCAGAGCATTTGTATGCGCATGCGTATTCGACATCTTTTCGCGTTAATTCATAACGTAATATTCTCGGTTATATTTGCTTGGGTTTCAGTATTCTATTGAAATTATTTGATTAACAGAATCGGATTTCCTTATTGCTTCATACTATATGGCAGTTGTGCATATTATAAATGTTGCATGAAACTATGTCGCTTCACTTAGCGATGTTTTATCTAATTCAAGTAGTGAAAGATGGCGAAATATTGGGAACTAGACGAGGAAATGATTTTTAAACACTTTAATGAACAACCAAGTGGGATTAAAAAAATAGAGAATGCACGGTCTGACGAAGGCAACAAAGATAAGGATATTAGTCAGAATAGCTCCTAAAATTATTTATAGACCCTTCATGATTCAATGGCACACCAAAAGCGCCATCTTTTTTTTTTCGGTGAAAGGAACACTTTAATGATGAGTTATCAATTGGTGTCATCTTCCAGTATGTTATTACGTTAAAGGCTTTAAAAATTATTGTATTGGTTCGTGGTGTGACAAGGTATGAACTAAAATCCTGCGGATCCCATATTTAGCTTAAATGGGATACACTGTTCCGAAACGAATGTAAAATATTATCCCCCCTTTATTTTATCGATCTTCTTCCTATTTTGAATTAATATTTTTGACGTTATTCCCGCTGATATTATCCCAGAAAATTACGTATGGCTAAAGACACACACACACACACACACACATTCTAGTGTTGCATTACACATCGACACTGGCATTGATATATTTGCAAATGAATCATTATGGTAGATGAGCAAGTGTAAAATAAACAACTCTAGTTGTCCCTTCAATCTTGTTTATCATCGCTTGAAGAAGAAACATCAATAGATTTTCGCAATTAAATTTATAGGAAAAATGATTTTCGCGATGAGATTTAAACGAAAAATAATAAAAAAAAGTTCACAAATAGAATTTTTCATTTCTTTTTTTTTTGTTTTTTAATCACTTTTAACTCAAATTGAAATGTTCATTTTATCGAAGTTCATAAATCCTTATCTTGCCTGCATGAGGCGAAAATTAAAAAATAATAAGGAAGGTTTTTTATGTAACATTTTGTAGAAAGGAGAGATTATCTGCAAATTTTCATTTCAAGGAATTGTTTTATATTTCATAATAATCCAATGGCTGAAGCTTCCACAAGATAATAGAGAGAAATACCATTTTGTAAGCATTTTTTTTTTTGCTTTTTTAACACTAGATGCCTATCTGCAGAAAATAAGAAAATGATAATGCTATGATAACGCTTCGAAATAATAACAAATTAGACTAATATATATATATATATATATATATATATATATATATATATATATAGGGAAAAGACGGTTGATTTATCATTAGCCGATGCGTTTCGTCCAATGTGAACATTTTCAAGGCAAAAACGAAATGAATTTATTATTTGGTTAAAAAAACAAAATGTCCACATTATAACTAGAAGAAGAAAAAACGCTATTGTATTTATATTGTGAACTGAAAATTACAATAGCGTTTTTCTAAATTCTTCTAGTTGCTGGCGACATTTTTGTTTGTTGTTAAACTTACTTTGTTTTCAATTTTCATTTATTGTTTTGCCTTGAAAATGTCCACATTGGACGAAACGCGTCGGCTAATAATAGTTTTCCTATTGTCTTTTATCTTTATACATATTATCTTTTTCTACAGGGTAACTCTGAGAAATTTTTCATATATATATATATATATATATATATATATATATATATATTATAAGATAAAAAGAAATAGGAAACATTTATCAATTTAACATGTTTTACTTTTATTAAAGCTTCATCAGAGAATTGAAATATGGCGAAAAAGAAGAAAGAAATTCTGGTATTTTTACTTTTGTGTAGTTGGATTTTCATTGGTCAATCCTGTTTCACGTACATTCGACTCTTTAAACCAACGTTACTATAATTTGTGGCTTTCCGAATTCAGGGAGTGACGACGTTTCCATCCGAAGTTTCAAGAAATTAATGGATTCCAAGCCTACCTAAAAAAACCTTAAATGTTGCCATTATGTATGTAAGTGTATAAGAATTCTAGTTTGTCTTTGTGGGAATCAGATGATAATGTATATTCGTTAGTGTGTGCGTGTATGTTCACTCGCGTTTAGTATTCATTATGTTTCTGGATTTTCCGCATGTTGATTTGGGAACATTTTTAGATACATAACGTTTGATAAACGTAATTTACATTCTTTAAGAGTGGATTCAATAAAGTTTGCCGATGGAATATTCGTTAATTTCGGGAAACTTCGGATGGACTCGTTGTCTCTCCTTGAATTCGAAACGCCACAAATTATACTTAACATAAGCGTCCGGAAGTTGTTCGAAAATCTTTTTTTTTTTTAATCATTTTACCCCAACCAAGGCAATATGACCACTAAGACGCAACGCAAGAGGTTACTGAGTGTGAGAGAATAGAAAGTAAAAGAAATCATTATTAACTCCTAATAATTTAATTCTTTGTAAATGTTTAACAGAAAACGTTCGACTGAATAGAGTGAGTAAATAAATAAATAAATAAATACATCTGTCGCCATCGTAAACACGGCATGTCTAAAGAATGCGGGGGTGAGAGATGGAGAGATTTAAGAAAGGAAGAATATTTTTCTAAAAGACCGTAATAGAATTGTTAACATGATCAAAAGGTCGTCTGATTTGCGGCAAAGAGATCAAAGAAAAGATGCCAATTTCTTACTAACATTTTATTGACAAGAAACAAAGAGAAAAGAAAGAAACGAACATTAATTCCATCAATCGTTTTTGCTTTGAAAACCTCTTCACGGTCAACAGGTCTTTAGAGATCCTTTATATCAACACATCTTTTTACATGATTTATCGAATTTGTAGTAATCAAAAATAAAAAAAAATGTTCTCTCTGTCATGGGTGTTGTTATATTTTACAAGTGTTTTGTTTTTTGTTTTTTTTAAATGTTATCGATTAGTATTCAGTGACGTAGGCCAGAGTTTTGCATTGTGTAAATGCAAAGAAAAATCCAATAATCGAAACTAGAAATGCGTCTTCCGATTGCCTAGAGAGTAAAAGCATGGATTGGAATTACTGAAAAAAAAAATGATAATAACAATAAATTAAAATTAAAATTAAACAGAAGAAAAGTAGTGGGAAAATGCAATGAGAAAATGAAATGAATAATTAAAACATTCAGAAAGACAGAAGAATTTTTGTGGCGGAAATGGCCCAGTTGTGCTTCTCTTTCGGAGTTTTGATAAAAGTTCAATTGCAAGTAATTCATTCTTTATGCAAAACAAAGAAGGTGTAATTAACGAGAAAAAAAAGTAAAACAAATAAATTAAGTTTTAAAAAAAGGAAGGAAAATGAATAAAAACAAAGGTAAATGTAAAAAAAAAAAAAAAAAAGAAAGAAAAGGTCAAAGAGAAAAACGAAAGAAAATTATTTATAAAAATAAGCGATGATCTGACTTATGGCTGGGGTAGTAGCATATTTTTCTATCACTGCTGCGACGATTCGAAGTTCGTGCCCGGAGTAAATTCTTGGATTTCAAATACTGATTTTCAAGGCAGGCAGACTCTCTCTAGTTGGTATATAGCTGTAATACGATCCTCTTCTTTATATTCCCTCCATTCTTCCGCATACTTGCAACACAGTCCTACTGTTCTTATATAGAACACGAGGACAGCACGATCTTCCTAACTGTTGGAATCTGTACCGTAGAAATCCGAGATTTCCTCTTTTTTTGTTGCTAAAATTCACCCAATACAAGGCCAAAGAACAACTCAAGGTAGAGAGTAACTGAATAAGTTGTGTGACTGAGGACGAAGTGAAGATTGGAAGGATATGGCTGATACATAACCATTGACTCAAGACTTGAAAAACGGTGAAGAAAGCTTCCACGTTGGAATTTGTTCAAAAAAAAAAAATTACATCGCAAGTTATATAAAATTGACGCAACACAATCTTCCTAAACTTTATACCACACCCTTTTCTTGTTTCTTATTAAACTATACACAGTAAATATTACGAAACACTGAAGCTGATGTTCGAGTCCTAGTAGAAAAATAAAATTTCGAAAGCTGATTTTTACGGGACGTCAACGGTACTCATCTCGTAGATTGGTACAGAACATCTTTTAAAGCGTAGCTAAGATGTGGCACAAGTGAAAGCGTGGGGCACCCAGTGAGAACCGAACTCACTACTCACTCGTCATTGATCTCGCGAGAAAAGCTTGTTAACCATCACACCACGTTGAAGTGTCCAAATGATTTTCTAAGCGTAGCTTAGATGCGGCGCAAGTGAGAATGTAGAGCACCCAGTCATTTCCCAACTCACTACTCAGTCGTAATTGATCACGCGAGACAAGCTTGTTAACCATCACACGACGTCAAAGTGTTCAAATGATTTTCTAAGCGTAGCTTAGATGTGGCGCTAGTGAAAGCGTGGAGCACCCAGTGAGGACCGAACTCGCTACTCAGTCGTGATTGATCTCGCGAGACAAGCTTGCTAACCATCACACCTCGTCGAAGTTTCGAAAAGATTTCCTAAGCGTAGCTTAGATGTGGCGCTAGTGAAAACGTGGAGTACCCAGTGAGGGCCGATCTCACTATTTAGTCTTAATTGATCACGCGAGACATGCTTGCTAAACATCACACCACAAGAGGTGTGGCCATTTGATTCTCGGCCCTGTGAAAAACAAAAGTTTTCTTACTGTTGGTTACTCTTTTGATACTTAACCTGGTACTTGGTCGAGTAGTATGAAAATTAATACTGGCTCGAATCTCAGGAGACCATCGCTCATGCATTACCTCTCCTTTGCGTGAGGGCTGGGGTAATTACCCCGCAGCTGATGCGTCCCTAAAAGAGGAATTGCAGTTTTTGAACATCTTCTGAAATCTCACATTAAACACGACCTTATATCACAATATTTACGCCGCAGTCTTACGAATAATTACTTACTGTCAAAGAACTCCATTCGTGAACTAAGCATTTCGTGAGGTGCCTTTGATGAAAACGTTTCTTGGAACTAATCTTTTAGAATACCTTTCAATAATTTAGGATGTCAAACATGTCAGCAAATCCTTACACTTTTAGAGCATTTGTCGATTTTGGGAGCTATTCCCAACTCATGGGTAGGTAAATTCCATGAATAAAATGGATAGCCTTTTTGTCAAAACAGATTTCTTAGAACCCCCCCAAAAAATCCTAACGCATCATGGAGGAAAACATCCATTTATTAATCTACAGCTTTTGTAGGTGTTTCAGCAAGTTCACGCAAGACAGTAAAGCCACTAAGACGCAACTGGGTTACAGGGTGTAGAAAAATTAGAAAACAGAAACATTGTTAAATAATAGTTTAGCAGACGATTATTTTTTAGTGGAAGTGTATCACTGCTCGGACTTCTTGAGGTTGACCTTTGAGGCCGGATGGAGGACAAAATAAGGAAGTCGATTTTGATTGGCTGAGCTAGCGTGGGAATGAGAGAGAAGGTTTTTCAGTTAGTTGTTTCTTAACTGTCGTACAATGTAGACGTGATCTCTTTCGTGTCTGAAACGGCTCCTCAGTGAAGGAGCGCGACCCCACTGGATAGTTAGAAGATGTATACGTCGAAAAAGTTTATAATTTCCTGTGTTAAAGTCTTTTATCTCTGGACTCAAAGCAACTAGCGATCACCGGCCGATAGAGACAAATGCAACTTTATGATCGAATCGACACCTTCGCCCAAGATCTTCTCAGTACGAGGAGGCTATGCAACAACATAGTGCAGAAACAAAGGAAGAGTAATCAAACAACAATTGACCCTAGCTGAATAAATATGAACAGGCTTAGATAGATTTTTACGGCTTATCCATCCTTTGGAAGTTATTTAAACTTGAAAAATATGCATTGCAAGAATAATTACTTTTTTTATTGAATCGAGTTCACCCCAGGCAAAGCAGTCAAGCCACTAAAACACGGTGAGTTACTAGGTGTTGAAGAATTAGAAAACAGAAACATTATTAAGGAAAAAGAACAATAGAAGATTAATCAGGAAGATAGTAGATAGCGATTGACATTGCATTCAAAATTTTGAAGTATAATGTTGACTGGAAAGGATGGATCTTGAAGAGAGTTCCTCTAGGGAGGAAAGAAACTGTTAACATAGAACTTACGGTTACATCTAGCCAACTCAACTCTAAATTCTTGAGATCTTGTCATCTGCGCTTAAATTCATGAAGTCTAGATACCATAGCGATGAGCTCATCCGAAAAATTAACATAAAAGTTTTTATAGGAAAGGCACAGGTAAGCAACTTTACGGCGGTGGGAAAGTAATGAAGACGAGATGTTAGATTCTTGTAAGCCTTTCAGAACTTATAGTTTATATCTGTTCTTTGGATTTGGGAATGCCCAGTTCTTGCACTATCTTTGCCTGAAACTGTATGTGCAACTAAAGAACACTCGTATTTGTCATAGCATGTTCGCCATAAACTTTTTTTCCAATAGAGCGAACGTTTCACTAGCACTTAAACCGATCTTCACAAGAAAACGTAATGCTAATCCACTGCTCTAGATTCATTTTACTCTATTTCCGCCAACAGTGTGACATGAACACGTAACACTTCCTCTACTGCTCGTCAAGGATTGATCATGCGGTGTTCGTCTCAAGAAAGCGGAAGTTGGAACATATCTGGACGTGCGCAGGCGCAGTTTTTTTTCCCGACTCATTACCCAAGAGACACGCTGCGGTTATACCATAATATGTTACACCACATACACTATAAGCAAACATGAAATATCGATTCATTTGAAACGGTTAACGGCTCGGAAAGAGAAATCGGAGAGTTTGAACCTCGGTCGAATGTTCATTTTCGTACAAATATGCTTGGGCAATATATTGAATCCATCTATTCTCCTCCACTGACTCAGAGTTTAACAGCAGAGCAGCCTAGTCTTTTCAGCATTGGTTGGCATCCAGTCTATGGAAAAAGACAACTCCGAATTAAAAAAAAAAAAACGGTTAATGTGCCATTGGGCAGTAGAAGCTCTTCAGCTATGGTAGGAAACAAGTCAGCGAGAAGGACAATTCTGAATTCAAAACCGCTTGATGTGCTAATGAGCGGATACAAGATATTCAGTCTTGGTTGCTAATCTGTCTCGGGGTAGCGACTCTATAAAAACACTCAAAAGAAAGAAAAAAAAAAGAAAAGAAAAAAGAAAGAAAGAAATTACAATGTGTGAATTGCTTAAGTCACGCGTAATCTGCTGTAAGCGGTGGTAGCGTTTTCTTTTAATGCGATGTAATTTACGAACCTTAGCTTAAACTGGCCTAGACGGTGGAGAATCCATTGAGGATCGAATTCATTACTAATAATCAACCAGACTAGCTTGTTAACCGTTACACAAACACGAGGTACCCAATATTGATGTAATATCGAAGAGATAAAGAAAAAGAAAATTATGAAAGAAATAGTTTGTCTGTCTGGTGGTTGAGACACTTGCGTATTTGTTGACCAATGGCTCCAGTGATTAGCGTTCAATCCTAATGAAAACAAAAAAAAAAACAGGGTTTCGAATGTTAATTCTCAAGGCAGAAAACGTCGGCTTCCCCGCTTGAAAGACTGGCGTATCAATGACTTCTTTTCGCGCCTTTTTTCCTCAACATTTGGTCATATGCCGTACTCAGTAAAATACAGTGGCTGTCGAGAATAAATGTGGCCGGTAACGTTGCGAATCAAAAGGTCTGTATTCGAACCCAGATATAAACCCCGGATTTTGGAAGCAGCATTTTAAGGCCGGCGTGCTCTCCTCATTTTTTTTTCATACTTGAATTCACTCAATACAAATCAGTTTCCCTCTGTACCTTTTGCCTTCACTATGTCCTGTAAGTATCAAATTCTCCAATCCCTCTTTCCTCAATTTTTGCCCTAGACGTTTAACCTTGTTCCGCCATCCATTTACTCAAGCTCATTGAGTATGTTATGTGCTGTTTTCCTCTTGCTTTCAATCTGTGAGTATCACATTTTTCAAGCCTTCTTTTCTTATTATGAGCCCTAGAAATTCCAATTATCTCCTGAGTACTCTCCGGAGTAGTGATATTACATAATAGTTCAGTACCCTTTTCTTTGTTTCTAACGAACATTTTCCTGTTTCTTAATACTTTGCTTAGCTTTTGGAAGGCCAATGCGTCTTCGAATTTCGCTGTCCCACTGTACATCCTCAGTTTCCAGATATTTAAAATGTACTTGCATGTCATGGCCTAGAAAATAACCCAAACTATCAATACACACAAGGAACATGCTTTTGAGGATTCAACTTGAATGTTTTTTGTTTTGTTTTGTTTTTTTTGGGTGGGGGGTTACCGTAGAAGTGGTGTTTCTTGGGCAAGATAACCTGATGGAGCCAAACCCTCTCCAGGCCGGTTCTGAATTCAGAGTTTTTCCTTCTCCTAGACCGGTTGCCACCCAAGTCTATAGAACCCAGTCTCTCTTGCTATTTACTAATAGAAGAAGATTCATACCAAGGGTATTAGGAAGTAAGTGAATGTAATGGCTCCGACTGGAAGTCGAACTCGGCTCTCCGATTTCTAATTTCGAGTACCTCCCCAAACTTGAACTACAGCTGCATATTTTAATGCTAGTAACTTGAACGTTTCTAGCATTACAATGTGCAGCTGTTATGAATGTACGTTGTGCATTGCCAGTGGGGTTTCCAAAATTTGCTAATCATTTCATAATGAGGCTTGTTACTCCGTTGTACATGATGTTCCAAGGAAAGGCGAGATGTACACGAAAAAAATGTTTCTTTTTGCTTTGCTTTTGGAAGATAACTTTCCCAATCCCAGTGGGCCTTCTGGTTTCAGTGTACACGTATTCAATGTGCAGTCTCTCTGACCCCCCCAACCCAGGGTTAGGTTTCATTATATACATTCTATATAAGATCATTATCAATATAAGCTCCATTATATACAGGGTGTGTCAGAAATACCTCCCACAGATAACTCTTATTGTCTTACCACTCTGTGGGATGTATTTCTGGGAGGTTTATATGGGCAGAATTTCTGTCAGCCCTTATATAAGCTTCACATTCTATATAAGATACCGCCACTTCTAGCGCAACAGTTTCTTTTCACATACTTACCGCCTGTGGAAATCCTTTCCGTTTTCTTGCTTCCCTGCTAAATAAAATCTTCAAAAATTTAAACGTAGCGTCAATCGCCATCTTCTGTCTTTTTTAATCTCGTTCATCTTTTGTCTTTTCATCAATCCTCCTTCCTCTTACTTTTATTCTTTGTAACCCCCTGCGGGCGAGTGGAATTCCCGCTTTGTTTGAGGTGAAGTGATTTAAAAAATAAAAAAAAAAAAGATCTATTTGTTAATTTTCTACATATGATCTGTGTCTACCTTGCTATTAGCTTTTTTTAAAATTTTTGTCCTATAAGACTTTCATTTGATATTAAAAAAAAACTGTGTTTGATATTTCGTTAAATTAGCCAAACCAACTCGTAATAGCTGTATTAACCTAAACATGATTCATATCGAAAGGATAAATAAGAGAGAAAAATAATGATTAAAAAAACAAAAATAAAATGCGTATTAAATGAATAAAAATAAATCTGGAAGATCTTTACAAGCATTGAATGTGCAGTCTCTATTTACAAGCATTGAATGTGCAGGTCTCTCTGTCGCCAATGTTTCTGTTTCTTTGTCTTTGGTTTTCTACTTTACTGCTATCTTGACCGACTTGGCGTGTCAATGAGTCTGTTGCACTGTGCACAGAACAAACCCGGGCCATGTTCAAATGTGTCAGTTTTGCCACCGTGGTTTCTGATGCATGACAAAGAAAAAGACAAATGCAAAGAGATGAATAATGCAATAAAAGGAACGGTTCCTACAAACACAGGCGCACGCACGATGTCGGCATGCAGGTCGCTAGTCGAATATGGGCATCAATCAGATGTGCGCTAAGAGTGGAATAGCGTCAACATATGGCTATAGATTTGGAAGCCATTTCTGGAAAGAGGCCAATTTGACAGCAGCTTGCAAGTGAAGATGACGATGAGAACGTGTGAAGAACGAACAGCACAAGAAGAACACGTAGAAGTGGAATCAATCAGGGAAGGAATTCTTGAATGAATAAATAAATTAACAATTCTTGGATGCGTGGATTGGAATTATGCCATATTACTTGGCCAGTCGGCTGGTTGTATGCTGATGTATAGTCTCGTGATAGATACACCACGATTACTGTTCCTTTTTCCTCAATTCTGATAGATATTCTCTTTGGGTGAATATTCGTTATATATATATATATATATATATATATATATATATATATATATATATATATATATAAAATATTAATATAAAATCTTGGTAATCCGTATGGATAATCCAAAGAAGGGTGAAATCCTGAGAGTTCAATGTGAAGTCAGAGCGGATAATTTAATTTAACGAAAAACAGAACATTTTAAGTCTTCTTTTGTAATAATTTATTTCACCAGAGGATTTTTCTCTGGATCTTCAGATTTCACTTTCAAAAGGTAAAACCAAAAATGAATTTAAAATTTACACTTTTGACGCGATAGAGTAATGGATATCGGCTTGGATTGAGGAATCGGAGAGACGAGTTCGAATTCCACTTACGTACTTATACCCTTGGGAAAGGTGTGAATCCTCCTCTTCTTCCAACTATGGGTAAATAGCAGGACAGACTGGGTTCTTTAGCCTTGGATGGCAACTGGTTTAGGAGAAGGTAAACTCTGAATTCAAAACCTGCGGAGGGTCGTTTGGGGACCTTGTGGCACGTAGTGCACCAGGTTTCTGTATTCGGCCCTTCAAAAAGTGTGGATGGTCCTGCACGAAACCTTCAGCAATATAATCAAATCTCATGTGCTGTTGTCGGTTTCCTAGGAACTGATCTGCTTGACTCTCATACGTCGAATTCGACCGGAGAGTCAGTATATATATATATATGTATGTGTGTATTGACCAATATTATCTATATATATATATATATATATATATATATATATATATATATATATATATATATAATATAGTTAAAAAGGAGATGAAAAAAAACAGACGTGACAAAATAGGAAATGTAGAGCAAAAATATTTGCAAAAACAATAAAATGCAATTTCCCTTACTACCCGGGTTTCAATCGTAAGGTCTTGTCATGCATGTAGAAGAATGAGCAATCCAATGAATCCCACTACTATATATGAACACCGGAAGATAGAAAGAATGGTGAGAGGGAAGAAAAAAAATTATGTATTACATTTATCTGGGTTCATATAAAATATACTTGCTCAAATGCCTGCCAAAAATCTCAGTTCTCTCAGAAACAGCACATCTTTGTGAGGATATGTAGCGCTGGCGATATATATTTTTTCTTTTGTCACATATAATATATATATATATATATATATATATATATATATATATATATATATATATATATATATATTGTGATTATT
>CAHIKZ030002019.1:375000-545000 GCA_903632075.3 Acanthosepion pharaonis
CTCATGGGAGTCTGCGAAGCCATTCGACACCGTGTGAGAGTATTTGGAATGGTTCGCCAGGCAATGATTCGATGGGCGCATGAGTGTGTAGAAGCAAGCAGAGGAGATTTTTGAACATCTGTTATGAGTTCCTGGGTTGAGGTACAATAATAGCCTTTTGGACATATGCTTATATGGACATTTTACCTAGTTTTCATGTAAGGAACCGGCCCCCGAAATTTGTAAAAGCGTTTTTCATACACCTTATATATATATATATATATATATATATATATATATATATATATACGTACATAAAATACATATAAAATACAATATATATATACATGTTGAAACTTGGATAAGCATGGAAAATAATAATACAACACAAAATGTACGTAAACAAAATGTATTGAAACAAGGAAAAGGTACACAATATTTACAGTTAGTTTTGGTATGTTCTTGGGAAGACTGTTCCTGTAGAATGGGTTGACTAATCGAAGTCGGGCAGAGTCTCTCGATTGGATCTCTTCTTACTTCTTTCGTCTTCCGGTACCAACCCATATTTATATGGTCGGTACTCCACTATGTAAATTAGGTGGATCGTACCACAACACCCTCCTCCCAAGCCTTGGAATCCCTTTTGGATTTCAAATTGGCTTCCTATATGGGTTGATGATTATGGCTATTTCTTTGTAGATCCATTTGCCTAATTTTAATATTTTTTCCGTTTTGGATTCACGTCCAATGGGTCCGTGAACTTCCGTTTCCTACCGGATCTTCTTGGTTCAGGTGTATTCTGTGGAGGTTCTACCTGAAACATATCATACATTATATCAATGGGATCTTCGTCCTCATCCGGTATACACTCTTCTTGCTCTATACCGTAATCTTTTTTAAGTTGGTTTTGGTGCCTTTTATGAGTATTCTTCGGCCCTTTAATTATGTAAATCAGGTCACCGATTCTCTTGTCCACTATGCCTCGTTCCCAGAACTCAACGTTGTTTTTATAGCACTTGAAAAAACACCTTCTCTCCGGGAGTGTATCTTTTTCTCGCTGTATACATGGTATTTTTTACTCTATTTTTTCCTGGCAAAAGCTTGTCAAACACTGACTTAACTTTCCTAGCGAACATTAGTTCAGCTGGTGCCATGTTTGAGTGTGTTCTCTGGTTTGGCGTGATTCTGTATACTTGTAAGAATTGCTGAAGCGCCTTTTCCGTTGGAACTCCTGAGGCTTTCTTCAGAGCTCGCTTTAAAGTATCGACAAATCTTTCTGCGAGTCCATTAGACCTCGGATGATACGGAGGCGTCGTTATGTGGTTAATTTGATATAACTCACAAAATTCCTTAAATTCTTCAGAAGTGAATTGTGTACCATTGTCACTCACAATACACTCTGGCACACCGAACCGTGCAAATAGTTCATGCAAAAAAGTTGTTGTGGTATTGGACGTAGGCTTTTTACAGCGTAGTACTTCCGGCCATTTTGTAAAACTATCTACCACTATTAAGTAGTAAAGATCTTCTACTGGACCAGCGAAATCAATGTGTAATCTTGTCCACGGATGATCCGTCTTGGGCCATGGTTTGTGTACTATAGGTGGTGCCTTAGCTGCTAACGCACACCCTTTACATCGATGAACCATGTTTTCGATATCCACATCCATTCCTTTCCAATACACAAAGCTTCGCATTAAGCTTTTTGTTCTATTAATACCCGGGTGACCCATATGAAAGTCCCGAAGTATTCTTTTCTGCAACTTTTTTGGTATTACTACTCTCTCACCATATAATAAAACTCCGTCACCTATTGAATAAATCTCCTGCACTTTTTGGTCATTTGCTACCATTTTGCTTTTAATTTCTAAAATGAAATCATCGCTTTCAGCTTCTTTTTTAATTTCATTTAGCGTAACCGGTAGCTCTCTTACAATGTTGTTTACCATGCTTTTCACCTCATAATCTGCTCTGATATTTGCAATAATTGATTCTTCGAATCTTTCTTCTTGACTCGGTACTAGTCTTGATAGACTATCCGCATGAATTATCTTTTTTGGATGATAGGTGCTTTATGTGAAAATCATAATTGAGAAGAATGGTTCCCCATCTTAACAGACGATTTGCTGTATAAACGGGTAACCCTTTCTTTGAACCAAAAATAGTGATCAGTGGTTTATGATCCGTTTCAAGGATAAAATGTCTGCCGTGGATGTGTATCTGTGAAATTTTTGTATGGCAAAAATGATACTCAGTGCCTCTTTTTTTCTATCTGGGAGTAACTTCTTTCTCCTGGGAGCAAAGTTCTCGAAGCGTGTGCAATTGGTTTTCTAGAACCATCTGGCATTATGTGTTGAATACACGCTCCTATCCCGTATGAACTAGCGTCACTTGCCACTACAATATCCAGTTTTGGATTGTAATGGGTTAAAAAGAGGTCGGACGTAAGCATTTTCTTTATTTCATCAAAGGCTTTCTGACATTCTACCGTCCATTCCCATGCCTTGTCTTTTTTTAGCAGTTCATTCAACGGAGCTCTTAAATTGTACATTCCTTTAATGAACGCTTGATAATAATTTGCAAGCCCTAGAAAACTTTGTAGCATCGCCACATTAGTGGGCGTCGGCATGTCTCTAATCGCAATGGACCTTTCCGGATCTGGACATCTGCCATTTTTGTTGATTATGTGCCCTAAATACTTAATTTCCTCCAAACCAAATTCGCACTTTGACTCTTTGACTTTAAATCCAAAGTCCTGAATCTTTTTAAATACTTGATTGAGATGCTCTCGATGTTCGTCGACCGATTCGCTCCTTACTATGATGTCGTCTAAGTAAGCGCACGCAAAGTCTAAATCATTCAGCATGACGTCCATAGCTTGTTGAAAAATGGCTGGTGCCACTTTAATACCAAAAGGAAGCCTGTTGTACTTGAATAACCCTCTATGCGTGTTTATCCCTAGTAACTTCGAACATTCCTCTTCGACGGGAATTTGGAGATAGGCATCTGATAAGTCAATTTTTGAAAATATAACTCCACCATTTAGCTTGTTAAAATCTCCTCCGGACTCGGTAACGGGTAATGGTAGTCCTTAATTACCGAGTTCAACCCTGTCGAAAAATCAACGCAGACTCTGACTTGGTTTGATTTCTTTTTATGCACACAATCGGCGCAGCCCATGAATTAGATTCTACTTTCGAAATAATTCCCATTTTTTCCAACCTATCAAGTTCTTCGTTAATTTTCTCTACACTTGCGAAAGGCACATTACGTTTCTTTTTAAAAATTGGCATAGTATTTTCCTTTAATTCGAATTTGGCTTCAAACTTGTTACATCTTCCAAGACCAGGTGTGAAAGTTTCCGGAAGATTTTTTTCTTTAATTCCTCTTTAATGTCCTGTCTTGTTTGCGTATTACTTTCTACTTTTCTGCAGAAAGAGTTTAACGGTTTATCCCACAATTCGAATGTTTCAATAAAATCTGTACCCATCAAGTTTTCTCCATTTTCAGAATGAAAACTTTTATTTTTTAACTATCCTGTTCAATTTCATGGGAAGTACAACCTCGCCTTCGAATTTAATTTCCTTTCCAGTCACTGTTCGAGCGCGTTTCGTTGACTTCATTATTGTAGGCCTTTTTTAAAATTTTCCATGTTTTATAGTTCATTATTGTTAAATCTGAACCCGAATCGAGTTGAAATTTGATATTTTTTTAAATATTTCAGTCGTCACATACTTCCTCAAATCTCTATCTGATTTGATATTTGAATTTGTTTGTCTAATTCGGCTATTGACTTTTTTTTCGTTTTACAACACGACCCTTTGTGACCATTCTTGTGGCACACGAAACATTTTTTATTTCTATATGGGCAATTTACCTCCCAGTGTCTTTCGTTGCACTGTCTACAATTAAATGGTGGAACCATTTTTTTTTTTTCTCCTCATTCTTTTCATTTAATTTTTCTTGTCTATTTTTAAAATACGCCGAATTTTTACTCCAATTTTTTTCTGATGGGTAATTTGACTGTTTCTTCACTTTTTTTAATATAAGCAATACCAGCTTCTTCAATTTTTTGAGACTCTTTCTTTAAACTTACGGCCCGCTGACACTCCTCTGCTAACTTTTTTTGCAGGGTAAGGTTTTGTTCAGATTCGAGTTTAGACAAAACTCTACGTCTTATTTCGGCACTCTTACTGGATACCAGTCCTTGAGCAAAAATTAAACACTTGAATTCTTCAACCGTAATCTCTGCCAATCTGAAATTGTCACAATGTCTATTCACTATAGATGCATAAGTTAAGTAATCCTGATCGTCGGATTTAGCGACATTCATGCATAACCATCGCTTATGCCAAAGCGACATATTTGCTCCAAACAACTCCTTTAGCAATTTCACTGTTTCCGAGAATTCCAATTCATTTGTTCTTCTCGGTAGAATAAAATCTACAAATTTGCTATGTTCCGCTGTACCTAGCTTTCTTAGTAATAGACTGACTTTTCTTGAATTCGACCAGTTTTCACAGTCTGTGTAGAAAATATCTTCATATCGTTTAAAGTACGCTTCAAACGTTTTTCCTTCGTCTGGCACATAGTTGAAAGTTTCCAACGAATTAAATATGATGTTATTAGAATATGAAGAGTTACTTTCATTTGCCTGATTGTTGTTTAATTTCTCCAGTGTTAACTTTTGAATTTCCAAAACCTTGACATACATTTCTTCCTGTTCCCTTTGACGTTGCTGACTCAACTCCTCTTGCTTTTCTTGATAATTCTGCTGTGCTAATTGCTGTTCTCTTAATAAGGCAAACTGTTCACTTTGTTTCACTCTTTGTTGGTTTGCAGACTCAACTGCTGGGATTTGAATAATTCAGCTTGACTCAACTGCTGGGCTTTAAACAATTCAGCTATGACTTTGGATAATTCCTCCATCTTTAGCTGATAGTGTTCATGCAACAAAGAATATACTTTTAAATTGTGTATCCACGAATATACTATAAGCAGACAAAAAAAAATCGAAACAACTTACGCCTTTTTTAATTTTATGTCTTGCTTTATAAAATATTGTTGAGCAACCAAACAAAAAAAAAAAAACTTTTTTTTTTTTTTTTACAAGTTCGTTACCTTTCAAAATCGACACGTTGTATTTGTGCTCCTTTTAATTCCATGCATGTTTTTTTTAGTCGGCCAGCTTTTTTTTTTTAATTCGCCGTTATTTGTTTACGCCACCTTCCAGATTTTTCTGAGTGAACGTTCCTTTATGCTTAGTCGTCCTTTAACTAGTTTTAACTGTCCAGAACTTCAGAATACTTTTCCGTTCCATTAGATGTTCGACTTTTAATTAATGATTTTTTTTCTTCAGCCTGGGTTCTTCAAAACTTGTCCCAATTGTTGAAGGCTATCAATTATTAATTCTTTTTTTTCCGTAACGTAAAGTTCTTTATACCTCGTCGCCATTGTTGAAACTTGGATAAGCATGGAATAATAATAATACAACACAAAATGTACGTAAACAAAATGTATTGAAACAAGGAAAAGGTACACAATATTTACAGTTAGTTTTGGTATATTCTTGGGAAGACTGTTCCTGTAGAATGGGTTGACTTAATCGCAGTCGGGCAGAGTCTCTCGATTGGATCTCTTCTTACTTCTCCCTCGTCTTCCGGTACCAACCCATATTTATATGGTCGGTACTCCACTATGTAAATTAGGTGGATCGTACCACAACAATAATGAAATACATAGAAAATAATAAGAAAGTACATAAAAATAATATATACATTACATAAAATACATATAAAATAAATATATATAAATATATATATAAATATATATATATAAATATATATATATACGTACATAAAGGGAATAAAAAATACAAAAGAAATATATACAAAAAATGAAAAATAAAAGAATGATGGAAATAAATACGGAAAGAATGAAATATATATAAACATATATATATATAAATATACGAATATATATATGAAAAATAAAAAAAAAAAGAAAGTTTATAAGTTAATGGGAATAAAAAGAAAATATATATAAGTTCCATATATATAAATACACACACAAACACACATATATTTATATATATATATATATATATAAAAATACATTGAAATGCATATAAATCTATCATACACACGTTTCAACATACACGTAGTATAGCACACAAAAAAAACTCGGAAAAAATATGTAAAATATATTTGAAAATATAAACTCAAATATATTATGGATATCTGTGACATGATTGGTTGTCAGATGCCATGTGTCGAATACGGCCATTACTATATATCCTTTTTTGGAGAATATCTTCATATAAATGAAAAATATATGCTATTCAAACCAGCAAGGGAAATATTTTTATTTATAAATTATATTTTGGGAATTCCAAACAGCAATTTTTTTTTGTTGCAATTTTAAAATGTCGCATAAAACCGTTTCTGGTCCCGCCTGTCTTACCAAAATATCACATTTCAGTTGATGGATGCCAGGTGGTTAACTAAAACAATTGCCAACTCGTAAATCTTAATGACTTTCAAAATCCTTAGATTAGCCTTCGACAAACAAACTCTAAAAAAATTTGTAATTGTTAGATCGATCTGCCTGCGGGACTGATGCTAGACGCAGGGACGCCTTTACACTCCCTGCTTCTCTTTTATGTTTTCAAATGCAAAGTTTCTCATCTTCAAAATACGCCATCCATTACTAAAATTTCATTCACCGTGCCGAATACAGTTTTTTCTCGTCAAAGCTCATCTATATATATTTATATATATATATATATATATACATTTAATACTGAAAATTTATCTGGTTTTCTACGCTTCAATATCGAGGTTGATAAATAAATTTTTCAACAAGTTTTTTACTTTTTTAAATGAGTTAAAAGATGCATCTCAACTCCAGTCACTTTCTCATTAACAAATGATGCGCACTTTCTTTCTTTTTTACAACATTAGTAATTTTGACGTAATTTTTCCTTTTAATCTTTTTTAATGTTTGAGTTTCTTCGTGCTGCATAGATTAGAAGTCGTCTTCATTTCAAGATTTTACTGTTGAAATAGCTATATATATATATATATATATATATATATATATATAAATATTAAAATGGACAAAGTCCGACAATTATTTAAAGACATTTTCATGTTTTTATTTTTATTTTATAGATGGTATTTATCAATTTTGAACAGGAATTTACCCTAAAAAAAATGTTTTTTTTCGATGGGTATGTCCGAGTATTCTCAGTATCCAAAATAAAACCCATTTCTAAATTTTTCCAACGGGCTAGTTTATTCATGTTTGAACGAAACCCTACCCTTCGGCTGAGCCTCGGGAGGTTCCTCTCTGCAACATAACATTCGTACTTTTCTTTGTTTTTCTCGGATTTCTAACAAAATGCGCAGATATAATACACTTTGATCCTAGCCCACCGGGCCGAGCGGGTATTTTTTTATAGATGGTATTTATCAATTCAAATTCAGGAATTAAAATGTGGCACAAATGGTTTTTTAATGTGGGTATGTCCGGAGCCAAAGGTAAAAAGCCAAAAATAAAACCCATCTAAACCCGTCCAAGCGGGCTAGTTCCAAACCTCCCCGAACGAAAAGTAGAAATTGTTTCGGCAGATAATCAGGTTCCGGGTTAGTATTTGTCTGAAAGCAGAGATTTCGACAAACACCCGACTCGGCAGCTCACAACGCAGATACTACACTTTGATCCTAGCCATGGGGACCTCAATATTCTTTTTATAGATGGTATTTATCACCCCACCCACAAGGAATTGAATGTGGCACAAGGCCTTTTTAATGTGGGTATGTCCAAGCCCGTAGGCCCAGCCAAAAATAAAACCCATCTAAACCCGTATAAACGGGTTTAGTTCCGTCAACCTCCCCGAACGAAAATGGTTTCGGCAGAGCCTCGTCGGGTTCCTCTCTGCAAGCAGAGAGTTCGACAGTTTAAGCCGGTCGCTCCGACAAAGCGCAGATGAACATTTTGATTTAGCCATGGGCCGAGCGGGTATATTTTTTATAGATGGTATTTATCAATTCACCCACAGGAATTGAATGTGGCACAAGGCCTTTTTAATGTGGGTATGTCCGAGCCCGTAGGCCCAGCCAAAAATAAAACCCATCTAAACCCGTCCAGGCGTTTTTAGGGGGTGTCAACCTCCTGTTGACGAAACCCCATCCCATCGGCGGAACTTCGTCCAGGTTCCTCCTCTGCAAGCTGAGTTGTTTTTCGACAGACACCGGCTCGGAGCTCACAATGCACAGATACTACACTTTGATTAGCCATGGGTTAAAGCGGGTATTTTACAATTTTTTAGATGGTAGACCCAAGAACCCGATTCCCACAGGAATTATGAATGCGGCAAAGGCCTTTTACAATGCTGTATGCTGCTTCACTCATTAACCTTTTTAGATAATATTTTATCCTCGGTCTGTTGCTAAAAATTTGGAAACCATATAATATTTTTTTTTCACTCAGCATCAGTTCCCCAAATGTATAAAGTTTTATTCAGTCATCCGAATCCGGGTCGAAGGCGATCGACTGATATCTTCGAGAGACACTGAGCTAAAAAGCAAAAATATTATTGCAATGCCATTGGTCCTGAACAGTTCGTCGTACGTTAAAATTGAACGATTTAAAATTTTTGACGATTTTTTTAGATGGTATTTATCAATTCACCCACAGGGATTGAATGTGGCACAAGGCCTTTTTAATGTGGGTATGTCTGAGCCCGTAGGCCCAGCCAAAATAAAAACCCATCTAAACCCGACCAAGCGGGCTAGTTCCGTCAACCTCCCCCAACGAAACCCCACCCTTCGGCGGTGCTTCGTCCGGGTTCCTCTCTGCAAGCAGAGAGTTCGACAGACACCCGACCCGGCAGCTCACAAAGCGCAGATACTACACTTTGATCCTAGCCACCGGGCCGAGCGGGTATTCTTTTTTTAGATTTTATTTAAGTAAATGCTCTGTTTATAATAAACAGTATTAAATAACATTTAATGGCCTGAATGTCCGAGAAATTTTCATAGAAAATATTTGTCCATTAAAGGATTCGAACCTGTATCATTTACGGATACCGTCATAGGCCAGATGTGCCTTACCGCTCGGCGAAATAAAAGGATCGTTCAATGCAATATTTGTTTTAAATAAAAATCTAATTTCTGGTAATATTTTTTATTTTAAAAAATTTATAGCTGGTAATAATGTAATTTTTCAAAAACGTATAGCTTTAATATTTTTCAAAACCGCATAAAAATTATAAATTTTTTTTTTCAAACATTTATTTCTGGTAATAATTTTTAAAAAAATATTTCTAGGTATTAAAATTATATTTTTACACTTATATAATGATTTTTATCTCAGTTGAAAATAAACTATTTGCCCATAATTTTGAATCATAAATTGCTATAAAAATGACACGGGTCAAGGTGGAAATGGGAACACTAAAAGAAAATAAGAGAAAAAAAAACGCTCCATAAAAGCCTCTTTATCAAAATAGATAAACATATTTTTATTGTCTTACCCTTTTTAAATATATATATATTTAAAATCCTATATAGAACGATCACGAAATTTTAATTGATAAATAGTCTTTAAAAAAATATATTATAATAAAACATAGAATAATTAAAAAAATTATTTTTTTTTTTAAAATTCAAAAAAATTTTAAAAATAAACAAATAAAATTAATATCAGTTTAAAAATGATAATCCTTGTTTACATATAATAGATTATATAATGTATTAACCAGTAACTTTGGTATATATTATCAGATTATACATAAAATGTTGCATTTTTATATAAAAAATATTTACGTTAATTTGATAGTTCACGTTTTATATATATATATATATATATATATATATATATATATATATATATATATATATATATATATATGATATAAATGAATATTTAAATGTTTTATTCGACGTATGAATAGTCAAATAGATCATTTGAAAGGAAAAAACAAAAGAAGGAATGTAAACTGGTGTGATTATTTGAATTATTAATTCAGAAATACAATTCTTTTTTTATTTGAGCAGAAATTTGGAGAAGAAGATGATTCAAAGGAAAGTTGGCTCTTAGCACGTTATCAAACAATATATGTAATATATATTTATAAAGATATAAACCGTAAACTTTTTATATAAAATTTTATTCTCTTAGGAATATATATATTATATATAATATATATATATATTATAAATATATATATATATATATATTTATAAAAATATATTAATATTTGAAAAAAGAAGATAATTTGAAAATTTTCACTTTCAATTTTTTTTACTGTGGAAAAAATATTAAAAGAATTGAGAAAAAAAAAATATTGTTTAAATCGAAAAAATTTATATAAATTAAATTTTTAGAAACCGTATAAAAAAAATAATATCAAAATTTGTTTTGTTTGGAAGATATTTCTTGATCCTCATCGGAAGAATTAAAAGACTTAAAAAATCTAAAATATTTTAAAATGCGTATTCAAAAAAATCATTGAAAAAAAATTGAATAAAATATATAATAAATATATTGATTTATTTTTACTTTTGATTTAAATTTGGTTTGAAAAAGTTTGAATTTTAAATTATATTTTGATTTTTCCTTTAAAATTGTAAATTTCTGTAATCAGATATGAATATCAACATTTTAAAAAAAATAGATTCATACCTGAACATAATATAATGAAAGTGAATAAGTTTCCTGCATAGACACTAGTTGCCATTGGGAAGTATATACAAATAAAAATTCCTATTCGCACGATTTCATTGAATGAAAAAAATCTTTTCGGCGGAAACGAACGCTGCAAGCCGTTTTAAAATTATCTCAAAGAAGTGAATCGACAAATGAAATTAAGTTCGTCACACTTTGAAAAAAAAAAAAAAAAAAAAATTACAAAAATATAAAGAAAACTTTTTAATTTTTTTTTTTTTACCTAATATTTAAAATGTTTCTTTTTTTCTTTTTTTTTTGAGAGAGAAAAAAAATTTTTCTTTTTCATTTCTTAATTTTTTTTTTTTTTTTTTATTTTTCAGGTTTCTTCTCTCTCTAAGAAACTGTTTCTTTAGTCTCTTTCTCTCGTTCTTTTTTGAATCCATTCTTTAAATTGATTAATAATGAGGAAAATGAGAGAATATAAATAAAAGCTAATGCTTTATATATTAAGAAAATAAATAGCGATTTATGATTAATTTAAATTATGAACATTTTCAAACAAGGAAATCCATGATGCAGATAACCATTTTGAAATAGAAACTGGAATTATCAAATTTATTATAAGCATTTTTTGAATTATAGACGATGCTTTTTTCAAATAATAATTCGAAATTCACTGGCTTCAAAAAAACGAAAAATTCCTGGCAATGAGAGATAAAGTAAAAGAAGAAAAAGGTTTTATTAAAAGTTTTTTTAATGCTTTTCATTTGGAAAATAACTTCAATTAAAGCATACACAGCATGGACCATTTACATGTTATAACATATTTAGTTTTAAAATTTGTGAGCAAATAATAATAATAATAATAACAATAATAATAATAATATTAAAAAGGAAAAAAAAAAAAAAAACCAAAAAAAAAAATGTACATAATTCGAATTAAACCAAATTAACGAAGGGCTTTATCTATCTGTGATCTTAGTTTGTTTTTGTTTTTTTTTTCTTTTTAACAAAAAAAATTTTCAGGGAAAATTTAATGATGCGAAATCTGACCTTAGGTCTACGGTTGATTTTCTCAAAACAAATCAAAGTATAATGAAGAAAAAAATAAAAATAAAATAAAAATAATAATAATAATAATAATAATAATATAAAAAATGATTGATCAAATCTTCCAATATTCTTGAAAAAATATTTGAAAGAAAGAATTATTTAAGAAAATAAAAAAAAACAAAGACACAGTGTTTGACAAAATTCAACAATAGTTAAAAAAAACAAAAATAATGCTTGTCTTCTTCAAGTTATATTTAGAAAATATTTTTGAAGTATAGCAATATAAAAATTTATAAAAAATTATAATAAATATTTGTACACGAATCGCTTACCTCATATAATAATAATTACAATAATAACAACAATGAAAACTATCCATAAAAATTTAACAAATTATTATCAAAAATAATAATAATAATAATAATAAATAGGGATCAAAGATCACAAAAACCTGTATTTTTGATTGTCACAAAGTTTCCTGCAAACTTTAATAAAGAATTGAAGATCTTAAAATAAGAAAAATGAAAAAAACAAGGGGATCTTGAAAAGAAATCTCTCTCTAAAATATAGACATTAGGACGTCAATAAAAAAAAGAAAAACAAAAAAATTCATTTGTTGATTCAAAAAAAAAGGTTCCTTAATAAATAAAAAATGAATGGATTTTGGTAACCCCATGCCTTAAAAAGAACAAAAAAAAGAAATCTGAAAAGACAATTCATGGATTGATTAAAAAGGGTTTTTTCAAATAAAAAATTTAAAAAAAATTTTAAAAATATTTATTTTGTCCAAAAAAAATGTTCAGCGAAAAATGTCATGATGCCATTTTCTGACCAATGGGTCGAACATTGAAAACCAGGGAAGGAAAAAATCAAACTGCCATAATAATTAAAATAATAATAATAATTATAAAAATAATAATTATAAAATACCATGTTTTTATAAAATTATAATTTAATAATGAATTGAACAACAGTAGCTATGGTTTCAAAATAAATAAGAAAATATTCAATCACCTAAAATACATGGATGATCTCAAACTCTTTGCCAAAGACGACAATGAGTTGAAAAGGCCTCCTCAATATTGTAAAAAATTTTTCAGTGACGACATAGGTATGGATTTTGGATTAGATAAATGTGCAAAAGTAACATTCAAAAAAGGTAGAATTACAGAAAACACCTTTAATAGATTTAGATTTTGTCACAAAGATTAGGGAATGGAGCATGATGAATTTTATAAGTACCTAGGAATTTATCGAAGGAGATGGCATACAACACCCCCAAATGAAGGAAATTTTAAGAAAAGAATACTACAGGCGTGTACGTCTGGTACTAAATACTGAACTAAACTAAAAAAAACAGAATATCAGCCATAAACACATTGGTTGTCCCTGTGGTGCAATACAGCTTTAATGTCCTTAACTGGACCATAGCTGAAATTAAGCGAATGGATGCCAAAACGAGAAAGCTTCTCACTTGCTACCGCATGCATCATCCAAAAGCTGATGTTGATCGTCTGTATGTGCCCAGATCCGAAGGAGGCAGAGGATTAGTTCAACTAGAACTGTCCTACAAAACTACAACAATTGGCCTCCAAAGATATTTGGAAACTACAGAAGACTGGATGATGGTATGTGTCAAAAGAACATGAAAGTAAGTAAGCGTCTTTATTCCGTAATAAAAAAAAGCCAACAAATTCAAAATGGAGTTTCAAATGGGCGTAGAAATGCAACTACAGCACAATACACCGGCTGAAACTGCAAAAAAAAAAAAGAAAGCAAAGACAAATGCAACCGACCAGATACAGAAACGATGGCAAGATAAACCGCTTCATGGCCAATACTCTGCCCGTACCAAACAAGCTGATGTAGACAAAACCCGTAGCCATCAGTGGCTACGTAGTGCAGGGTTGAAAGCGGAAACTGAAGGTTTTATCCTTGCTGCACAGGACCAATGCTTGTTAACTAGAAATTATCAAGCACATATACTTAAATATTGTGTTAGCCCAAAATGCAGATTATGTGATAAATATCCAGAAACGATTGATCATCTTGTGTTAGTTTGCACGACATTGGCACCCACTGAATATAAAACCCGGCATGACAGAGTGGGCCAATATCTGCACTGGAAAATCTGCAACTTCTACGGGAAGGAAACTGAAAGAAAATGGTATGAACACCACCCAAACCCGGTTACGGAGATGGGACCTGTTACAATTCTATGGGACTACACGATACACACTGACAGAACAATCAAGGCCAACCGCCGAGATATTGTTATTAATGACCACAAACAAAAAAAGTGACTTCTTATTGATATGGCAGTCCCTGCTGACTGCAATGTATCTTTGAAGATATTCAAAAAGATCTCAAAATACAAGGACCTTGAAATAGAAATCTCTAAAACGTGGCATATGGGAACATCAACAATCCCTGTTGTAGTTGGAGCCCTAGGACTGGTTGGAAAAGATTGCAGTAGACTAATTGAAGGGATTCCTGGAAGTCCATGCCTCAAGGAGATACAAAAATTGTTCTGACAAGTACAGCCCACACTTTACGAAGGGCTTTATCTATGTATTTTTTTTTTTTTTTTTTGTCAGTTTTTTTGTCATGATGCCATTTCTAACCTTAGGTCCCTGGGCGGGACCCGGAAAGAAATGTGTAAACGCCAGAAATCAAAGAAAATAATAATAATAATAATAATAATAATAATAATAATAATAATAATAATAAAAATGAATTAAAATAAAATAGAAATAATAATAAAGAACAATGAACAAAAATATTAACGGAAATGTAAAATAAATAGTGACGACATAAAAATATTCGGATAAATGTGCATTTAAAATTAACAAAAATGAAGGAAAAAAATTTAAAGCACAAAAATAATTTAAACTTTTGTCGAAAAGATTAGGGAACTTCAACAAATTTGATTTAATGAATTTTTTATTAGGAATTAGAAAAATTACAATAAAAAATGTGAAAGTACGTTTTATTTTTATGAAAAAATGACTACAGAAAATGCGTCTGATTTAAATATCTTTCTGAACTAAAAAAAAAAAATAATAATATAAAATCCATAAACACCTTGGCTGTATATTTTGGTGCAATTTGCTTTAACATCCTTATTATGGAAATAAAAACTTCAGGATAAGATTTATTCGAATGAACGGCAAAAAAAAAAATCATCATCATACAAAGCTGATGTTGAGCATTTGCATGTATTTTCTTTGATCCGAAGGAACAGAGGATTAGTTTTTAGAACTGTAAAAAATAGACACACATTAAAATAGGAAAGTTATATGAATTTTTTGAAGTTGATGATTTTTATTTGTGAAAGAATTGAAAGTTACACGAAGATCTTTATTCTGTTATAAAAAAGATAAGCTAACAAGTAAAAAATAATTCCAAAAAAAATGCAGAATAAAATATAAAAATACAATATATATATGAAAATAAATATATATATAAATAAATTACGACAAATATCAAACCGATATATACAAAAACAAAATGAAAGATAAACCGCTGTTCATAATTATACCCTGAAAAATTAAACAAACAAGCTGGTGTATAAAAAACCCCGTATCCATCAGTGGACATATTTAGGGCAGGGTTAAAATTTGAAATTGATTACGAATCTTGAAAATCAGAACCAATTTTTTTTTAACTAGAAATTTTAATATACAAATATAAAATATATTATATTCATCAAAATATATATTTTTTATTATGTTGAAATCGGATTGATTGGAAAAAATTTATTTCAATAAAATTAAAGGGATGAATGGAAGTGAATATTTTAAAGAAATATAAAAATTGTTCTCATATTTTAACAGCCCCACAGAACTTTAAAATTAATCTATAAAATTTATTTTTTTTTTTTTTTTTTTTTCATTTTTGGAAAATGTCATGATGCCATTTTTAGTCATGAGGTCTCTGGGCAAAAAAAGAAATGTTTAAAAAAACTAGAAATCAAAAAAAAATATAAAAAATAATAATAATAATAATAATGAAATAAAATAAAAACTTGAATCAAATGAATATAATAATCATCAATTTTAAACGATTTAAGAATATTTACAATGGACAATTTGCGTTTTTTTTTATTTAAAAAAGATTTTAACATGGAAAAATAAACATCACAAAACCGCTTACAGAAATAGAAATCAAACATTAAATTTAATGGGATTACACCGTCTTTAAAGAAGGAAAATTGAACAAAAATTCTTTCGAACATAATATTCAAAAACAGAAAAAAAAAAAACTTTCCTTCTAATTAATAAATTTTTTTCAAAAGGACTGTAAAAATCAACAATCAAGGAATTCCCTTTTAAAATTATAGAAATATTAAAACCTATAATTAAATGGAAAAAAAAAAAATGATTAAACTGAAAACAAGAAAATACCAGTCATAGTATTTGTTTGGAATGATAAAAAGGAACACAACAACACATTGAAATTTCCAAAAGAAACCGAAGAAAACTTAAGAGAAATTCAAAAAAAATTGTCTTAATAATTTCAATTAATAACACACTAAGAAGATTTTTGTCCATGTAATTTAATTTTTAGTAAATTTTAAAAATCAAATCATGAAATGTAAAACAACGCAAAACTTTTGTCATGGGTCTTTCCACAGACTTGGTAGGTTATAAAATCATTAAAAATCAAAATATAACATATGATGATGATGATAATAATAATAATAATAATAAAAAATTGATGAAAAAACTATTATTAGAATATGGTTTTCGATTTTTTTAATTGGCAGCGTTAACATATTCATTGATTTAAATTGGTAATTTAAGATGGGGTTCGAGTAAGAAATCCATTTTCAGTGCCATAGATTTTATTGTTAAATTGGAATATCTAATCTATAACCAGTTGGTCATTCCCTAGGAATGAAGTTTTGCATATCTGTTCATGAAAAAAAGTGGCACAAATTATAAAAGTATTGCCAATAGATTTTTTTTAAGTTTTAAAGATTAAATTTTCAATTACTTTATTTTCTATTTAATAAAAAAAACCATCTTGGTTCATTTTTTCAAGGGCAAGAAATTTTTAAGGAGATTTTTATAAGACACTGTGGAAAAATGGATATCGGCTCGGCAAAAAGTTGGATTGCCGAGTTTTTCCCATCGAGTTCATTTTAACTTACTTTTTTTATATTATTATTGGGAAAGGTATAAATCTATCTCTTTTTTATGACAGACATTAAAATCATTTTCATAGCCTTAATTAATAACTAGAAAGTAAAAAATTCTGAATTGTTTTTAAAATACCTTGTTTTCCTGCCTTTTTTAGCTAGAAGAGGTTAGAAAGAAGGTAACTGCAGGAACAAAATAACCTAAGCAAATCGTCTCGAATTTGTTCGAACAAACATAAGACTGGAATGCAACACGGCGTAAATTGGACATTATCTAATTTCGGACCAAAACTGAATGGACTTAAAGACGACGAATTATTTTTAAGAAAGAAATCAATAAAAGATACTGTGGTTTCATTACATTAAAATTCATTATAAACGTTCGTCAGGTTGAGCCAGGATAGGTGTTTCATTTTAAATTAAATCGATTAAATTCAAAAAATATTTCTTCCGACCGCCACAAATAAAAATTATGACTTTTTTATTTTTTTTAAACCTATCAAAAATTTAAAAATTTAAATATTTTTATTTTAACCGATTATTCTTCTCAGACTGTGAAGGGCCTTTCTGTGAAAATAACCCCCAAAAATCAATGAATTTGCAGGAAATGGACATTTTATTTCCGATTTTGGTCAAAAATTGATTTTTTGTGAAAAAGATTATGAATACTGGTGGGCGATTAATATTATTTCATTTCAAAATTTAAAAACTCGACTGGAATTTGAAAAAATCTCCGAATTCTCCTTTCGATTTGCATATAATTACAACATTTACGCACATCGCATTTAAAATTTAAGCACACGGTATTCCCAAGCGGTCATGCATCTAGCTACTAACTAGGCTCGATGTGGTTTAACTTCGATTATCGGACGATAACCGGCGTTTCAATGTTAATATGGCCGAGAATCCCGTTAATGAGTTATGTTTAATAGGTTTTTTTTACATTTAATTTTTACCCATCTATATTTTACAGAAGGCTCGGCTTTACATTAACTTCGATGATTATATAGAACCGGTGTTCCAACGTGATATGACCGTGATCCTTACTTGGTATTAGTTTTATGTTTAACTTGAATTAAAGTGCTATTCCATAGTGTTTCATCATTTTTCACGCGTTCATTTAAATAAAAAAAACGTTTTAAATAAAATTCGATGATCAGACGTTTCTTTTCATGAATGATAAAATGCCGTTTTATCTTTATCCTGTTAATAATTTATGTTTAATTGCTGGGCTTGTCCGATCAACAAATGGTCACCCATCTAACTCCTGAACAAGTTCGACGTTGCTTAAAAACGAAAGTGAGTTTTTGATAATTAATTAAAATGATATAGCTTATGATCTTTATCCTGTTTTGATAGTTTACGTTTAGTTGTTTGATTTCTGTATTTTATTTGTATACGGTATTCCCCTTATTTACTTTGAACAGGTTCAACGTTATATTAAAGTTGATGATCCGTTTTTATATTCGTTTCATAAAAATATGGCCGTGCTTTAATATGTTAATAGTTTATGTTTAATTGTTGGCTTTGTCCGATTCCCAAGCGGTCACCCATCGAACTCTTGAACAGGTTCAACGTTTATATTATTGGTTCGATGATAAACACGAACCGACAGTTTCAACGTGATATGGCCGTGATATTTATCCATTTAATAGTTTATGTTTATCGATATGTTTTTTTGTCCGATTCCTCAAAAAGCGGTCACCCATCGAACTCTTGAACAGGTTCAACGTTGCTTAACTTCGATGATCTGACGCCAACCGGAGTTTCAACGTGATATGGCCGTGAGCTTTACCCCATTACTGGTTCAATGTTCATTTTTTTGCTTTTATGAATTTTTTTCTGTGCTAATGCAAGTTAACGTTGAAGGAAAAATATGTAAATTAGGACAAGCCTTTGTGTTTATTCAGTCGTAATTGATATCTTTCTTTTTTGCTCGCTTTTTGCATATACAATTACCACTCTCTCTATTAATGCTCATGCTTCGCTATTATTTGTATTAAAAGTGACAAACGTTAAAGATTTATCACTTAATCATCCTATCGTATGACCGTTTTAACACCTGACAATTTTGTTGGCTTTATAAGGGCTTTTCATTTAAAGAATGGATGTGAAAATCATTAATTTTTCTTTCTCCAGCGTCCTTCTCAGTACAGCTGTCGCTTGATTCTTCTTCTTCTTCTTCTTCTTCTTTGTGCCGTATCTATTCAGAATATGGTCGATTATGTTTCTCCACAGCTTCTTTTCATTTGTAGCTCTTAATAACGTTGTTTTTCACCATCCCTCAGAATCCTTGTGCTACCCTCCATTTACGCAAGATGTCACTATTTCCCGCTCTTTTTCACTATGTCCTGTGAGTGTCAACTTCTCCAAACCTTCCTTTCTCATTATGTGTCCCAGAAATTTCAACTGTCTCTTTCTGACTTCAAATATGCGACATTTTTGTTTCTATTTTAACTAAAACTTTCTCGTTACTCACATGTTCAGTCCATGGTATTCTCAGCATCCTTCTGTAGAACCACATCTCTGTTGCTTCAAGTCTCTTCTTCATCTGTGAGAAGATTGTCCAGCATTCACTGCCATAGAGGAGGGATAAGATTTCATAACACTTCAGTACTCTTTTCCTTCTGTCAAACAGTTTTTTTCCTTTTCTTAATACTTTGTCTAGCTTTTGGAAGGCATCTTTCGCTATGCCCCCATATTTCGCTGTTACATTTTCTGTCCTCTGTTAAAAAAACTCTACCCATATATTTATGTTTTCGTACTTGTTTGATATCGGCATCTCCAGTTTTTAATTTAAATATCTTGGGATAAACCTCTTGCTGACAACTGTACGTTAATGTTGCTTGATACGGATTTTAAAAGAAAATGATTTGCTTAGTGTAACAAATTTATAATTTTGATATTATTATTTCAAGAGGATTTTCAATAGAGTCTAGGCCTATGGAGTCTATTAGCAAACAAAATAAACTGAAAAAGATCTCCTGGAATATTTTTACGCCGACTTTGAACCATTTCAAAACTGTATATTCAAGATTAACACTGATTCCACAGTTGGAAGTGTTTTTATTTATTTTTTTAACTGGATTAAAACCGACTGATTAATTAAATAAACAGAGCATTTATCCGAATAAGTTTGTCCATCAAAAATAACGTTTAAGCGAAAAACAATGTCGGATTTAATCCATTTCATAAAATAAAAACGTCTTTGTTTATATTAGGGTAAGAAACAGAGCAGATTTCGGGTCTGGTTTGACCGTTTGTCCTACGTGGCCGAGCGGTTAGGTACGTCAGAAGTAATGACGGTTTCTTATAGAGGATGCAGGTTCGAATCCTGTCGGGGGACGCATATTTTTCTGACAGGATTTCTCGAATATTCAAGCTGGTAAATGTAATTAAATAAAATCATATTTAATTAAATAAACAGAGCATTTACTTCAATATGAGTATCCATCTAAAATAACGTTTAAGCAAAAACAAATTAAAATATATGTATATATCTCATTGGTTTGTCATTTTTTCCAAACATTGGACATATTCTTATTTTTTACGTGTTTTATGACACAGCGTAATCATTACAACCTGCTGGTATAACTGATATATATATATATATATATATATATATATATATATATATATATATATATATATATATATTGAACAATAAAAATATTAAAAATTAAAATCTTCAGACACACTGGGTTGTAGATTAATATTATTTTTTTTTTTTTTGTTATTATTTCATTTAGATTCCTTGACTAGTTTCAGCCAAAATGGCCATCATCAGGAGAAGAAATATTTCTGCTTGTTGGTAGCAGTAAATATATATATATATATATATATATATATATATATATATATATATATATATATATTTATGTGTGTGTGTTAAATGAATATATATATATATATATATATATATATATATATATATATAAGTTCATAACGTTTCATTAAATAATATAGACAAGTGTTGTCTATTTTTTTTTTGTAAATTTTTTTCGTAACGTCTGATAAGATGTCAATTACAACATATTAAGCAATATACGAACAAGACAGTGATGATAGTCTGTCATTGTTTACATAGATGATTTCTAAGCAACGATAAACACGTGCATATAAGACGTTAGAAGCGAAAATCGCACCGCATCTCATGACGTCACACACGACCACACGAGAGTGAATTGGAGAAGTATGAAGTATGGGAAGCCGTTGGTATAAACCAATGGCTTCTGTTATCAATTATAGACATTTAAGAATATTTGTAGAGATGCCATAATTGATTTTGTTTAGGTTGGGTTTCAACTGTTTGATGTATAATGCTTCAAAGATTTTAGTTTTTGTCTATTGTTTTCATGTCGAAGTATAGTTGTGTTTTCGACAAGTATTTTACGGAATTGTGTGTGCGGGCAGGCATATTGTTTTAAATGCCTAAAAATGTTACAGTTTTCATTCAAATGTAGTGTCAAGCGTCGTGAAAGCGAGTTTGTGGTTTCACGGCGCTTGACACTTCTCCAATTCACTCTCGTGTGGTCGTGTGTGACGTCATGAGATGCGATGCTATTTTCGCTTCTAGCGTCTTATATGCACATGTTTATCGTTGCTTAGAAATCATCTATGTAAACAATGGCAGACTATCATCACTGTCTTGTCCGTATATTGCTTAATATGTTGTAATTGACATCTTTGATAATGGCTTATGTCAGCCGAAAGTTTAGATTGTATTAAAAAATATGGATCAATATTATGAATTTCTTTTTCGTTCAACGATAATGTTATTAAACTTATCAGACGTTACGAAAAAAATTTACATAAAATAAATAGACAACACTTGTCTATATTATTTAACGAAACGTGTATATGAATGAAAAGATATATAAATATATATATATATATATATATATATATACACACACACACACACATATATATATATATATATATATATATATATATATATATATATATATATATATATGCAAATAAAAGAAAGAACAAATGGAGTAAAAAATCAAAAGTAGCATTGAACTCTTTTCAGAAAAGGTAACCTTTTGTTTTTAAATTTCCTAAAATCATTTTAATTTATTCAAGCATCGAAAGGAATTACAATCATAGTATTGAAACATGATGGCTTTTTGTTTATGTATGTAATCTTTATATTATTATCTCGTATAATAAAATACAATTTTAGTAATAATAATTTATAAAAACGAATGATTGATTCTATGTATGATTATTTTCTTTATGTATATATATATATATATATATATATATATATATATATATATATATATATATATATATATATTTCCAAAAAATTTTTTATGTTTATACGTTCTTTTAATAGATACAAATATCAAAGTAAAATGTTCTGTTTATAATAAACAGTATTTAAAAAGCATTTCATGGCCTGAATCTCCGAAAAATTTTGACAGAAAATATTCAAATTTCGTTAAGCCCGTAAATGTTGTTAATACTTTTTATTATCAAACAGACCATTTACTTAAATATTTGTATCTATAAAAAGATATATAAACATAAAAAATAAAAAAAAATAATTGTCGGACTTTGTCCATTTCATAATATAAAAATATATATATATATATATATATATATATATATATATATATATATATATATATATATAATTGACGCTTTCTGTCCTTTGATGGACTTTATCCAATAAAAGTCAAATGTAACTGGATTTATTTTATTATTTTTCTATTTATTATGTGTGTGAAGCGCGGGTTCAATATTATATATTAGCGCCCTTTACTTTTTCATTTTGTGTATAATCATTGTGTGATATCGATATTGGAATTGTTCTAATCCAGATTTCTCTCCTATCATGTCCCCATTGTCGCTAGCCAGGACATTTTGTAAATATTTGTTGTTAAATTTCTTTGAATTAAAATTGTGAAAAAAAAAACAAAACAAAAAAAAACTCATTCACAACACGTCCATTTTTTTTTTATATTCCATTCTTAATTATTAACAGTTCAATTTTATTGCATTATTGAATAAAAAGTGATTTTTCATTTGGGTTAAAAAAAAAAAAGCAGATTTTTCTTTAAAAACAAATTACTTTATAGAATTATATAAACAAAGTGTTTATAAATTCAATTACAACACGCATCTTTGAAATTCAATAATTCTTAAGCTGATTTTCTCAAAGATATTTTAATACTTCCCAGTTAATCTTGAATCGCTACAACAATGACATTAAAATCTTATTATTTATCGGTAAAGCGAAAGAAGAAAAATCATTTTCGAGATTTCAAGAGCGTAACCATCAATTAAATAATTCAATTGCATTTCATGTTAATTTCTTTAATAATATTTTCATAGCCACCTTTGCCGGTAATTACTTGACGTGTTAACTTGGCAACATTCCGTCAAACACATCGATAAGGAACGGAGGAAGGAAAAAAAAGAACATCACAAAACTAAAAATGTTAAAGAATTTCTCATAAAATATGCGAAAAAAAAAATCAAATACTGTACCATCCCTACAAAATGTGGGTTTCACGTACGAGACGCTCTTAACTGCTTTTCATAATCTCCCTCATCCTCTTCTTCGCTCCGTATATCCACTCACCAGTAACTTATTGTTTTATGATTGCAGGAATATATTAAAATAATAATAATAATAATAATAATATTAATAAAAACTAAAAGAAATCGTTCTTTTATTGTCCTTTCTCCTCTGTAGTCATTTCATTCCCTTCCACTCCCAACAACCTCTTGCATTCTAATGACATTATCACCTTGCTTGGGTTGAAATGATTAAAGGAAGATAAAAACAAAAAAGCCACAAGAAAAAGTCTTCTTATTCTATGTGTCGTGTCCCTACAGGACGTTGACGATCATGATTCTCCACAACTTCCTGACCTTTGTTGCTCTTAGTATTGTTTTCTTTTTGTCATCTCCGCCAAATCTTGTTCTACCACCCATTTACCGGAGGTTATGCGTAGTTTTCCTCTGTCTTTTTTACCTTCAATATGTCATGTGAGTATCAAATTTTCCAAGCCCTCTTTCCCCATCATCTACCTTAGAAATTTCAACTCTTTCCTTCTGATGTTAAGTAAAAGTGTCATTCTTGTTTCCATTCTCGTCGTTGCTAACAACTTCCGTCCATGGTATTCTCAACATCCTTCTGCAGAACCACATTCCTGTTATTTCTGTTGCTTCAAGTCTCTTCTTCATCTGTGAGATGGTGGTGCAGCATTTATTACCAGAAAGAATATAGAAGGAATGATATTACATAACAGTTCAGTACTCTTTTCTTTGTTTCTATCGAAATTTTCCTGTTTCTTAATATTTTGCTTAACATTTGAAAGGCATCTTTCGATAGTCCAATGCATCTTCGAATTTAAGTATCGGATTGTATATCCTCTGTAAAACACTCCCCAGATATTTAAAATCTTGTACTTGCTTGCCATGACCTAAAAAATAACTTTAAATATAAAGACGCAGACGGAACATTTTTTTGATGATTCAACTTAAAATGGAAAATGGATCTAGAGCTGAAGATTGAGGAATCGGAGAAAAGTTCAAATTCAGTCAAATCCACTACATTCACTTACATGCTAATACACTTGGAAAAGGTATGAATCCTCTTCTCACTCCAGCTATGGGTAAATAGCAGGACAGACCGGGTTCTATAACCAACTGGTCTACCGCAGAAAGAAATGGCAACATACTGCGCTGAAAAATCTGCCTCGTCAATCATGTATCGAATGATACATGAAAAAAAAATTTTTGTATCATGCATTTACATAACTCACTGACTAGCATTATAATATGGAAATGCTATCAATGTCCGACACGCATTGCCAATAATGTTTTAAAAAAATGGTAATCATGTTATAATTCTCCTTGCTACTCTGTTAATTTGTAATTTAGCGCATGTTTTACACCTTGCCACTACCTCAGATAAATAATAGACCATTCTATTTTGGAAGGAAAACCGAAGAAAAAGATATATCAGCGATACTGTTTGGTTTTAGTGAGAAAAAGAAAGCATACATGATCATAATAAGAAAGGGCACTTCGAATTGGTCGAATTAGCAACCTTCTCTCGATAGAATAATTACGACTGAGTAGTGAGTTCGATACTCACTGTGTGATCTGCACGTTCGGCCTTGTGCCACATCTAAATTACGCTTAGAAAATCATTTTTAGGCATTTTGACGTGGTGTAATGGTTAACAAGCTTGCCTCGCTTGACCAATTACGATCGAATAGTGAGTCCGATACACAATGGGTGCTCCACACTTTCAGCCTTGTGCCACATCTAAGCTATGCTTAGAAAAACATTTTAGTCACATCGACGTGGTGTAATGGTTAACAAGCTTGTCTCGCTCATTGAACTACGACTGAATTTTCAGTTCGATACGCACTCAGTGCTCCACAATTTCTACCTTGTGCCACATTTAAGCTACATTTAGAAAATCATTTTTGGGCATTTCTACGTTGTATAATGATTAACAGGCTTGCGACTGAATAATGAATTCGATCCTGATTCGGTGTTCAACACTTTCGACCTGGTGCCACATCTAAGTTACACTTAGGAAATCACTATGATAAGATTAAGAAAGAGGAGATGATAACGCTCTCGTACACTTTGCGTCTGCTTCAGTGAAATGGAAAAACTTATCAATTTTTAATCTTTTCATTTGTATCCTCTTAAAGATGAAAAGTTGTTAAACCCAAATATTTAACGATGCAATCGGGGAAATCCTACAGGTATTTGAGAGTCGTAGAACTCGCAAGGATTTTATTTAATCACTAGCACCATGGCCCGGCGTTGCCCGTGCTTGATTCAAAAATCGTACGACTCATACGCTATCAATTGACTTAAAATATTTTTGCCCTTCCTTGCCTTTAAAGGAGTGCCCTTTGCCGTGCTGATGTTGCCTTACTTCTTGCCTATTTCACACTGCGATTTTTTTCTAAGCTTTATACTAAACATTAAATCTGTTATGAAAAAAGAACTAAACAAAATGAACACAAAACGATCAGTTTTAAAAAAAGGACTCGTAACTGGAAAAACCGAATGAAAAAAGAATATTAACAACAAATACTTTTTCACACCCAACCCAGCTCTGCGGAATCAGAATCAACGTTGAGTTTAAGCAAGCGAATGAGCCAATTGGAGTAAAGTGCCATGCAGATTTAAATTTTTCCCACTTGTGACGAATGCAGCTATCGATTTTTTTTTTTTTGCATGATAGCATGCTAGTTAACATTCGTGTCAGTCAGCTGTTGGCTCTCACGCTGGCCAATAGAATCTTCCTGACTATTCGTGGCAGCCAGCTATTGGCCCTTACTCTGGCCAGTAGAAAATGGCCGCAAACTACATGAAAATTGCCGTAGAAGCATGAAAAAATCGATTATTTCCACTATCGATGGGAGTTGGGAAATGCAAAGTCGGTATTGGCCTTCCCGCTAACTTGGAGCTAGTGCATGTAAATTTTGGTACAAATCCGTCGAAAATTTCGGCCGTGCATTCGTTACACACACACACACACACACACGCACACACACGCACACACGCACACACATACACACACATCCTGCCTTTTTATAGAGAGAGATAATTACGACATAACTTAAAATGTTTGAACCCAAATTAACCATGTGCTGTAGTCACGCACTTTGGGCCGTGTCACAGTTCGATAGCGTGGGATGCAAGATTCGCCAGCAAAGTTGAAAATCAAACAGTAATAATAAAAAACAGTAGATCGCCATCTTGACGCAGTCCTCCAGCCAATATAGACTTTAATGAAAACCATGAACCCAAAAAGAATGAAAAAGCTAGCAATACCGTCATTATTCATATTGAAGAAGGATATTTGTTTTATATGAATTTTACTTCTAATTACATCAGTAGTTTATTAAATTACAGGTACTTGGAGGATCCATACTGGATTGGTAGAAAGGCGTGCAAAAGGGTTTTTCAATATATATCTTACGCCGGGAAGTGTTTTGCTTAATGGAAAATATTAAATTTAATCTATTTGCTTGAAATTAAAACTAAAATAAAAACTTCATGAAAGATTTTTAATTTTTTAAATTCATTTTAAACATTAGGTGTCGCGTTTTTGTAGAGGTCCTTAATCTCTCTCTCTCTCCCTCTTTCTCTCTCTCTCTCTCTCTCTCTATATATATATATATATATATATATATATAAGGTGACAACTGAAAAAAAAATTAGAGTTTTTTACCGATGCGTTTCGTCTTCCGAGTTTTTCAAGGCAAAAATGAAATCGAAATGTTTTTTTTTTTGTTATAGTTACATTACAAAATCCCAATTTAAAGAAGGGAGACGCTTCAGCGTAAGCCTTTTTCTGGTTAATGTAAATTTTCTTTATACTAAGATTTTTTTTTTTTTCTCATGTCGACAATATAGTTAAATTCCCAGATCAATTCTGTGGACAAGACAAAGTGGTATAAGATGACAATCGGATAAAAAACCTAACTAACTAACTAACTAACTATATATATATATATATATATATATATATATATATATATATATATATATATATATATATACAATGAGATGAAACTTCAACATAACGTAACATTTAATTTAAAGAAATATATAATAGAAACAATATTATTTATTTTAGCAATTATGTAGCTTATGATTCTTACATGTTTTGTTATAATATCCTAAAATAAATAATATATATATATATATACATGTATATATATACATATATATATATATATATACATATATATATACATATATATACATATATATATATATATATATACATATATATACATATATATATATACATATATATATATATATATATATATATATATATATATATATATATATATATATATATATATATATATATATATATATAATAAAAAAACTAGACCACAGAGATGTACCGTTTGTTTTTTGTTAGACCAGAGAGTAAAGCAGGCAGATTTCTATATTTGCGACATACATAAAATATGACAGCCAAATTTCAACTTGAACTCGGCCACAAGCGGGTAAGCGTAGGATATAACATTCGCTAACAAAATGGAAAATAAACAATAATAGTAAAAGAAACACAAGTGCACCATCTTGACACAGTCACCCAGAAAATATAAAATGTAAATTAATGAAAAGCTTGGGCTCAAAAAGACTGAGTAAGCTAGGAATACCGTCAATATTGATAGGGAAACAGTTTGCACAAATCAAAAAGAACCAATTTTAAATGAATCTGTATATACATATATGTCAACTTCCTGTCGATTTGACGGTCACAAACTCACAACGCTTTGGGTTGCTGATGGGTGTTTCCGTACTAAATATGCCTTTTTACGGGCTGGCCTCTGTGTCTCCAGTTGCCTTGATCTATCCACTACTCTTCTCCTCATCCTTTCTTCTATCACTCCTATCTGATCTTGCTCCAAATTTTCTGTAACCCCTTGCGTCCTAGTGGCTTTCCGCCTTGCTTGGGGTGAAACGCTTAAAAAAAAAAAATAAAATAAAATAAAATTGCTGGTCATACACCCTAGCGGATTTGAGTTCAGATTTGCCCTTCTCGTAGACTGGTTGCAAAACAAAGCTAGAAAAACCCACATCTGTGGTGAGAAAAGATGCATTTATATCATTCCCAATATTTGTCCGAAAGTGAATGCAATGACCTCGGCTGAAATTTGAACTCGGCACGCCAATCACTTTTTCTGGATTGATAACCGATAATTTTCACGGGCGGTGAATGTTAAAATATTGTAGCTTTTCTCAGTACACAATACTAAAATAAAAAAACGTGCGCACAAAACTTATTGATTGTTTAAACATATCAATACTAATATAAAACTTACTGTATACATATATTTGCGGCCCCATGTGTAATTATCGGAAGCTAAATACGACATTTTTCAAGCCAGAAGTTAATTTTTTCCTCGGCAAAATTGTAACATTTTCCTGTGAACACCGATTGCAATTTCAGTCATAACGAATATTTTAATAATAACGATTTTAGTTATAAAATTTTAGTCATAGGGAAAACGTTATCGTTTGTTTGAGTATCTTAATATTATTCATTTATAGTTTTAAAATCTTTGTATTTTTCTTCTCGACGAGTTTACCTTAAAAAATACACACCTTTTATTTCAAATCTGTCTCCAGCTGCAATGAAATAAAGATGGCGGAAAGTGCGATACTGAAATCTGAATGTGCATTGGTATAGCGAAAGATGCCTTCCAAAAGCTAAGCAAAGTATTAAGAAACAAACATTTCGTTTGAAACAAAGGAAATTTAACTGTTATTTAATATCAGTCCTTCTCTATGGCAGCGAATGCTGGACCGTCTCCTCACATATGAAGAAGAGACTTGAAGCAACAAAAATGTGGTTCTACAGAAGGATGCTGAGAATACCATGCACCGAATATGTGAGCAACTACGAACTTTTAGAGAAAATTTAAACAAAAATGACACTTATACTTAACATCAGGAAGATACAGTTGAGATTTCTAGGTCACATAATGAGGAAAGAAAGCTTGAAAAATTTGATACTCACAGGACGGATTAAAGCCAAGAGGGACACAGGAAATCGACACATAATCTATCTGACCAGCTTAAGTGAATGGATAACGGAGCTAGATTTGGTAGAGTCACCCAAAAGACAATATTTATTCAGAGCTACAAAAACAGGAAGCTGTGGAGAGTTATGATCGCCATATCCTGAAGGGACAATGCGTATAAAAGAAGAGCTGCAATTTTAAAATGTATTTAATGAGGATCGAATAAACGAATTAGTCAGTTAGGGAATGGATTATGTTAATCCAAAGTCAAAAGTCTTCGGTTGGATTCTCGTATGTTCATTCTTAGATTCGCATTAAACCGACATTATTATAAAGTTTTTCTTATTCACGACGTTTCGGCCGTTGTACGCTCCGGCCTTCTTCAGGTGATATATGTTGGAATTTTGAACCAAACCCTTTATTTTGTCCACTAGGGTATATTGTTCTAGTAAATTTCTTCTCTTCTCAGCCAAGTGTTAAATATCAGAGTATATCACCTGAAGAAAGCCGGAACGCACAACGGCCGAAACGTCGGGAATATGACTATAAAGATGAGTTCAACAGTCCGAACAATGTAAACAGTGTAAATAGTTACAATACCTCATCTCAGAAATACAGACAAATGTTAAAGTTTTTCTTTACTATTAACATTTACAGAACTTATTTACTTTTATTTTCCGTGTCCCTTCAGGACGTGCTCTATTTTAGTTTTCAGAGGGTGGGGCATTATTTTTGGAGCATCCCTCCTAAATACCCATAAAGTTTTCTTAGCAAAGCAATTTTATTCTCTCATTTGTAAAACCTCAGATACTTAGTCACACACAATTGAAACCGTTTTTTAGAAGCAATTGAAGATTTGTGCTAATATTTTTTTTCCGTTCAGGACAACTTATCTGGAGAACTTTCTATTTTCTATAGACCTTAGATTTTTTTTTTTTTTTTACTAACGCCTCCCAATCCCAGTGAAAAAAGTTGCGCACATTACTATCGTGAATTTCCAAAATTCCAGAACATTTAGCGACAAGGAGAATAGTGGACGTCCAGAGAAGACCATTGCAAGAGATAAACTTTTTGATGAAGCCCATTGCTACCTCATTCTTGTCAAAAGACATGCTTTTCAGTCGAGTGGAAAGCAAAAAGTCGAGAGTTTCACAAGCAAGAAGTGAACCAAAACAAAATGTTAGCAATTCAGCTGTAAAATGATGAGATTTTGCCATCCATCTAGTATTGAGCTTACATCCATAGTGTTGCGGTATCATAGATGAGAGTTCCTCAGAACAATTACCATGAATGGATTTATATAAAAGGCATAGGGAAGCTTCATTACGAGATGCTAGGTCAGGTCCAATAACATTGCATATTCTTCTTTGGATTTTATCAAGAATCTCTAAATTTATAGCAGGCACACCAGACCATATATGACAGCAATATTCTAAACATGGACAAACGATAAACTTATAAATAGGTAAGATAAACTCTGGCGAGAAAAAAATGTCTAGGACGACACAATGAACCAACTTTCCTAGCAGCAGACTTAGCAATTGATTCAATATAATCTTTCCACTTCTTGTTAGCGGTAAACGTTATCCCGAGAAGGCACAACGTCACACTCCTGGAGCTTAGCATCAGCCACGCCGATGGTAGGTATAAAGGGTTCTCTTAGACGTTTAACAGAGAGTGGTTTCGTTTTGGATGCGTTAAAATTAACAAGCCATTCCTTACTCGAGTTAACAACAGAATTTTTTTTAGATCAGAATACCTGTGGGGAAGTTATGAATCCATTTCTTCTAAAGCTATGGGTCAAATAGTTGCGCATACTGGGCACTTCAGCTTTGGTCAGCAACCAGTGTAGGAAAAGGAGAACTGTAAATTCAAAACTAGTTGGGGGCTAGCAGCTCCATCCCGTAATAAAAAACTGCCTGGTTGCGGAAAACACAACAGCAACGCGTAGTATGTTGTGACCCCATACTCCATCGGGAAGTCTACAAGACTTGAGTAAATGAGATAAAATATCAAGCAAAATCAACATAGTCTGGCATAAGGCAAACAGTCGGAGAGCACCCAATGAGAAATAAAATCAGCACCAATGGTTTGCGTGACTAGCTTGCTGTCATCATTTCACGAAAATACATTAAAATTAAATCAAATATTTATTAGACTTAACTTAATCTGGCAAAAGAACAAATGAATAAGAAGATTGTGTCCCGCCAATCTTCCAAGTGGGAAGGTACTACCTTGAGAATCACCAGTCTACAGTTAGACATTTGTTATGTTCAGTTTACTTCAGAACATATTCAAATGGCGGTTATTGTAGGTAGGAAGATTGTGTTGCAGCAATCTTCAATGTTTGTAGAACCTAACTTGAAAATAACCATTCAGTAGATAGATATTTGCTAAATTAGTTCGGCGGAATACCAAAAAATAAAGATGTAGGAAGATTATTTTGCGCCAAACTTCAAATTTTGTAGAGCCTGCCTTGAAATTCATCATTCTATAGATAAACATTTGATTGATTGATTCATTCATTTTCTACGGTTTATCAACAGTTTACAGGTTATTTAAAGCAAGAACATATTTATTTTTATGTTATAACAATTGTTTTTGGAGATAATGATTAATTGATACAAATATTATTAATTAACCCATATCTGGGGGAAATAGATGAATTCATACGTTTCCCAAGAGTAATCGCGCGTAAGTGAATATAAGAGACTCGGCTTCCCGAATAACAATTCCGAGCCATTATCCATTATACCATCCGCACATCTAAGCTTACAGTATCTGCTATTCCCAAATGGTCACGCATCTATATACTGACCAATCTCGACGTAGCTTAACTTTGGTGATCGTACGGGCACAGATAAATATTTCATAAGCCCTGTTTCATTTGGTAGCAGTTAAAACGGAGTATCTGCTGCAGGAAATTTGTTACGCCATTCTTCGAAGAAAAAAGAGCCTGCATGTTTAAAAATTATCATTTTGAGATGGATATTTGCTAAGCTTAGGGTTAACAAATGTATGACAATAAAGAAGGTTGCATCATTCTTCTAAGGGGTAAGAGTGCGTATGACTTGAAATCATATTTTTTTAATGTTATGTCTCTTTAGCACGTTGGCGATCATGGCTCTCCACAGAATCCGTTTTCTTGATTATCTGCGAATTATCATGACTTCTTGGGAAAGACTGTGGGGTGGTTTCCTGTTGTCTTCTTCACGATTGTTAAATTCAAAATAGTCTTCCTCCTAGACTTACTGTCACTCAAGGCTAGAGAGTCTACTCTGATATTTAACACTTGGCTGGGAAAGGAAGTGATGGGTTCATGCCTTTTCCAAGAGCATTAGGGCAAAAGGGAAAGGAATTCCACTCTGACAAAAAAACTGCCACTTAGTGGAACAGACTTCTGTGTGGGTGGTTCCTTGAACATTTTAATCTTTAATTATTATCTACCCCCCCTTATACTCATAATCTCCACATCGTACCGCTTTCTTTTTTATTCATATCTCACAACTCATTCATCAAAACCGTTTCAACTTTTATTTCTACCAGTTCAGGCCTTTACACCGGCCAGGCCATGCCACGTACACAGGGTTAATTCCCTTCTTATTCCATTGTTGAAAATGAGGGTTCCATTCTGACAGCTTCCTCGTAAGAACCGCTACTTTGTGAAACTCCCGAGAGGATGGTTCCCCGATCACTACAATCTTAAACTCCTCTTCAAGTCTCGGGTCAACTGCTATCTACTCTCAACAATCTCATTCGGTAATCTTTTACCTTAAGTGGCTTTGGGACCTTGTATTGGGTGAACAAAAGTTGTGTTTTTTTTTTTTAATAATCCTCTAACTTAAGTGGCTCTCAAACTTTGAATTGGGCAAAATTTTGTAAAAGATAAATAAAAGATTAAGCAGGAATTTGAAATGACATTTTACCTGATTTTGAACACAGACCACTGACACCGCAATTATTTCGCTTTCAAAAAACAGGCTCTTCCAAGCTAAATTAGATTAGGGATTTACAGAGCATTTATTTTGAAATCAAGTACCTTTTTTGTGGTACTATGCCGAAGGTGAACTGGGGAAAGGCTGATCACTGACTATTCTGCTCCAAACTAATCCGATTCACGACCCATTTATTCTTACTAGTGACTCAATAACCAAAAAACTTAACCAATCAAATATTTACCAAAATACCACATATATTTATTCCTTGAATTACAGGAATTGTCGTACAGAATTGTGGCACATGGGGGAATAGGGAGGAACTGGTCTTCCTTATCTCTCCTAGTCAATCCGACTCGCAACCCATTCATTCATTATAATTTACTTAATCACCACAAGAATGTATCCATCACCTTTAATCCTGCATACACCAAAATACCACATATTCGCAGGGAGCCTACTAAAACCCCATGGATATAAAAATTTGGATATGTACAATTCTTTATTTTTCCAATTTTTTTTTAATAAAATATATAAAACTATTTCATGAAATGAGGTGGGGCGGATGAACCCAAAAATAAAATTTAAAAAACAAAAAAGAAAACAAGGATTTTCAGACCATAAAAAAAGAAAAAGAATTTGCATGTTTTTACATATGCGTCCTATGAAGCCATAACGATACATATTTATTTCAGTTAATGAGCTAACAATTTGTCGTTCATTTCTTGACGTTATTCTTTCTTGTCACCAATTCCACAGCGATCGGATTTGCTGCTAAAACTAAAAAAAATAAAGAATGGCAGATAGCGTTCCTCCGGGCATATCAGCAACCAGTCGCCCGAGTGCGTCATTACAAGCACTACCCCAAAACTACATCAGGTTATCACAGCCAAAAAACAAGTCTCTATTTGCGTGCATTTTCTATGTTGCATGCTTCACTTGGGTCTTTATCTGTACGACGATATGTCAGCTTCTCGGCGCTCCCGGTTTCGTGGAATTGGCGGCCATACTTATCCCGCTAATTTTCTATTTCTACGTACTTTACACAGCGGTGGAAGTTAAAGCCGTTCTTTGGACCAGCGAATAATGTTGGAAGTTTGTTTATATTACTCTCTGTTAAGCGATTAAATCCATGAAATTTATCTGTGCCTAAGCGGACGCTAGAGTGACCGGAGGCTACTACTAAAAGGAGACCTCATTCACCGGGATTTCTGAACTATGAACGCGATAATGGTTTTTTAAATGCACCTATGTGTATGATTTATACTAAAACAGTTAAGTTAAATTCTTTGAGTAGTTTCTCTTAGAGTGCAGCGTGAAAAATTGTTCGGTAATGACTAATATTAGTCTTGTTTGTCAGAATTGACTGCAGTTTTTGTCTTAACTTTAACACTGCTTCCCGACACACAAAGCAAACCATATCTTCTCCCTTTGATTGGTACAATAATCCTTCAACAATCTAAATCCTTGTAAATCACTATACACCACACCAAATTTCTTTATTGAAAGTCTTCTCTTTGTAAATCCCCCACCCCACGCACAAAGGTCTTTCAACATCCTAAACTTTTCTTTGTATTGATTTGAAAATACAGAATTATAATGAAGACAGAACTGAACTATTTTTTCATTTGCACATGGCACCACATTACTTCCTCTTATTGCTCTAACAGATTTTTTTTTCTCTCTAGATGCTATCTGAGAGCAGAACTGCTTAATCTAATACCTCACCTTAATAGCAATACTTCTAGAAAACTCTTTACATTCTAATTCTCTGGCATTTTTTTAAAGTTAAAAGCGTTCTGGACTTATTCTTGGTCGTGCTTCTCACCCTTTGTTGGGAAAGGGGTCTCTGATACTAGAAACAAAACCCTGAACAAATAAAAACTTCATTTCAACGAGAAACCTAGAAACTAACCTAAACTCTTGACATAAGTTTAATACAATCTTTTCCATAGACTGTTACAATTTAAATCTTCATATTAGTGTTCTGACACTTTTTTTTTTTTTTTTTTTTTGTTCTAGATATGTTAACAGGATCAGTTAAAAATGAGTGTCAAACTATACCTCCCTACTGCGGCCACCCCTTTATTAAATATTGGTTTTCTCCCGCCGTTTTAACTTAAGCTGTGAGCATTCAATGCCAAAGATAATAAAAATTGCAATTTCCTCGAGTTAAAGATCAAACAGAATTCTTAAACGGCAATAAATTGACTCAACTTAACAGAAAAATGCTAATTTACTTGCAAAAATAATCTTGTGATCATTAAGATTTTTTTTTTTTTTTTTTTTTTTTTTCGTTTAACATATCAAACCTATGGATTATTTAATATCGAAATCTAAATGTTTTGTATACCTTCAAATAAATACTTAGTACATAATTTTACTTTCAGAGTAAATCTGTTTTAAACACGTACCTCGCATCTGATCTACTTATACGTGTTTGCTATAAGCTTTTTTTACATTCGGTTAAAATATTTCACCCGTCAGTGCGGCTTCGTATGTTGTACACGTCGATTCACTTTCATTCTTTAGCAAGTATCATTTTCATATCAAAATTGCTTACTCCAAGTAAAACCACCCGCATATTTACAGTAAAAAGCAGCAAGGAATGTTACCTTTGCGTATATTAAAAACAAAAAAACTATCAAATATTACAATTATATTTTAATCTGTTGTGCATTAAATAAAAGGCTATCAATGTTTGCTCTTTTAAATTCCTTTTCTGTTATAAAAATTCCAGTATTGTTTCCACCTATAATTAATGCGCAATGTCACATCTTTGGGATTCTCGATTTAACTTTAATAGAGCCAATCAAAATGGCTTTAATTACAACCGTTTGGTTTGATGGCATTTTACGATATATGAAAAACTAAACTAACTACAAACGGAGGGGGGGATGACTTTTTCGCAGACGATGGTGATGGCTTTTCACAACCTCTTATATCTACGTATTGCTTCTTCTCCTTCCTATCATTCTAACTTTGTACTACCATCCATCTGCGAAACGTACTAAGTAGGCGTTTTTTTTTTTTTCTTTCTTTCTTTACTCTCAAACTTAATGTAAATATTATTATAATTATCAGTCTTAAGTTAAGATGTTTAACTTCTTACTTTTCAATACAAATTTGTGCAGGGATGATTGAAACGATAGCAATTAACGCATGGAAAATATTCTTAGAGAAATTGCGATATTTTTTTTTTTTTTTAATTTTCCTTACTAGCTTCTAGCATCTCTTGTGAAGATCCTAACAAACTCGGAAAAGAAATAATTTATTAAATGCGTTTTGACTATTTGTTTCGTTTAATAAAATTCCACTTCAAATAAAACTTTGTCTTTCGCGCAATTTTTGACCCCTTTTTTTTTTTTTTTTTTTTTTTTTTCCTCACTTTTATGCAATCGAGTATAGTGGTTGACTTTGGGTTTTTTGTTCTTTTTTTTTTTATTTACGGAAGAGGTTAAAAAAAGCCATCTTTCGGTGACCAGTTGCACTATACACAAATTTATCTGGAGGGATTAAAATTCATGCAAAAGATTAGGCGTCGCATTTTATAGTGATTTTTTTTTTTCTCCGAGCGTAGCTTAGATGTGGCACAAGGTCAAAAAAGTATGAGACACCCAGTGAGGATCGAACTCACTACTCAGTCGTAACTGTTCTAGTGAGACAAGCTTGCTAACCATTACATCGCCTCGAGGTGCCCCAGGCGTCGTACTTTATAAAGTCGGCTATATTTTTATAAAGCGAGGTTATTATGTACGGGAGTGGAGTTGAAAAGAATCTTACGTCTGTCGCTAAGGTGAGGTACTCCTGTGCGCGATTATTACTTTCCTTTGGTATAACATGCTTACCTTTTCTTTCTTTTTTCTTTTTTATTTTATTTTATTTATATACAACCATGCTTTCTATTGTTGAAAATTTCCGATCGGCATGAATATTCCAGACGGCACTTTTATTTTGATGCAAGCGTTCTTGACGGAAATGTACAAATGACAGAGAGAAAGAAAACAAGAAATAACAACCAAAGAAAGGGAGGGTAAAAACGTAGACGAAAATGTAGCCGAAATTTGAATGAAATATGGAAAGAAACTAAAGTTGGTTGGTTGATTTTGTTTAGCGGCATATCTCTATGGGTCATTTAATGTCGAAATCTAAATATTTCGAACACGATTTTTAGTGCCAACTAAATATATTTGGATGGCAATCCTATTCCTTCAACGACAGATAAAATGTATTGTTGGTCATTTTGCTATAAAATGCATTGCTGGTAATTCTACCCGCTGGTCCGAAAGTCTCGTCACCCTTTACCAAAACATAATGAAAACAATAAAACAAGTAATACAAAGCACATGTACTGGATTCAGTTTATTCACTTTCATTGACGCTGTCACATATCGAGAAGTTCTGCATGAACAACCATCATTTTCGTGGCAGCTATCTGAAATAGAAAATTATATTAAAGGTGGGGTGACAAGAGTTTCGGACCACCCTGTACTATAAATGTTTATCATTTTACTATAAATAGGTATTGTTGGTTATTTCATCATAAACATGCATAGCTGGCAACATTTACCATAAATATGTATTGTTGGTGGTGGTGGTCGGGGTAATATGTTGTCTAAGTATTATTACCTTTTTGCTTAGTGGATTTACATGTTTTGGACCAGATTGCGTGTTGATTTGCGATTCTAAAAGTGAACTGTTATGTTTTTTACTTTATTTTCTGAAACTTTTTTGGATTTTTCAGTTTTTCCTTTCTTTTTATTTGTGCGTATTTATTCGTGCATTTTTTCTTTTTTGATTATTTTCCTTCTTGTATTTTTACCCTCCCCCCGGTTTTATTTTTCATTACCTTTTCCGTATTTATTTGTTTGAATTACTTATTATCTTTGGTTTTCCACGTTCTTGTTCCGTTTTATTTTGTTTGTTCTTGACTTTTGTTTTTTTTCTCGTTGTGAAATAATTTAAAAAATGAAAATAAGGCAACCGGTTATTTGTTTGAGCGTGGTGTGTTTTTGGGCCATCATGGCCGATGACGATAATTCAAATACCCCACCGCCGGTGTCACCAGCTAAAACGGCCTGGTGTGAGAATAGGCTGAAGAAAAAAGATTCAGATTACTATGCATCACAAAGATGTAAATTTGAGGAATCCTTTAAGGATAATGAATTTCTCACCATCCCGGAAGCGTTGGAAGCTGTAAATACCAGAATAGTATCCCTGCTGACCTCAGACGTAAAAGTCGCAAATTAATTGAGTTCAGTAGGGAAACCATGGAAGAGGTCCTGAAAACCTTGAAGATCAATCCCAAACTTTTGGGAAGAAGGACAAATGCGATATGGGACATTCTCCTTTCTATGGGGCAGGACGCGAGACAGATGACCGGTAGTGTTTTAACTATCAAAAATTTAAGACTTCAGACGGAGTATATGGGCACCTGTAAAACAAGGATTACGATCCATGGGGTGTTAATAATGTACATCTGTGAAGACAGGATGAGAGCCTTCTTATCAAAATTCGGCAAGGTGGCGGAGGTGAGGGCACTCTAAGGGAAATTCGGCAAGGTGGAGGAGGTGAGGGCACTCTAAGGGAAATTCGGCATTGTAAACTGAGACGTCGAGTTTCAGGTCACATTTACCCGAACGAATTTTGGGGAAATCCCCAATATTCTTTTAGGCATGGAAAGGAGGATGTTGGTGGTAGTCGAGGGCCGGACATCGTGCTGTTGGTCATGCAGTGCACATGTCTAAGGAGTGCTCCCCTAAACGTCCTCAGCCTGCAACTCGGCCCACAGCAACAACAGCAGCAGCAGTAGTCGGAGAAAGGCCCCGAGCGTGCTTGGAAGGAGGTTGGAAGTGGTAGGAGGACGAAAAACGTGCCCTCTCCCCGCAAAAAGGATGAGACTACGCCAAAGCAGCAACCACTACCACAGCAGCGGGCAAGGGAAGTGCAACAAGAAAGCTAAAAACAGCCAGAAAAGGAGATTCAACGGATAGAAGCACCACAACAAAGACAGAAGCAGACGCAAAGACAACAAAAACAATAGCAACAACGACAAGAGCAACAAAAGCAGCAGCAAACTGAGACTGAAATGGAAGTTAAAACAATGCCCCCACCTTGGACTTCATCCCTACAGAGAAGTAGAGAGGAGGAAGAGGTGGTGAAGACGCCATCTCAAAAGCTCTCCGGGCATAGTAGGGCGGATAGGGTCATGGACAAAACCAGGCCTCTATTCGTATCTGCTTCCCCTAAAGAAACTGTTGAAATATCCAAAGCAAGGAACCTCCCTGCTTCCACTTCCCGCGCTCCTCCCCCTCTCCCACCAAATCTTCCCCAAGTTCGATCTCGACACTCCCTCACTTGTCCACCTCTTCCCCTCCCCACCCCTCCAGGGGGGATAAAGAAGAAAAAGAAAAAAACTTTTCCCCGGTCCAGAATAGATTTGCAGGGTAGACAGGGGAGGAATACAAGAGGGACCTGTCCACCCAAAAGAAGACCCAATTAGGGCTTTTATTTAAAATGACTACTGTGGATGGGAAGTCTGTTGAAGATCCCCGCAACTTCCAAAATGTCCCATTGTGATTACCTGTGTGAGAGACACTGGGGAATACCTGAAAGTATGGAGCCATTTGGATGAGGCCAAGGAGACATTTTCAAATATTAGAATGGTTGAGTTGGATTTACCTTATTTGAAGAAACGGAGACAATTTTGTACTGGGAGGGTCCCTGTTTTACTCCATCACTCGCTATATAGGTGTGTAAAACTAACCTATGCCACGGACGTCGGCGGAATAGTTATGGAAGTACAGATGACGTCAGAGCTAGGTGTAGGGAGCCTAGGACAATCCGTCAGGGTCTAATTTCAAGTCTAAATCATGTCTATCAAGATAGCCAGTCTGGACCCAAGTTAGATAGGAGCGGGGAGCTAGAGGGAGAAAGGGCGATCGTAGCTTGGTTGATCTGATCGTCAAGTTTGGTCTCATCGATTGGGGAGAGATGTAGATGTGGGCTCTTTAATTAGTCTTCTACCCAGGTGGTTAGCTACCTGGATAGAATGTTAGTCAGAGGAGCCGATGTAGATCTACTAGATTATCCTACGTTTCACTGGGTAGGCTATTCGGATCACAAACTTGTGCGGTGGCTGGGGGTCTCGTAGAGATAGTCTCAGCTAGGGAGGCTCTGGAGCGTTTGACTAGCGAACGCTACATGGGCCAGGTAATTAGACATAGGTTCAGCAAATGTCTTATGAAGCTGTGAATATGGGCACAGAATTGCGCAAGGAAAGATCCGTCGAGGTTCCGGTCAGTACATTCGAAACCCCGGAGGAACGTACTCTTTGGGCCACTAACGACATGTGCGACTTTAACAAGGAGTCTGGTCTCCGTGACAAGGAGTTTCGTAGCTATTTGGCTGACTTTCCTCGGCTTACGCCGACTGAAGTGACTAGGTGTGAGGGAGAGATCACGGAGGGCTAAATATATACGGCATTGAAGAAGGTCGACAGAGGCAAGTCGCTCGGTCTGGATGGTTTTCCCTATGAATTGTACTTGAGGCTGTCGTACATCTTTGTCCCAATTTTGACTGTTGTGTTCAACAACTAGTTCCCTCAGGGGTACGTCTCCGACTGGTTCACTAGGGGTGGGATCACGCTTTTGAAAAAAGGCAAGGGTGTTGGGCGGGATTTAGATTACAATAGGCCAAGATTAACCGCGACAAGTTTTCTGGCTTGTGGTTATGTGCCTGGAAGGGGGTCGATCTTCGGGGGCCCTTTGGTTGGACAGACGGTCCTATCCGCATTCTTGGAGTGTGGATTGAACCCGACCTCCATCCGGAGAAAAATTGGTCAGAAATATAGGCAAAGGTCGACGGGGCCTGTAAGACTTGGCGTCGACGGAGGTTGTCCGTGAATGGCAGGGCGGAAGTGTGTACCTCTTACGTCTTTCCTCTTGTCCTTTATCGCTTGTCTGTACCTCCTCTCTGTAAAGCTCGTAAGAAGGCGCTCGAGCGCTTGCTATCCTCTATTTTATGGAGGGGACGCAAGCATCAGGTCGACAAAGAAGTCACAACGTCCGTGTCATGGGGAGAGGGGCTAGGAATGCCACACTTGGCGAGTCACAAGCTCCCCTCGAGGCTGTCTTCTCTACGCCGATCATTGACAGGGGATTCGATTATGGCGGGGATTGTCTTTCCTTTCTATCAGCTCCCCCCATCTCGCAAGTTGATTGCCGTCGTAAATCCCGGGATCAATCGGATTTCCTTCGCGAGTGTCAATATACCTTGACGATCATTCCTCGGTCCAGTGACATTTATCTGCCTAAGAAGGTCTTCTGTCGTGAACTAGTAAAGGGGGTCGCGAAGGATCCTCTACGTGAATGGCTTGTCGAAGGAAGAGTTTCGCTCTTTCTGGTCTTTGGCGCCAGCGGCGGATTACCTCAGTAAACGTAAGTTTTCGCTTACCTGGCGACTGGTCCGGAATAGGCTATCTCTCAATGGCAAGGCTTTCATATGGGGCTTGGCGGATTTGCCAGTCTGTGAACGCTGTGACCATGGGCTAGAAGAAACGGCTTCGCACGCTTTCTACCACTGTCCTCGGGTCCGCTCCCTTTGGGACCATGTCGGCGAGTTGACGGCTCGTATCGCTCCCGAAAAGCTTGTGCTCATTGATCGCGTGTACGCGTGTGACAATGTGCCGCCCCCGTATTTTGGGATGAAACAAATGGTGTTTCTAACGCTGATGGCCACGACCGAATGGTGATTTCGATGACTCGACAGGAGGAAGTCTTGCGATGCAACCGTCTTTCTCATCAGGATCTGATGCGATTCTTTTAGCATCAGCTCAAGATGAAGATTAGAATTGAGAGAAAACGCTTGTATTCGACAGACTTTAGCGAAAGGTGGGTGACTGTGACGAGCTTGGTTCGTGTGAACGGGGCTAGCCTTGATTTTCTTTTTAGGTCTGCCTTGTTCGCATCGGGGTGGTTTCCAGTGGATCCCTCCCCTGATTAGGCGAGACAAGCTTTGTGTACCTAGTTAATGAAACAGCCTTTCGCAAATTGCTAAGATTAATAATCGATATCCGCTTATTTGAAACGCAATGTTAATCCTTAAATATAAATTGGTGATATTATTCGGTGTCCATGTCGATAATAGCTTTCAAAATACCGAATCTACAGCCGGCTTCCAAAAATCCTGGCTCTGTTTCACTAAAATTCACGGTATTGAATTTGCAGGTCGATTTTTTCTCAATGAGCTATGCATGATTTGCCTCCAAAAGTAGCGCTGACAAGACTACACAAATTTAAAATTAAAGTATATTAGATTAGTCTGGCACAAGACCGAAGGCGTGAGGCACCCATGGAGAATCAAACATATTACAAAACAATAATGTTATGCTGTACATAAGTTGTCCTTTATCGTGTATACAATTTCACTTATCCGCGGATGGCCTCACAAATAAGCATTTCATCATTATAACTTAATAGTGGTCTCAAAACGCAAGAGTAATGGCGATTCATATATGACAAAAAGAAGCTGTAAACTTATTCCAGAAATAAAAACGTGTATGCTAACGTTACGAAAGATTTTTTTTTTTTCACTTTTTAATCATTTCACCCCAAGCAAGGCGTTAATGCTACTAGGATGCTTGAAGTTACAGGGAGTGGAAGAGAACGAGAAGACTTTAGTGAGAAGAAGTGAGAAAAAGGACAATAAAAGAACAGTATTCAGGAAGACAAAATGGCGATTGGCATTGCATTTACATTTTTAGGCATATAGGTGACAGCAAAGCAAGAAATCAGAAGTGGGGGGGGGCTACAAGCGAGGAGAACTGAATAAGGAACTATTAGAATAAAACAGCTGGTTTCATTTAGCTAATTCAATAGTAAAACGATGAAACCTACTCGACAATCTAATAGTACGCTTAAATCCATACTGTCGAAGCACCAAAGAGGAGAGAGAATTCATTAGAACAACTACTATGAAAATATTTACAGAAAAGACAGAAGAGATTCACGTCGTTGGGAAAGTGACTGAGTTTGTGATCACCGGTCAGCATCGATTGCATTATAGATCCTTGTTTGAATTTTGTCAAGAATCTCAAGATAGATAGTAGGAGTACCAGACCAGATATGACAGTAATATTCAATCTACGGATGAATGGAAGATGTATAATTGTGCAAGATGGATTCTGACAATAAAAATTGTCTCGCACAACACAGTGAAGCAACTTTTCTAGTAGTAGACCAAGCAATTGGTTCAGTCACTCCACTTACTTTTTTAGATGAAGCATTTTCACTATTATTATTTTATTACTAGGGTTACTCCATCTTATTATTGTTATTATCATTTTATTACAGGTTTTCCAATTAAAATAAACCCAAGTTACTCGAAAATTAATAGCGGTTGAGAATCCTTCATCCAAAATTCTTGTGAAAGGATGTGCTTTGGTTTTTTTCCGGAATTTCGTATATAGGTTATATAATTTGTATATAGCATCTATGAAATGGAGAAAATTGGGAATGGAACCCAGACATAAACACGAACCACCTTCATTCCCTTCATATTCCATCGGTGAGATGTAAGTTCCACTCGAGCAGTTCCTTCCTCCAAACCGCTACGTTGTGGAACTGATTCCGAAGAGGATGCTTCCCCTTAACCTTTTCAAGTCTAGTTTGAACCGTTATCTTCCCCACATATCCACATAAGATGTGCCTCTTACTCTGTAACCCTCTACCCCGATTGGCACTCGGGCCTTGTATAGGGTGAACATCTCTGTAATAAAAAAAAACGAGATGAAGCATTTTTTAATATTATAGGTTGAGTATCATTTATTCGAAATTCTAAAATCCGAAAAGCTCCAAATTCCGAAAGTTTTTCAAGTGCTGACATGATTTGCCGCAAATGGAAAATTTTAGAAACAAACATGTCTCTTAGTTAATAGTCCATTCTTCTTGCTTTTTTCTACCTTGATTAACAAACAGTCTTTTAACCTTTCTTTCTATGTCTGCTCTCAACATAATATCATGCCGGCATCATAAGATGCTATTACTATTAGGGTGTTTGGAAAGTAATTACGTTTCATATATGAAAATAAATTCAAGTTATTTTTTTTTTAATCATTTAACCCCAAGCAGAGCAATAAAGCCACTAAGACACTAAGTAGTGATTGAGTGTGAAGGAATAAGAAAATCAGTATTAAGGAACGAGATTAATAAAAGAAGAGGAATCAAAAAGACATTAGTAACGATTTGCATTTTAAGTTCTTGAAGATCAAAGTGGACAGGGAAGCGAGAAGTCGGTAGAGAGTTCCACGGACATGAATTATGGGAAAAGAAACTGTTCGTAAAAAAATTACGGTTACTTCTCACCAATTCAATTATAAAAATTGTTCCCAATCTAATACTGCACTTATTTATCAAAACTGCAATAACCGTCATTTTCAATAGGTGCAGATTTTGGTACAGCTTAATAGTGAGGAAAATTTTCGATTCCTTGTTTAACGGAATTTGGTTTTTTTTCCTGAAAACGTCTAAAGGGCGGTTTTCAACTTTGATTCTTTGAATGTTCTGCCACTTATAAAATGTTCTACTGATTGAAACAGATTGGTAAGGATGTACTGGGTAGAAAAAAAACTCCCATCCCCAAGGAATCTCATTTTGGGTCAGTTTGTTTTGTGCCCTTACATTTTCTTATGCAAAAGAATAAGAGTTTTTCTGTTTGCCAAATCTTTTTTTCCCCAGGGAAACGTGTATTCGTGAAATGATAAGAATCTATATCGATAATTCTCAAAGTGTGTGTGTGTGTGTGTGTGTGTGTGATACTGAAGAATTATCTATCAAACAAAAATATTTCATTGAAATCCGATTAAAACTGTGGAAACGCATAAGCAACATTCGATCACACGCACACACATATACATACACACACATTTTGAGAATTATAGATATAGATAATTATTTTGACGGTCCATGGAAGAGGTTCCTTCCTTGAAAGATTGAGAACGCAAAAACGGCCCTTTTCAAGGCCACCCACCTATGCCTCAGTTGCACCCAATTGTCGTTACTAATATTGATTTTCGGGTGGGCTGACTTTAAACTTGAACTGCTCCAATTGAATGGCAAAAATTCCCAGTAATGAAACACCCGGTCGAAGGCGGGTTATACTGCTAGTTGCTGTTAAGGTTTTAATCATTCCATCAACTCGGAAATAACACTCACGTTGTGTTTATGTATTTTTTTTTTTAAAAAAAAAAAGCATTTTATTGAAAGAAGGAATTTTTGGTGCAGTTGGACAATTGGCGGTTTTATCAGAAATAACGATTTTTTTCAATTTTTTTTATGTCACAACGCAGATCACGAATATCCAGTAAAAATTATAAATTTTTATTAATTTTAATAGAGGTTCCATTTTTTTTTTTTTTTTTTGTAAATTCGTTGTAAATTGTTACCTTTGGGTTAACCAAAATAAATATGTTTGAACTACATGATTCGTTAAATTTTTTTAATCATTTCACCCCAAGAAAGGCGAGAATGTCACTAGTACGCAGGGAATTACAGAAAGAGTAAGTCAGAGAAAAGACTGAGAATAGGGAGGATTGAGAAATGTTGGTTGAATTTAGCTATTTCAACAGTAAGCGGGTGTAACCTAAATGCCAATATGAAAATAATTAACTCTGTCCCATAATTGAGAGAAGGAATTTTTGGTGTAATAAGTGCTGTGACCAAAAATAACGATCTTTTTTCAATGATTTTTTTTTATATCACACATATTAATCACTGCAGATCATGAATATCCAGAAAAAATATAAAATTTTATTTTTGTTAATAGCAGTTCTGCTTTTTTTTTAATTAAATTAATTTTAATTGATCTCTTTACAGAATCCAAAATAAATACGCTCATACGACGTAATTTTCTTAAAACTTCCACAACTTACCTGCAAAAGTTTCCATTAAAAGTTATCAAAAAATACCAGTATTATTAATAATCAAGAGTGGAGGGTTCCTCTAGGTGGTGTAATGGTTAGCAAACTTGTCTCGCTGAGAACTATTGCGACTGAGTAGTGAGTTCGATCCTCACTGGGTACCCCATACTTTCGGCCTTGTGCCACATCTGAACTACGCTTGGAAAATCTCTAATAATCAAGAGTGGTCTCCCCTTGTTTTTTACTCACCTCTTTGAGAGAGCAATTTCTGTTTACTGGGACTAGAAAATGATACTATATGCGAACCTTGTATTCTCAATTGAATAAAGCTTTCTTAAACACTACACCTGCGTATTTTTGTCATTACATCCAGGTTATATGAAGTTTAACTGCGTAGAATACAATCAAAATGCGTCAGATACATTGCTAAAAATATTTTTTTTTAAATAATATAATTAAAGAATAAAAATAGTGGAAGAAAAAAATCCAACTTTTTCGCAATGGCGACGACACATATTTATCCTCCAATCCAGAATCGAAATTTTAAAAAAAATCAAATCAAATAGAATAAAAGCCCGCGAAATATAAAAACGATCTCCTTCAACGTTGAAAGTGCGCTTTTAATCTATTCAGCATCATCCAAGAATGGAGTACATAATTTTAATCATCTTACCTCAGGCAATGCGGGATTGCCGCTAGTACGCATGGGCTTACAGGGGCTGAAAGTGGGAAAAAAGGTTGGGTATAGGGAGGGTTGAGAAAAGAATAAATGATGAACGGGATTCAAGAAGACAGAAGATTGTGATTGACGTTGCATTTAAATTTTACATTATTGTAGTCATCAGGGAAGCAAGTAAACAGAAGGAAGTTCCACAGGCCGTAAGTGCGAGAAAAGAAACTGTTGGAGTAGAAGTGGCAGTTGCATTTAGCTATTTCAATAGTAAACAGGTGGGGCCTAGGTGTCAGTTTAAATTCAGTGTCGTTGGGGCGCCAAGACAAAAAAGCTTGTCAGAGCAGTTGCCTTGAAAATGTTTGTAGAAAAGACAGAGGGAAATCGCATCACGTCGGGGAAAAAGCGAATGAAAAAAATGAAGTCCAGATATCGAATTTCAATTTGTGTTCTCTATTTTAAATTTTAAAAAATGGCGTGTGAATGAACGTATTTTATTTGGCATCAGTAAACATCAGTTCACAACGAATTTGCAAACATCAAACTGGAACCCTAATTAACATTTATAAAATTTTATAATTATTTTCTATATATTCGTGAAGTGCTTGGACTAATATGGGGTGCTTAATCAATAGAAATATGAACAAAAATTGGTCAAAAAATGGTCACAGCGCCTATTGTACACCCCCCCATTTTTCAATCTGATGTGACATCTGTCATCTCTAGAAAAAAAATCTTGAATAATGTTATATATACCTTGAATAAAAATACATATAACTTTGAAGTTCAAAGAAGTTTCATATACAAGTACTTGTTATATGTCTTGCTATTCGTAATGGATAGCGGCTCGGATTGAGGAATCGGACAGCCGAGTTCGAATTCCAGTCAGATCCATTACATTCACTTACGTGATAATACCCTTGGAAAAGGTATGAATTTTCTTCTTCCCCACCAGCTATGGATAAATAGCAGAACAGACCGGGTTATATAGCCTTGGGTGGCAACTGGTCTACCGCAGAAAGAAATGTTAATCTAATTCGGGAAAAAAATATGCCTCGTCAGTAATGTATCGAAAGATACATGATCACTTAAGTGTGTATCACGCATGGCAAATAACTGAATACTAATCTTGACTGTTAAATTCGAAACGTTTCGACCATTCTCCCCTCCGACTTTTTTGAGCTATATGTCCTATTCAGTAATTTTCTCGGAATTTTAACCGAAGCCTTTATTCAATCCTAGATTATTCCCATTCTAAAAGATATCTTGTATCAGTTAAGATATTTAATAGAACGACCCTTCGTTCCGATTGTGGCGCAAGGCCTTTTTAACGTTGGGATTTCGCGCATAGCACTTTTTTTTATCAGAAGTTAAGGAAGTATCAGTTACACTTTTATCTCGACAGTCTCTTCAAATTTGTTTCACTTCATCCTTTCTTGAACTGAACGAAATCATTCTTTTTCTCGTAACATTCACTTCCTGCCATTTCCTATTTCATTCATATCACACGCCTCCTTCATCAGAAACATTTTGATAGTAACCCTCTGGTGTCTTATATTGGATATCACACATCTCATTCAGCATAACTGTTTTGATAGTAATCCTCTGCCTTGATTGTCTCTCGAGTCTTTTATTCGATGAACATTACTATTAAAAAGGGGGTATATGACGTGTCAATATTGTGCAACTCAGGGATTGAATTTACAAATGCCTGCAAACCAGATATGTTACGGATGATCTCTGGTGACAGTTATAACAAAAAATGAGTAATCTAGGAAGGCACAATCATCATCATCATCATCATCATCATCATCATCATCATCATCATCATCATCGTCATCATCATTATAATTATTATTATTATTATTATTATTATTATAACAACAACAGCAACAATAACAACTCGTCATCTCGAAAATCCCGACAAAAATTAAAATAACAGTCATTATAGGTTTGAATGATCCTGTAATGAAAGGTTACATATCCATGATCTTAACAAATGTAAATGCCAAAAGACGAAAACGTCAAAGAAAATTGTCAATTTTATTATTATTATTATTATTATTATTATTTGTGTATATTATGTTTCCTGCTTGGTATCCTGTAAAGCCGGGTCCAAACTATAGTTCTTAGACCCTATAGGAGAATCGTCATTTAACTGATAGCACTTTTCTTAATATATGGGATGTTCCTAGTAAGACGATCTTTTGGGTAACTTCTATGTTGATGTTACCTGGAAATTGTCCATTTCTTCTCTCACAAGGTCCAGTGCTCCGATTACTATTGGTACAGTCTCAGTCTTCATTCCCCACATCCCGATCATCCCGATCTCCACGTACTTTTATTTGGACAATTTCTCGACAATTTTCATAGAGGTGTTTCTCTCAGATGGTACTGCTAAGTCAATAAACATACACTTCCTGAATTTCTTGTCTTTTTGGGATAATATCAGGTTTGTTGGCTTTTATTTCCCTGTCAATAATTAGGCCTTCTGTTTCAGCTTTCAATCCGATTCTCCTCAGCCACTGATATGTTTTCTGCTTCTTTCGTTATTTGTAGGTATTTGCCATACAACACCTTGTCCTTGGAACTTTTTTTTTTTGTAATTTCATTTGGCCAAGTTTTATATATATAAATATATAAATTGCATACACACACACACACACACACACACACACACACACAGTTTTTTTTGACACATATTCACATTTCGCACGCTGAAATAATAGAATATGATTTCCCTATATGTAAAAAATTATTATGTAATGAATCCTTAATTATTAAACTTTTTAATGCCATATAATTAAAAAGAATATTCATTATATATAATCAATTTGTTTAAGATTTACTAGATTTACTATATTTATATAAATCTTCATGAAGATTAATGTTTAAGCAAAAACAGACTGTTGCAAGTGGCAACACTGCGAGACAGTGACCTTGAGCAAGTAAACATTTCGCCATTTAGAATTCAAGATGAAATTCACAGTATCCCAGCTGAGATGTTGCAGCAGTCAATGAGGAATCTCAACAGCAGATTTCAAGAATGCATTCGTACAGGAGGACGCCATCTACAGGACGTAATTTAAAAAAAAAAATGAAAATTCCATCATTGTTTCTTAAATGGCATGTTTTAAGGTTTCAATTACTATGAATAAAATATTTTTCTTCCATCACTCTTGGTTTTATTGGATTGTTAAAAAAGTTCTCGTTTTTTTTGGGGTCACTGTATATATATATATATATATATATATATAGTTGTGTGTGTGTTTTCTGTTATGTAAAAATTCAGATATAAATGAAATGTAGGTATTAATATGTTTAATAGAAATAACGAAAAAAGAAAACGATTTTTTTCCAACGTCTTTTATTCTCAAACTTTATTGTTTTTTATATAAATTTTATATATTTTTAATATCTAATTGACATCTTGAAGGATTTATAATATATATAGGAATATATACGTATGTATTTATAATTTAATTTTTAGTTAGGAACAAAATTTCGGTAATTTTTATTAAATTCTTCTGATCCATCTGATTCTATTCAATTTGCGATTACATTTTCCAATTTCGAATGAGGAAAAAAGGAAAGTTTTCAGTATTGAACTTATGAATAAATTATATATGACTGATATTGAAAAATTTTGTTTCGTTTATCAATTTCATCGATCTATTAAAAAAAGTTAGATTTTTATCTAGGCAAACAAATCTTTTTTACCATGTTGATACCGTAAAGTTCTTGACAATGACTGTGATAGTCAGAAGTACTTGAAAAGAATAAAAAAGACATCAACATTGGACAATGTATTTATAACTTCGATCCCGGTGTATAACACCTCATTCGGAAATTATATATAAAAACAAATTGAATAGATAATTTTTCAATTACAAATGTTATTAGTTCATTTGTAAAAATTCGCAATAATCATTAAAAATATTTGACAAATTGATTTTAAAAAAAAATCTTTTATTATATGAAAGAAACTTGTATTCGAAGAAGAAATTGTCCAAATGATTGTTTGTTCCGAAAAACTTTCCGGCTAGAAAATTAGCCAAAAAAAAGGATTTAAGTTGTTAAATTCTAAATATATAATGAAACGACTATGAAGATTTAAGTGTATATGTTGCTGAAAGGTAGACATAATTTTAATTCTCAAAGACAGCCACTAAATTATGACCGTATTCACAGTTGAAGCTCTTCATGTTTTTTGTTTTGTTTTTTTTTTGTTTTTGTTTTTTTTCTTTTGGTTTTTATGACAATGGTTTCAATTATTTTTAGACACTTTTTGCTGTTCTAGGTGCGTATCTTATTTTGGTTCTCAGCAACAATGCGGTATTTCAAGATCGGTACATTTTAATCCTGGTTTAAATGAGCCCATATGGAGCTTTTGGTCTGAGAGATATAGGGTAACCCATTTAATATGCGAGTGGTGGTATGTCCTACACAATTATTTATGAATTTGTTTTCGTCGGGAACGCAGTTTCCTGTCGGTTATAAGAAATCCTAATTAACGTTGGTCGTATATTTTTAGTTTCGCTAGGGATTTGTTGCAGGTAATGGTGGCTGTTTTGAATTTTTGGCAATAAACAGTTAACTTGATATTTCTAGTTTGTTCCACTGGCAGTTTTGATAGTCCTTCAAGCCAATTCGACCTATTTTAAATTTCGCACATTAAGTCTCGATAAACATATTAATATTATTTTTTCTTTTTCAGCTCGTTAATTTTTATTCTGCTTATATATATATATATATATATATATATATATATATAAATCAATTTAAAAGAACGAAAAATAAAATTCCAACGTTCAAAACATTCATTTAAAACAGGGTTCAGCACAAAATTTTAGAAATAAATATTTTGTTAACACTGTTATATTAGTTTTAAATATCCACTGAAAAATTGTATCATTTAATTTCAACGTTAAACTCAAAAGTAACGAGGTTTTGATTAGACAAATTTGAAACAAAATATACAATTTTATAATTGAAATTTACATGTTTTTAATAATAAACAGTGACATTGATTCACATACACACACACATATTTATATATATATATATATATATATATATATATATATATATATATATATATATATATAAATTGAGTATCGTGTGATTATTTTCTGTCATTTTTCAAGGTAAAATCAAGAAAAATTCAATGGGGCCTTTTTTCTAACATATGTTCACTTTTTTTTCAGGTTCAGAACATTTTAATACCTGTCAAACTGATTGGAGCAAATTTTATTGATCCTCCAAGGATTTTTATCCTTTTTATGCATTTTGAATGGCAGAGTAATGTTGTACTTTATATATAAATATATATAATATCTTTTCCATTTAAATGCTTGTAAACCCATATCAACAAACGATTTCTGACTTATCGATTTGCAAATGACTAGGGATGGTCGATCGTACTCGGAACTTTATATGGATTTTCATAAAAGTTCATTTATAATTTTCTATCTGATATAGAAAAGGTTTATACAATGTAAAACGCATTTTCGTTTGAAAAATTAATAAAAAATTTATGCAAATATTAATAATAAAAATGAACAGACATTTATTTGTCCATTTTAGCTAATGTAACAGTTTCTTTCTTTTTAAAATAAAATTTGTAATTTAAACTACATACGTAATAAAACATGCTAAAATAATCATTCTACACCATGAATTTTTGTTAAGCCAAAAGTCTTAACAAATGTTAAATTTGACGAACTTTTTAATTAAATTTTTTCTTTACTATATATATATATATTCATTATATATATATATATGGATACATATATATATATATATATATATATATATATATATATATATATATATATATATTATATATATATATATATATATATACAAACAAATATAATATATATATATATATATATGAACAATATATATATATATATATATATATATAAAATATAATATATAATATAAAAATATATATATATATATAAAGAAAATATATATATATATATATATAAATTATATATATGAACAATATATATAAAAATATATATAATATATATATATTTGTGTCAATATGATCACAATTTCTCAGAATTAAAAACAGGAAAAAGACAATATGTATAAATAAAAATAAATAAAAGACAATATTTACCGTTTATTATTGGCAAACGCGTTGTTTTTCCATTGTGACTTTTTCAAAATAAAACGAAATGAATTTATTAAAACAAAGTAACTATTAATAACAAAACAAAATGTCCTTAGCAACTGGAAGAATTTAGAAAACGCTATCATATTCATATTGTTTTGAAAATTACGAAAAGTATAATTTTGTTAGAAATATTATTTTTTTAATTTGTTTGACGGATTCAACCATTTTCTTTTGATTTCTTGATACAGTTTTATGTTTACTTGGGAGATAGTAATTTTGTTAGGACTAGGTGATATTAAAAAAAAAAAAAAATGTAGATTAATATTTGGATAATATTCAATGGCGGAACTAATGAGGATTTTCCTTCAGAGTGAGTTATTTTTTTTTTTTATGAGTATTTCATTTTTAAAAAAAAAATTTAAGGTCAGAAATTCATTGAAATTTTTTGACCCGAAAAAATTTTCACATTGGACAAAACGCTTGGATTTTTAATAGGACATTTTACTAATTTTTTTTACCTTTATATATATATATTTATGTTAATTGTGTGTGAAAGAGAGAGATAGTCTGTTTGTGTTTCTATTTATATATGTATAATTAAAATGTAATTTAATCAAAATGTGCGTATAAGTACCAACACTGATGTTGAATCATTATTTATCATATGATAGCCATAAAACACTCGGATTTTTATGTGGAATTTTGATTTGCTTAAATTGTTCTTGAAATTCATTGTCTGCAACGTTTTTTATTTAAAGATCGTTGGCAGATGATGAACATGACTTTCTTGATTTGATGAATTCTGTTTCCAGACGTTCACGGATCAATACATTATTATTCAATATTTATTTTTATTTATATATATATATACTTGTGTCGTTTTTCTATCTGAGGATCTTTTCGGAAATTTCCTCAATCGGCTTCATTTAAATTCATTTCATCCTGTAATTGTTTTCTTCCGGAAAAATATCTGGCATTTCTTTCTGAAAAATAAAATTGATTTAAAAAATAAATTGATTCTGATTTTTTTTTTTACGACCTAAAAAATTTTGCATTTTAATTAACGCCAGAAAATAATTTTGTAATGTAAAATTTTTCAAGACAATAATCAAATACAAGTCTTATTAATTAACCCATAGCTTGAGGGAGAAGAGATAAATTCAAACATTTCCCAGGGGTATATAACATTTCCCAAGGTGAATATAACGGCCCTGGATAAAATTATATTATATATCTCCTATTAACAATTCCGAACCGTAATCAATTACACCACCCGCACATCCAAATTACAGCACCTGGTATTTCAAAAACAGTCACCCATCCAGGTTGACCAGGCTCGAAAATTAACTTTATTTGATCGGATAAAGAACCGGTCTTTCAACGTGATATGGTGTATACTTTTATCTGAAAGATAAAAAACACAATAAGTAAAATTCAATTAAATTCAATAATTCCTTGTATAGATTTTCTGAGATTACCTTAGTCTGACATAAGTCTACAGTAATGAAGCACCTAGTAAATAGGTTTATTGAGTTTAAGATAAAGAAATACACATATATTTATATATGAGGATATATATATCTATGAATGGTGAGGGACGCAATATGAAACAAAAAATGATATATATACGGTAACAAACCCATTCTATTATACTGGGTGGAACATCAAAATTGTCCAAATCGTGTAACAGCAAATTTGTCCAATTATTAGATTATGCCCTGAACTATTGTATCTTAGAAATGATTAAAGGTATCTTACTGGAATTCTCATAGGTTTTTATAACACTATTGGACTCTACTTTAAGCAATAAGAATGTATAATTACTCTCTACGCTTAACAGACCAATCGTGATGAAATCGATCATAAATGAAAATGATATGTTCATGATTAATCAATTATAGCTAATCATCGGAAGTTCATAGATTATTGAAATGAAGTTCAAATATATATATATTATTCCAGGATCCTTTTCCAACTTATTCAAGATAATCTTGGCCCTCTCTAACCTTTCTAACTTTCTGTCCTTGAGTAACAAGGTGCCTCACACGTTTTACGTACGATTTAATTTCCAAGTCTTTTTTCACTTCGCTTTGGACTGTCATAGCTGGAACTCCTCTCTCATGAGCCAAAGTTATGTCGAAGTATAATTGTGTTTTCGACAAGTATTTTACGGAATTGTATTATGTAAGCCGAAAGCTTAGATTGTATTAAAAAAATATGGATCAATATTGTGAATTTCTTTCTTCGTTCAACGATAATGTTATTAAACTTATTAGACGTTATGAAAAATTTATAAAATAAATAGACAACACTTGTCTATATTATTTAATGAAACGATGTATGAATATATATATATATATATATATATATATATATATATATATGTATGTATGTGTATATATATATATATATATATATATATATATATATATATATATATATATATATATATATATATATATATATGCACGATTTGTCGTAAGAATCACCGAAAAGCCCTTTGAATTATTCAGCTAGAAAAAAAGAACAGGATAAAATCGCTTTGTGTTTGTCCCATTCTCTTCTCATACGAGCAAATCATTCACGTCTTCAGTAATGGTACCAACATTCATACTCTGGCTTCCATCTTCAAAGTCCATTCGAGAACCATCAAGAGAACGGGGAATAAGTTTAAAAAAGGAGGTAACAGTAGAGAGGAAAACTGGCTCAGGAGAACACAACAGCAACAGGGATTAACATTTCAGTTTAGAGCTAAATACATTCTTATTGCTCAAAGTAGAGTCCTATAGTGTAATAAAAACCTCGGAGAATTCCAGTAAGATATCTTTAATCATTTCTAAGTAAATCAATTTATTGGAACAAATGTTCTAATCTTAGTTGTTATCTTCACAATGTCTCAGTCGTTATACTCTCCGGCCTTCTTCAGAAATATGCCATAATTAGTAACCTTTCTAGAATTTCGATGTGAACCATTTTATTCATTTGAAGGAAGCATTATTCTCATCCCACTATCCATGCTGATATTGTTAATTATTTTTGTCAATTGTTTCTTATGATACCGATTATCTCTTTCAGTGAGAATCAGTGTACATGTAATTTTTTATGGCACTACTAGATCCCGGGATTGAACACAGGACCGTTAGATAATATGATTCGCTTAACCAACGTTCTCCTCTACTCGACTATGTATACCCTAGATTAGAACAGACTGTTGTTCATAATGACGGTCGTCTTAGATAAATAGAATTTCAGGTTAGCAGTGAATATTTCGAAGACAGTAGGGAAGCGTTGTTCAGGTTAGCAGTGGATTTTTTTGGTAAAAGTAGCAGAGCATAGTTCGTCATTCTGGTTTCTCTTCGCCTGACAAGCCGGACTGGACATTCGGGTAGAGTGAAAAAAATGGCCGCCTTTAAACACGACGGGTTGAATGTTCTACATCTTCTGATTGGTTAACCTTCTATTGGTGGACTATAAAAGCGAGTCAAGGCATTTGGACTCACTAGTTTATATATATATATATATATATATATATATATATATATATATATATATATATATATATATATACAAAACTGTAATACAGACATCCCAGTATATCAGTTTTTTTTTCTTGCATATACCTTAAAAACTTTTAAGATGTGAGCAATCATAGGTCTCCAAAACTTTCTAGTCCTTCCTATATTGTATATTCTTGACGGTAGTTTTTTAACAGCCAGGCCTTCGGGACCCTAGCATTCAACGCAGGCGTCATCCAGGGCTCAGGACAAATCAATCCTCTTTTTAATTTACCTAAATCTTCTGCATAAGATTATACTCAGATTATTTGTGAATATCTATGCCGATGATACAACGATATATAAAAAAAAAATCCAAAGTTAAATGATGACAAATAAGATTCGCAGCTGATCTCTCATACCAGATCTAGCTGTAACATCTCGATGGGGAAAAAAACTGGCTAGTTGCATTCAATGTCACGAACACCAAACTAGATAGATTTCATTATCGCCGATCGGACCACGAAATACCAAAAATCACGATGAATGGATGTCCGATTTCCAGTGACTTGAGCAGGTTAAAATTGTAGTGATCGGGAAGCATCCTCTTGGGAGTTGAAGAAGAAAAAAGAATTGTGCTTGGAAGCCAATTAAGAAAGCTGTTTCCTTGGAACTTACTTCTCACCGATGGAATACGGTGGGAATGTTGGCTTTTTGCTACAGTGTAAGAGGCATGGCACTGAAGCCATGAAGGTTAGAACTTGAGGCTTTAATGGAATGATCTTCGTCCGAAGATTCTTTTCAATGGAAATCAAAGATAGAACTATGGAGGATTGCCAGGGAATAATTTGACTGTTCCAAAATTGAGGGAGGAAAATAATTTGTCCCTGAATACAACCTTTGAAAAAGAGGACTTTGCAGGAATTTTCAAAAGGATATTTTTATTTTTATTATTATTATTATTATTATTATCATCATCATCATTCGATTTCTGCTATGGACACACTACCTACCAAGTCTGCGGAAAGACCTAAGGCAGGTCGTGGTGTGTTGTTATGGCCACATTTCATGTTATTTTTTTTTTTTTTTTTTTTTTATCTCCGATGAAGTTGCCTAGCGTTACATAGACAAAGTTCTCCTTAGTGTGTGTGCTGTACTTAATAAGACAATTTTCTGTATGTCTCTTAAGCTGGGGTTTCAGGGATTCTTTCAATGTGTTGTTTTGTTCCCATTTTTATAATTCCAAGTGCACCTATTACCACTGGTATTATTCTTGTTTTCAATTTCCACATTTTTTCTATTTCAATTTCCAGGTCTTTGTATTTTGATAGTTTTTCAAATTCCTTGGTTGCTATGTTACAATCCGCTGGACAAGCCATATCAATTAGTAGGCAAGTTTTTTCTTTCTGGTTTTTTGACAATAATGTCCGGCCTATTTGCTTCAATTTTTCTGTCTGTGTGGATGGTATAATCCCATAGAATGGTGACATCTTCTATTTCTGTAACCGGCGCTGGCCGATGTTCATACCAGTGTTTGCTTACACATTTTCCAAAGTGTTTGCACATTGTCCAGTGTAAGTATTGCCCCCCACTCTATCGTGACGATTTTTTATATTCATTTGGGGCAAGTATAGAACATCCTGAGATTAGATGGTCTATTGTTTCTTGGTATTTGTCACAGAACCTGCATTTTGGATCCACATTATTATGTATGATATTTGCCTGAAAATTCCTAGTGAAAAGACTCTGGTCTTGCGCTGCAAGAAAAAGCCTTCAGTTTCAGACTTTAATCCAGATGCTCGTAACCATCGATGAGTATTAACTTTATCAACATTGGGTTTATTTGCACGTTCTGGATATTGGCCATGCAGAGGTTTGTCTTGCCAGCGTTGTTTCATCTGTTCAAGGGCTTTATCCTTGGGAGAATTTTCATATCTTTTGCTGCAATAGTTGGTTCTTGGCTTCTGTTTTGATTTACTACAGAATCTACTAAATGTAAATGTTGTTTGTATTTACTGCCTTCTTTTATTATTGAATATTTTTTTTTTCTGTTTTCATGTTGTTTCACTAATTTTATCATCCAGTCATTTGTTGTTTCCATTAAGTTAGTAAGCCAATAGTTGTTGTCTTGTATGACAATTCTTTTGAATAAGACCTCTTCCACCTTCTTTAATATGTATAGACGGTTACATCAGCCTTTGGATGATGCATCTTATATTTCTTAATTATGTTTTTTAGAATCCATTTGTCTGAAGCATTTCCATTTTAAAAAAACACTGATTTATGATGAATAATATTCTAAGGTAAATTATTATTTTTTTTATTTTATTATAAATTATTATTTTTATTTTTATTTTTTATATTTATTTCTTATCACTTAAATCAAAATTATTTAATGAAAACTTTTGATTTTCTCTAAAAAGAATTTTATAAAAATAAAAAAAAAAAAAAAAATTGTATTTTTAATTTATAAAGCTAACTAATAACATCTAATTTTATCTTTATTTTGAATGAAAAATATAAAAATACTAAGTTTAAAATGTTTCATTATTCGAACCTTTTTTTTTTTTTTTTTCCGTTTTAAAAATGATTCAGAAATTATTGTTTATTAAATTGTTCAAAAATAACTTCAAGATTTTTATTTCTTGAAATTTTTAACACATCTTAATTCTTATTATAAATATAAACATATATATATAATCATATTGAATAAATTTATTCATAAAAATACATTTGAATTTTTATTATAAAGATCATATTTTATATTAAATATAGATGGTTTCTTTATTCATATTTAGGACTTTCAAATCGTTTATTGCGTTTGATGAAAAATATTAATAATTTATTTAAAGAATTTACATATCCTGTTATTGTTATTTATAAAATTCTGGGTTTTAATTTTTTTTTGAAAACAAAAATAAAAAAAATTATTTTTAAAATCATATTCTAAAGAGATATAAAATTTTTTAAGTAAATATATTTGGTAACCGGGTATGGTGATTTTTCAAAATGAAAAGGTTAAAGATTTCCCTAATGATATTGGCCCACTCTGTCATGCCGAGTTTGCAAAATTTGGTGGATACCGTGTTACTTGATACAATATGGTCAGTTTTTTTCTGGATGCTTATCACAGAATATGCATTTCGGACTCAATTTTTCAGTATGTGTACTTGGTAATTTCTATTGGTCCCTATGTAACAAGAATAAAACCTTCAGTTTCAGCTTTTAGCACTGCATTACATAACCACTGATCGGTACGGGTTTTGTCTATAAAATTCTTGTTTGGTACGGCATCGTTTCTGGATTTTGTACATTGCATTTACTTTTGCTTTCTTATTTTGAATTTCTTGGCTTCCTTTATTACTGAATAAAGTTTCTTTTGTTCTTTCTTATCATTATTATTTTAATTATTTTATTCTTTTAAGCCAGCCTCATTATATTTAATCACTCAAACCCCAAGGGTCCATCCCTAAGGGTCCATCCCCAAGGGCCCATCCCTAAGGGACCATGCGAGAAGAAGGGATTTAATACCTGGTTACAAAGGGTAAATACCGAGGGAATTTGTCCTTAGTCACATGTACGCGTGAAACTCTAATCTGAAACATGTTCTTGTGTCATATTCTAATCGTTTGGAGGCATAGATGAATTCTATAATACTTGGATTACTCAGTTCAATGTGGTTTTCCACTAATAGGCAACGCGGAAAGTTAAGATTAATTACTTACTTAAATCGCCCCCAAATGGGTAATATCATTTGGGGTGAGCAGTATTTATACTTAGAAAATCATGTTTATCTTTGATCTGCATGGAAATGAATTTGAATGACTATATTGAATCAACTGCTGTGTTTGCTTCTAGAAAAGCAGTTTCACTGTGTTGTGTCAGACAACCTTTCTCAGCAAAATCTATCTTGTACATTTATAAATCTACCATTCGTCCGTGCGTTGAATATTGCTGCCTTATCTGGTCTGGTGCTCCAGATATACATCTTAAAATTCTCGACAGAATCCAAAGAATGGTCTATAATGTTATCGGTCTTGATCTCGCATCTCGACTTCAATCACATTTCCCTGTATCTCTGCTATAAATATTTTCATAGCAATTATTCTAATGAGCTTTCTTTATTGATAAACCTACCATATGAATGTAAGCGTTCTACTGGATTGGCAACTAGGTCTCACCGTTTTATTGTTGAACTAGTTAGATGTAACCCTAAGTTCTATTCTAATAGTTTTTTTCTCGCACTTCTTGCCCGTGAAACTCCTTTCCGATTTCTTGCTTCCCTGAAACATTCAATCTTCAAAAATTTAAAAGCGATGTCAGTCGCAATCCTCTATCTTCTGAATCCCGTCCCTGTATTTCCCCTTCTTCCCACTAACGTCATTTCATTCTCTTTTACAGTAACCCCTTGCGTCTTAGTGGCGTTATCGCCTTGCTTGGGGTGAAATGATTAAAAGAAATATGTGTGGGGAAACCACTTTAAACTTGGCCAATTAAAAAGAATTATATGTTTAATCCAGATGGCTATCTTCACACAGCACGCATCCTGTTGTTTAAAATGTCGGAAGATCAGGGTCAATCATTGATATCCTAAGAATTATCAACAGAGTAATCCCGAAAGAATTGTGCAATTGTCCGTTCCCCTGTCACATGAACTCGTGGGACTCCTATTTTAAATACAGCCTTGTGCCATATTTTTCATTCGAGCCAACCTCTAAATTAGATTCGCTGTAACTGGAAGCTGCTGAAGCATGTAGCCAATATATACTAGTGCATATAGAGTACACTCGCCGAACTGTCCTCGCACGAGAACAGCTCTCATGAAAACAGCGTAATCATTATCGCTCGGCGACAGGCGCCTAATTAGACATTCTTTATTTTATCCATTAATGTTCAGATCAGGAAAGCTGAGAGAAAAAGAATATAAATGAGATTCAGTAGAGAGTTAAAGTTACTCAAATTTTGCTTCATGGAGACAGACGCGGAACAAGAAACGGAAAAAATGTGCAAAATAATTGGTAAACGAAAGAACTTAGATAATTAATATAAATATAATTTTTAAATCAAGTTCGACCCAAGCAAAGCAGTAAAGCCACTAAACTCAAGGCCTTACTGGGTGTGAAAGAATTAGAAAATAGAAACATTACTAAGGAACGGGAAGAAAAGAAGAGTAATCAGGAAGACAGTAGATAGCGATTGACATTGCCTTTCAATTTTTGAAGATTAAAATTGTCTGGAAAGCATGGAGTCAGAAGAGAGTTTCACAAGTGAGAAGTGCAAGAAAAGAAATTCTTACGGTTACATCTAGCCAACTCAACTGTAAATTGATGAGATCTCGACTCCTGTCTAGTACAGCAGTAAAATGAAAAAGTCTACGTATCATAACAAAGAGCTCATCAGAACAATTACCATGAAAGTATTTATAGAAAAGACAAAGGGAAGCAACTCTTTATGACGATGGGAAAGTGACTGAAGCCGAGATGCTAGATCAAGGCCAATAATATTGATGATTATTCTATGGATTTTGTCAAGGACCTTAAGCTAAATAAGCACCGGACAATGTGTGGTAGCAATATTCTAAGCATCGAAGAATGGTTGACTTAAAGATATATATGATAAAATTCTGGAGAGAAAAATTGTCAAGCACGACACAGTGAACCAACTTTCTTAGCAGCTGTCCTAGCAATAGATAGATAGATAGATAGATAGATAGATAGATATTTCACCCCAAGCAAGGCAATACAGTCACTAAATTACAAGGGGTTATAGAGTGTGAAAAAAATGAGAAAAGTAAAAGTAAACATCTTAAGGATAGGGTAAAATATAAGAAAGTAATTCGGGAAACAGGAGATAACGATTGACATTGCCTTTAAAGTTTTGAAGGTCAACGTTGACTGGGACGTAGGGTGTCAGAAGAGAGAGTTCCATAACTTTGATGTATGATAGAAGAAACTGTTACCAAAGAACTTACGGTTACATCTATACATCTACTACCAATTTATATATATATATATATATATATATATATATATATATATATATATATATAACCAAATAAGAGAAAGAAAAATGGAGTAAAAATCCACAGTTCGTAGGATTTACTTTTTTTAAAAGTGCTCAATATGAAATGTAGAGCAAAATATTATTATAATATTTTTATTATACGAGATTATAATAAAAACATTTTACATCGCTACGCAAAAGCTTTCATGTTTCAACATTATGATTGTACTTCCTCAGGCGATGGTAGGTAACTGGTGATGAAAATGAGTTTTAGGAAAATTTAAAAACCTTACCTCTTCTTCGAAAGTAAATGAGGAAGTACAATCATAGTACTGAAAACATGAAAGGATATAAAATTTTGTGTAAGACCGATAAAAAAAATGTTATATATATAATATATATATATATATATATATATATATATATATATATATATATATATTAGTAGGATGTATAATAGTTTCCTAAACAAAAGTGAAGATAATAGGGCAAAGTTGAAAAGTTTTATTAAGACACGTTTCACAGACGTAAGCTAATTTAGGAAACTTCAGCTTGGAATAAAAAGACAAAACCTTGAGTAAGGAAAATGCGTTTGGATTTGAAGTTAAGAAGGACAATATATTACATTTAGATCCAACGATCAATTTGTTTGTTTTTATATATATATATATATATATATATATATATAATTATTTATTTAAAAATATGATTCCATCTCACGACATAAGAGGTCTCATGTTTCAAAACAAGAGCCGAAAACTTCAATATAATTATTTGAATTAAATTGAGTTAAAGTAAGCTCTGATCCATCTTCAAGCGAAATTTTTTTGGAATAACGTATTTCTGAAATTTACGTGTTTTAATAATTGAGATCAAAATTTCCATGGTAACAGCTAGGGCGAATTGTTTAAATTGGGTAGGCGTGTGTTGGGTGTTAATAATAAGTAGCAGTATAGAGTTACTTTCATAGATGTCAAGTCAGGGAAAGGTGGGGTGTCTAAATTTGAAACGGAAGATGTTTTAACCCTAGCCTGGTTTGCGTGTCATATTATATATATTATATATATATATATATATATATATATATATATATATATGTGTGTGTGTGTGTGTGTGTGTGTGTGTGTGTGTGTGTGTATTTTCCTCCAAAAGTATTGGAACAGCAAAGCCAATTCCTTTCAAAAGATGAGAATGAAACAAGACTTCAGGATTTCAGCTTGTATTTCTTGGTATTTACATCTAGACGTGTTAAACATCTTAGGACATCACGTCTTTTTTAGGTGAGCAAAAGTAAAGGAATAATTAGGCTTAAATTAAATAACATTTAATATTTAGTTGTGCAATCCTTGCTTGCAATAACTGCATCAAGCCTGAAACATTTTTCTTTTGTGATGCTTTTTCAGACTTTTAAAGCAGAATATTTCGTTTTTTTTCAGGGTTTTTTTTTTCTTTCAGTCTTCTCTTCAGGAAATGAAATGCATGTTCTATTGCGTTAAGCTCTGGTGATTGACTTGGCCAGTCTAAAATTATCCACTTTTTCCTCTTGATGAATTCCATTGTTGTGTTGGCAGTATGTTTACCATCATCGGCCTGCTGAATGATAAACTTCCTCCCGACTAGTTTGAATGCATTTCCCTGTAAACAAACAAAAAAAAATGTTCCTGTAGACTTCTGGATTCATTTTGCTGCTACCATCATGAGTGAAATCATCAATAAATATGAATGAGCCTGTTCCTGAAGCAGCCATGCAAGCCCAAAACAAGATACTGCCTCCATTAAACTTCACAGATGAGATTGTATGCTTTGGATCATAAGCAGATCCTTTGTCCACACTTTAGCATTTCTATAACTCATCAGTCCATAAAACATTCTTCTAAAACTTTTGTTGCCCATCTCTGTAGTCCCTTGAAAATTTCAATCAAGTCATCCGATTCTTACCGCTGATAAGTGGTTTGCATCATGTGATTATAGCCTTTATCTTTATTCCAAAATCTTCTTCGAACGGTGCATTGTGAAACTTTCTCCTCCTGCACTGAGAAGTTGATGATGATGTCATTGACGGTTGTTTTGGATTTTTTTCCTAACAGCTCTGACAATGTTTTTATCATCAAGTCCAGTTGTTTTTCTTGGTCAACCTGTTCTATGTCCGTTGCTCAGTACGCCAGTAGGTTCTTTCTTTATCATGACATTCCAAATTGTTGTGTTGGGTATGCCCAATATTTTTTCAACGGCTGTGATCAATTTTCCTTCTTTTCTCAACTTCAAAATGGCTTACTTTTCTCCCATAGACAGCTCTCTCATCTTCATGTTGATGTATACTTTTTAACAAGAAATACTGTTTTACAAATGAAAACTTCGGCTAAAACCAAGAGTAGCAATTCAGAGCTATTTAATGTTTAAACAATCAATCTAAAAGGCAACACCTGGATAACAAGAAACACCTGTCAGTCACCTGTTACAATAGTTTGGCTCACTTGGAAAATGTGTGGCTTCAAACAAAAGGTGGTATGTCCTAAGTTGTTTAACACATCTAAATATAAATACCAAGAAATAAAAGCTGAAATTATAAAGTATAGCAGAAAGTGTCAGGTACTTTATGGAGCGGTACAATGAAACGACCATGAGGTTAAATGTGTTTGCTGAATTCAAATCACGAGGGTTTTGCTTTCATACACTAGATAAGACTTTATAGTTTCTGCTAATTTGTAAATAAAGAGTTTAGTTGTAACAAAAGATGTTTATAATTTTTCCACATCGCCAATTTGTTTTTCTGTCGCGAAAATATTGCATTAATATTTAAGTTTACCTTTTAAAAGTTCAACGATAATTATTCTGCCGCCAACTTAATTTAAAGACAATTTGATGTATGTAGGTCCTTACTTTCCGTACAAACAATTATTTTTATTTCATGAGTGACTTTCGCTAGATTACGCAATTAATTTAAATTATTCCAAATTTATTTATAAGTTATAAAAATTGTTATCGTATAAAAAAAATTCGTCGAAAAAAAAATCACGTAAGAAAATCGCCGATAAGAATTGCAGTAATGAAAACTTTGGAATTCAAAATTTCAGGATTGCAACCCGAAATGTTTTTAATTTGCTCACAGAGTCGGCCCGATTCTCAAATGGTATGATATGTTGGGCTACGGTCTTTAGGTGTGAAGTTGCAAAAGTGTGACACACTGACATTGGCCTTTATTATATAGAAGAAAGAATATCATATATATATATATATATATATATATATATATATATATATTTCAATATCATAACGAAGAAGGAAAATATTTATGAAAGTACCTTTTAGAAAATGTGTGCATTTATATGTGTGTGTATATGTGTGCGTTTGTGTGAGTCAGTGAGTGTGTACGCCCGTGAGAGCGTACCACGTGGTCTGGTGAGATGGGTCAATTGGCTTACCAAAGAATGCTACCCGGCAGAGATGAGTCCCGATTTGTCGCTACTACATCCCGCAGCAAAAAGAGAAAGTGAAAGTCCTTTCTTTTTATAACGATCTCGGCGTTAAGTCTATTTGCAAGGAATAAATCTATTTATTGATTTTTTTGCGACTTAACAATCCATGGTTGGTCATATAAATCCCAAATATATTTTTGATTGTAAGAATAATTCTTTTTTGCGGGTGAATAACAATTTTTTAGAATAACAATGATTTTCCCGGATAGGTACTGTTATTTATTTTGTGGGGAGATGGATTCCGTCCATTTGCAAATGTTTTTGCGCGTAAGTGAATGTAACGAATCCGACTGGAATTCGAACTAGGCTCTCCGATTTCTCATTTCGAGCTGTTGTCCATTAAACAACCCGCACGTTCGACAATCTATTTAACGACCACAGTTATTATGAATGCTGTCTCTTAACATTAAAAGACATCTAGCGGCCATTGCTGCCAACCAATTGTCCAAAAGTCTTCAAATCAGCACTATCAGCTAATATTTTTTGTGCAGTGGCTTGAATTGTCTCAACTTCTTCATAAATCTCGACCTCCTTCACAATGTCTACAGTCAACGAACAAAGTCCTGGCACTAAACAGTTTTTCTCATTCTGTTCATTATCACCTGGGGATTTGCTTCTTTCTTTCTTACTTTCTCGACAACAATCAGATCAAGTCTTATTAAAACACTTGACTTATTTCAAAATGTCTTACCTTTTCTATGGCCAAAGGAAAACTTCTATTCGCTACCTTTCTCTGCATGAATCCAGCTTTGTGCAAACAATTTGATTCTGATATAGAAATGATTTGGGTCATAGAAAAAGTAAAATGCTTTCAAAGTTTGAAATATATGGACTGTTCTTTTTAGACTCACACACCTTCCCTGGTCTTTTAAACAGGAGAAGAGATTTATTTTTGTTTCCTGCTTAGGATTGGGTTTCCGGTTCCTTCTAAAGTCTTCAACTCGTTTCTCTTTTCCGACGCTAATATAACTCCTCGAAGTAACCATCTCCCTTGAGTGGCACTTGGGTTTTGTTTTGGGTGAATATTGGTAAAAGAATTACATTTTTACACGATAAAATAAACTTGATGAAGAGCTATTCTCAGAAAAGCAGTCCAAGAGGACGGTACTCAACAAGCAATAACGTGGAGGCTAGGATAATAACCTAAAGCTTGGTGCCCCCAAAAGAAAAATTGCCAAGGAGGCTGAAGCAATTTTACTTTGTTGCCAAAATACGCGTATGTTTCTACTTTAAATTCGAATTTATGTTCGAGTGGACGCACGACCAAATCATGCTGACCCTTCAAAAATGTCTACTGATCTATTTTTTTTTCAGGAGGGAGGAGTCCATTTTGTTACATTCCGAAACTATGCGCGCCATCATTTTATCAGTTTCTCTATAAAAGCTAATATTAACAGATTAATATTTGTGTCGATGTAATTTATACTGAATCTCTTGTCCAAGATTACCGTTACTCTTGAGGTGTAATTGTAGCAGTCGTGGTTGTTCTTATTTTTTAGTCGTTCTTTTTAAATAAAATGTCGAGTAGTAAACACTCATTGTTTAAACTTTATCGAAAGTCAACCCTCCTGGATCCCTCCTACAGAGCTGCAAATAGCTATTTATTGGAGTGTCGATTACTTTAATTTCTCATTTCATACCCACATTAAAATAACTTATGCCACGGTATGGACCAACGTTAACCTTGTAAAAGATTTCTTACGTGCCTGGGGTATTATTCACTGTGATATTACTCAGTGTAGCAAATAGGATAGACTAATGACAGAAGTAATGTATGGAAAAGGTTTTATAGGCTACCGTACATCTCACAAAAGCGGTCCATCTCACAAATGATTACTGACTGGCCGAAGAATATTGTTTTATCCATTCAGTAGATTGTTGACAACAACATTAATAAAAAAAAAAGAAAATGTATTCTTGCAACGCGTTTCCTTCCATGAGGAACTTCATCTAAGGTAAATATAGAAAATTTATTGCCAAAAACCGTATTTATACTCGCAGAAAGAGCGTCGTTTAGAAAATAGATAACGATCAACATTATAAAATATTCCAAAATATATCAACGTTATGAAAAAAGTAAGAAAACTATGGAGCACGCTAAGTGATGTAATTGTGACATATTTTTAAACGAAAGTGATTTTTTAATCATTTCACTCCAGACAAGGCAATAAAGCCACTAACTAGTGTTATAGAATATGAGAAAAACTACTATTAATGAGATAAGACAATAAAAGAACAAAAATTAAGAAGACGATTGACTCTGCAGTTAAATTTTGAAGATCAAAATTTACAGGAAACAAGAAGCCGGAAGAGAGTTCCATCAGAGAGAAATGTGATAGAAGAAAATGTTAGCATAGAACTTACGGTTACATCTCGCCATTTCAACTGGACATTGATGAGACCCTGATGCCAATCTATTATTGCAATTAAATTCATAAAGTCTAGTTACCATAGACTAAAGTAATATTTATTTTGCGAATACAAAAATGTGGCACAAGGCCAAAAGGGAAGGGGAAGAGTAAGGCTGATTTTCAATCTGCCTTATCTAAAACTTAGATAGTCACAATTACTGACCCAAACATACGACAGTATTCCTTACACTAAAACAACACATTCTTACTACAGTCACCATGATACCTCAAAGTCTCAATGAAGTCCTTACTAGTTCCCATATGTACCAGTTGTCTGGCGTGTGTGAGAGGATAAAAATAACAAATTTTAAAAATGAGACCCCAGTGAGTATTTACAATGATTACAATAGAGGAAAGTTCATCAGAACAATTACCATGAAAGTATTCATAGAAATTTATGGCAATGGGAAAGGGACTGAAACCGAGATACCAAGTCAGGACCAATAACATTGCAGATTAATGATATTGTTAGTATTGTCATCCTTATTGTTAAAGATCAATTAATTAACCATTTTCCTTTAATTTTTTTGGCTACAAGAGTTTTCCTTGTTACCTTTATTGAGTATCAGTATGAAGTTTGAAGGGTGCTTTTTCGGTTTTTTTTTGTTTTTTTCAGGTTTCAAAATATATTAAAGGTTTCATGGAGTTTTGTTGGGGAGTTTTTATAGTTTTATATTTTGCTATAAAATATGATTTACTTTAAGGATATCGTTTGATTTAGCGTTTTGAAAGAGTTATTTAATATTGTTTGCTTGATAATATTCGAGTTTGACTGAGAAAACGACATAAACAACGTCACCTCGACGTGGTGTAATGGTTAGCGAGCTTGTCTCGTTAGGACAAATTACGACTGAACTGTGAGTTCGATCCTCACTGGGTGTGCCATATTTTTGGTCCTTGTGCCACATCTGAGCTACGCTTAGAAAATTATTTTTGTCTTGCTCGAACAATTACGACCGAGTAGTGTGTTCGATTCTCACCTAGAGACCCCTAATTTCGCCCTTGTGCCACATCTAAGCTACGTTTAGAAAAAACGTTGGGGAACACCGACGTTGTGTAATGGTTAGCAAGTTTGTCTCGTTAGGACAAATTACGACTAAATAGTGAGTTCGGTACTCACTGGGTGCACTATACTTTCGGCCTTGCGACACATCTAAGCCACTCTGAGAAAATCATTTTTTGTCTTGCTAGAACAATTACGACTGAGTAGTGTGTTCGATCCTTACTGGGTGACTCATTATTTTTTATATTGTGCCGCATCTAAGCTACGTTTAGAAAATCATTTGGGAACCTCGACGTGGGCTAGCTTGTCTCGCTAGGACAAATTACGACTGAATAGTGAGTTCGATCCTCACTGGGTGCACTATACTTCCGGCCTTGTGCCGAATCTAAGCAACGGCTAGAAAATCATTTAGCCACAATTGCTGTATGTTAACACAATAAATTTCGAGAATGAAATCGACTGTCAGCAGCCATATTTTTCTTTCGTGGGACTTCTGAATCTTGGCAAATCGATACTAATTTCACTGTTTAAGAAAATAAAAATCAGCGATAGCAACTCAAAACGTATCAACCCACAAAAAATACTGTTTATAGCAATATGACATTATATCATTCTTATAGTGATCAGATTGTTAATTTTAAAAAAAAAATAGAAAAACATACAAAAATTGCCATGTGCCAACTTAGGCCCTTTTAGAGTCATCACACCAATTAAATGATAATAACATTCCTACCGCTTTTCATGTTTTCAAGTGATGATTCTGATTTTGTGTCTCTCAGACCCGCTGCCTTGAGGTTTTCTCCGAAATCATCGTGGTTGGTAAGTTCGTCCAGGCTGAGCAAACTTGTCTTCGCTTGTGCCGACATCGTCTCCTGTCGTGACATCTGCAGAAGAACATTCTGATACTCTGCACTCTTGCGAAAATGCCTGTCGCCTGAAGGAATCTTGCTCTGGATTCGCTTTGTCTCGAAAGTGATGTCTCTAAACTTCACCTTCTGTGCTCGCTCCACGTCTTTCAGTTCCCGGGTTAGCCGATTGTCGGCACGTACGTTGTTTCGTAGAATTGCATCATCGTATTCTGATCGGGAGACTGTGCCGAATTTTTTACGACTGGACATCTTTTTTAAACAACTTCTTTTCTAATTATTCTTTATAATAATGCAATAACTGCACAAGTTCATCCGCATCCAGATTTTAATGTGGTTTATTCATTGACCTGCGATTAAACAGAAAAAAAAAATGTAATCAAGCAAAAAAAAAAAAAACACAATTATATCATTAATTCAATTTTGTGATATCGTACAGTGTTTTATAAACATTATTATCTCACATCAGAGAACGACTCCCGTAACCCGTTAGAGTTGTAGGGGTACCACATTTACAGCAATGGTGTATATAGATCAAGATGACTGAGCCCATCCCTTTTTAGACTGGTTTTGATTTTATTTTTTCTTTAATCATTTTGCAACAAGCAAGTTGATAATCCCACTAGGACGCACAGGTTTACAGGGAGAGAAAGAGAACGAGAAATCTTTAGTGAGGAGGAGGGGGAGGAGGAGGAGGAGGATGAAAGGACATTAAAGAAACCGAATGACAGAAAATGACCATTGACGCTGCATTTAAATCTTTGAAGATTCTAAGTGACAGGGTAGCAAGAAATCGGAATTCACTCTCTTTTCTTCTAGACTGGTCACCAACGATAGCAAGAGAGTCCAATTTGCTCTTCTTTTAACCCCTAACTGGACAGGGCGGTGTAAGAAGTGACGATTTCCAAGGAAATCTGAGCAAAAGTGAATTTAATTGCTTAGGCTAGAACTTGAACTAGGCACTCCAATTTCACTTTCCATGCCGATAACCATTACACTACGCACACAGCTATATTTTCTAAGATTATCGCATTATGACTCAAAGTTATATATGTAAGCGTCAAAAGAAGCTTGTGTTGCGCCAATTTGGGAATTGAAATTCATCATTCGAAATCCTGGCTTTTAGCTGGAGTTTCGAGTTATGGCCAGCAACACCGACGGGAAATAAAAAACTTAAACACTAAGTGATCCCCCTTTTTTTCTCGAGGAAGGGTGTCAGAGCGCTTCTTTGTGAGGATCGAACGACCAAACTGATCTATGAAATGAATTTGCTTTCAAAATCGCCGCAATAGACGGATGTGCTTAATATGGCGCATAGACAAGGCATTAAAATCTAAACGATGAAAAATAAAATTGAGTATGAGAAAATACTGTAAATACCTGCAGGTATTGCTTAATGGCTAGTGTAGAAAAGTGAGAATTTTAAGGTTTCATCATTAATGTTACCTTTGGAATAAGTTTACCAGTGCTTTGCCACTTTCCTTTTCAAAATACGTACTTGAATTTTTGAGGGAAAAGCGACATGTAGCAAACAGACAAACAAACAAAAAACGTATATAAAAGTTAATTTTATTGCCATAACTTCAGTGCCATCTAGCAATAATAAAACAGCACAAAACAATATTTACGTTTTGTTTTGTTTGTTTTTTTCAGTTACGTTTGGAATCCGCTCATTTTTTTGGAGCTTTGAAAGGACGATTCGTCTCTCCTTCGGAACGCTATAAATTAGACTAATGTCGTTTAATATATCAAATGCAAGTGAAGCCTTGTTAACCAATGAAAGTCAAACAACACGAAAATTTAAAAAAATGCCAGAATTTCTTCTTTCTTTTTTTTTTTTTTAACATATCGGATTCTGTCACAAAGCTTTAATAAAGGTGAAACATGTTAGATTGATAAACGTTTCCTATTTGTTTATCATCATTTCTATTGAGTCGACCCAAACGGAATGTAGTACACACTCTCCCACAAACATGGGACTAGCGACAACTACTACACAAGCCTCTTTGGCATTTTCCCCTTTGGCTACGCCCCAAACGTTATTAATCCCAACCTTCTCCTATAGAAAATGTACTACTTGGTGGGACGAACCGAGACCTTTGTTTTCTTAGTATGACGAAAGAGTAAAGAAAATTCAGATATTAAAATTATTTCTGTCAAATACATGGAACTGGACACGTTTAATTTTAAAATTATTTAAACTTAAAAAAAAAATTGACGTAATAATCTGCGTAGAGAAACAAACTATGAATGAAAAGATTTTATAAATCTGACAAAAAATCAATTAATTATCGAATTTCGATAAACGATTCAGCACGTATATTAGGTTGAGTCATAAATAATTTCCGTTTTTGTTCATTAATTACATTCTTAAAAAAATAAAGTACAATTACATTTTATTCAATTATATATTCACAATATTTATACGATGCATACTATGGGAATGATTTTACTATAAAAATACATTGGAAATGATTTTACTATAAAAAAGCATTGGCAAAGATTTTACTATAAAAATCAATTGGAAATGATTTTACTATGAAATATTAGGTTGAGTCATAAATAATTTCCGTTTTTGTTCATTAATTACATTCTTCAAAGAATAAAGTACAATTACATTTTATTCAATTATATATACACCATCTTTATACGATGCATACCATGGAAATGATTTTGCCGTTAAAAAGCATTGGAAATTATTTTACTATAAAGAACGCATTGGAAAAGATTTTACAATAAAAATCTATTGGAAATGATTTGACTATAAAATTGAATTCGAAATGATTTTACTGTAAAATATTAGGCTGAGTCATAAATAATTTCCGTTTTTAATTATTTCATTCTTCAAAAAATAAATACAGTTACATTTTATTCAATTATATATTCACCATTATTTACAATGACTTGTTACCACTTATCAAGTAGCTTTTCAATACCGTATTTGCTTAGTTAGTTTAAGCTATAAGCTTTGTCTAAAGCATGCTAAATTATCTAGGTTGTATATAGTGCATATATTTGCATTTATCATGGTAGTATTTTACAAGATATTCGCTTTTAGTTTTCGAAATTTAAGTAACGGAGTAAAAAATTGTTTTTGTGTCTGCATTTTGCGAAAAGTTCTGATCGCTTACTTGATATGTATTTTTTCTTAGGTTGAGTGTGACATCTAGAAAATCTACTTCTATTAGGTCTGTTTTTTATGTCTATGTCGAATCCCATATTTTTGAAAAAAAATTATGGTTAGGTTTCTGGTTTTGTCTGAGGAGAAAATGGCTATAATCACCTTCCCAGACCAACTCAAATTTCTCAATAAGCTATGGGTGTGCACATAAACATGAGAAAATGTGATTATATTAATCGACAACAATTAATTAAGTAATCAATATTAAATAAAAGGTAAAATATTAACAAACAACATCATAAAATAGCTACAAATAAGCGCATTTGGATCCACAATTATTCGTACTCAATGACCTCTAGAATAATTTGAAACATAACCCTTACCGCCTACACAATACAATAGACATCAATACCCATAATGTAACATTGACCAGCATATGTAAATAGTCGAGCCAAAATAAAACCCACATGGCCTGAAAATTGCGTTCTAGCACGAAACAGACTATCATCACTTGGTGTAATCTTCAGTGTTCACTTTTATATTTACAAATGATGAGTGTTCTTAAATAGTGTTGTAACTTAGGGATATTCTGCAGTTGGATATTCATTGTGTAATTCTCTTGACTCACTTCTAGCAGTTGACTACTTCTACGCGCCGCTGGCGAATCTTATATGTGTTGTTCTTGTCCTAAGTATTATCGTTCATTACCAACCTTTGTGTGATTATTCTATTCAGTAACCTTACTGAGTAGACCACGTATAAATAGCTGTTTCCCGAGACAAGACTCTACCCTTCGACATAGCCTCTTCTGGGGATCTGTTGTGGTGTCCTCCCTCTAAAAAGTCTATGTTAGACTCTTCCGACTACTATAAGATTAGTAGGACAGAAGGCTTCGTGGAACATGGAACAGTGAACAGAGAATAGATTGAGCGCTAGTTCATTCGAGACACACTTACTAGTCGTGTAATACTCTTCTGGTGTACTAAACCGTTTACTTGGTCACAACGTATTGGGAATGAACTAGCGCTCCATCTATTCACTGTTCCCTGAAGTCTTCTGTCCTACTAATCTTATAGTAGTCGGAAGAGTCTACCATAGACTGTTTAGAGGAAGGACACCACGACAGGATCGTCTCTGTCCGGAAGCAGAGAGTTTTGCAAGCACAGCTGGAGACGAATCTCCAATTCTAGAATATATACCCCCCACCCCGATACGATCAGATGTGGCACAAGCCCAAATTTAATGGGGGGGTATCCGAGTCCGTAGGCTCGGCCAAAATTCGCGGTATAAAACGGGGTTCTGTAGCTGTTTCCCGAGACGAGACTATGTCCTTCGACATAGGCTCGGCTGGGGATCATCTTTGCCTCCGGGCAGAGAGTTTGACCAGCACAGCTGGAGACGAATCTCCAATCCTAGACCAACATAATTTACTACTGTATTTATGTGAATGGGGACATACCCATTGTCATCTGTAGGTATGCTACGACATTTATGAAAATTAGAAACATCCTTAGGTCTAAGGATAGATCCCTGGGGAACAACTACGTTTATGCAAAAAAATCTAGAAGAGTGGCCATTGAAGACAACTTTAATTTCATATTCGTTTCATTAAGAAATCTAATTAAAAATGTATTTAGATTCACTTTTATTCGGGGAGAATCGGTTCTTTTCAGAGCCAAGTTTTGCAACGATTTACAGAAGGTATAGAAGGCGAGCGAGAAGAAAACATTAATTGCAAAAAGACTGAACGCATTGTGGCTAGTAAGAACAACGCAACATGCAAATTTCAAATTTGGGATAACGAAATCAAGCAGATGCAAAAAATTTAGATATCTGGGAAGCGTTTTTTAACAGAGGACAGAAAAGTGCCGCACGCAAATCTGAAGGCAGATTACGATAGCGAAAGAAGCCTAAGCGAAAGAAGCTAAGCAAAGTATAAAGAAAAAGGAAAATGCGTTGGAAAGAAAGAAAACAGTAGTGAAGACTTCCGTGATATCAATCCTCCTATATGGCAGCGAATGCTCGACAATCTTCTCACAGATGAAGAAAGAACTTGAAGCAATGTGGTTATACAGAAGGATTCTGAAAATATCATTCAAAATCACTCCTCAGTCGTAGTTTTGATCTAGACAAGCTTGTTAACTATTACACCACGTCAAAGTGGTCCGAAACCTTTTAACATATGTATATCTAAGGAAAAACCCGTTAAATTAAAAATTATTTATTAAAATAGTATTAATGGTCACGAAATCTTTGGCACAATAGTAAATTTATGCATTTGACTCAATATAAACATCATTCAGTGTAAAAATCTGCACTGATTTTATTGTAACGACTTTTTGTAGTTTAAATTCAAGAGACTGGCCTAAATTCCTTAGTAGGCACTAATCCTAAGTGACAAAGTGTAGATGATGTATTTGTCGTATTGTCTGGTCGTTTGTAGACTAACTTCCTGTTCTTCTAACGCCCCACCCCCGCACTCCGTCTTTTGTAAACTGCATATTTATATTTTCTCAAATCTCGTGGTCGCCGTGATTTTGCGTTAATTTGTCAGCATAAAATAATATGGCTTCCCCACGAGCCTCCTTTTACGTACGGACAGAGGAGAATCGGAGCGCGCCTCGGTGACATATCGCGTGCGTCACATTGCCGGATAAGCGGACTGTGGTTACAAACGAGGGCGTATGTGAGGCTTTTCGTGAGTACTTTCAGGAACTTTTCAACAGGGAGCCCGGTCTGAGCCCTGCTCATTTCGACGCCTATTTAGCTGACTTTCCCTGCTTTGAGGCAGCTGAAGTGGCTAGGTGCAAGGATCCCATTATGGAGTCAGAAATCTGGGAACCGCTGAAACAGGTTGGCCTGGACAAATTTCTGGGATTAGATAGTCTTCCCTACGAAGTGTACTTGAAGTAGTCGCCCGTTTTTGTTCCCTTGTTGGCACTGATTTTCGGCAACTGGATGAAGCAGGGGTCTATACCCCAACGCTTCACCAGAAGCGTAATCAAGTTGTTACGTAAGGACAAAAATGGTGGGGATGGGTTAGATAACTTTCGCCCTTTAACTATGCTAAACACAGAGTTAAAGATTTTGGCTAAGGTCTTAGCAAACCGTTTTCAGGCTGTCCTCTCTAGTCTGTAAAGGGCAGGACTATTCAGGACAACCTTCATATGGTACGCTTGATCATCGAGCAAGTCGACAGTGAAGCCGCGCTGATCAATTTAGATCAGTCCAAGGCCTTCGATAGGGTTGACCATCGCCTGGTGGAGGTGAACGGAGTACGATCGGAGCCTTTCGTATTGTATCGCTCCATTCGTCAAGGTTGTCCGCTTTCGCCTTTGCTTTACGTTCTTGCGTTGGAACCTTTCCTTCGCAAGTTAAAGAGGAATCCGGTCCTACGCGGAATTTCCCTACCTGGCGCTACCAACGCGCCCAGGTATTCCGCCTATGCTGATGACGTTTCTGTTCTTGTGTCGAGCAGGGCCGAGATTGACGAAGTCAGCAAAGAAATCAGTGGTTATGAGACGGTGACAGGGGCCAAGATCAACCGTGATAAGTCTGTTGGCTTGCAGTTGGGTGCGTGGAAGGGAGTTTCTCTTCCCGGACCTTTCCTCTGGACGGATGGGCCGGTCAAGATTCTCGGCGTCTGGTTCGGTCCTGATCTCCAGTTGGAAATGAATTGGTCGGAGGTGTAAGGGAAGGCCGAGATCGCCATTAATTTGTGGTCCCGGAGGAATCTTTCCTTAAAGTGGAGGGAAGTATGTATTTCACACATCTACCCGTTTCTCTTTTACCGACTCTCTGTCCTTCCACTTCCGTATGACACTTTACTGGCGTTAGTGAGGCTATTGTTTTCCTTTTTGTGGGGAGGCAAGGCCGACAGAGTCTCTCGGGAGATCTGTTGCCTTCATCCATCTGAAGGCGGTCTAGATATACCTAGCATTGAGATTCGTCAACCGTGAATGTCGTCGTGCTCTGAAACGCCTCTTATGGGCGTCGGATGGCCTCTCCAACGTGCAGGCGTTGTCTCGTAAGGTATTATTTCACGTGTTAGTTGGGGGGGGCGTTCGTGATGAACTGATTGACGAACTCGGTCTTACGAAGCAGGAGGCTCGCTCAATATGGCCTTGGGGGCCCGGGTTGAAATGTTTCAATAACAATGAGGCATCACTCACCTGACTGGTGATACGTGGGGCCCTCTGGATCACCAAGAGACTTTGCACAGCGGGCTTGGAGAAATATCCAAACTGCCGGCACTTTACTGGGGAAGTCGAGACCGTTCATCACGCCTTCTTTCTTTGCAGGGTGGTAGCGCCGTTGTGCAGGTATGTTGAAGGCCTCATGGTTCGCATGCTGCCTGGAAAGTTCTTTGTCCTTGAGGCCGCTTCTGTTTGTAGCAATGTGGCTTCGCCGCTGACGAAGGCTTAACATTATGTGTTCTTATGCTTGCTAGGTGTTATGAGAGTCGCGATTTGGACGACACGTCAGAAGGGATTCTATGAAGGCGAGAAGTTCACTTCTTCCCAACTGATCTTACACTTTAAGCATCAGCTTAAAGTCAAGATTAGGACGGAAAGGCGGCGACTCACTTCCTCAGAATTCGGCAAAAGGTGGGTGAATCTTGAGGATTTGTGTTGTGTGAAAGGGGATGATCTGGAGTGGCATTTTGATGCCGGTTAGGCATCAGGATATTGCTTTACCTGGGTTGAACATGGGCCACCCATACCGAAATTAGGTTAGATTAGGTTGGGTTATTTGAATTTTAATTTCTTTTTTCTATAAAGGGTATGTATGCTCATTGGCCCCTTTTATTTCTGTCCCTATTCTTCTTTAAGTTTAATTCCCCCATCCCCTCCCTCGTTAGGTGATCAGTGATGTCAGTTCTCTGGCGGATGCGAGGCGCCTTTCGTTTCACCTTTGTTTTTTTCGTATTTGTTGTTGTGTCAGAATGAGTGCGTGTCTGGGGTGAGTGCTTGGGATGGATAAATGTTTTCTATATTTTTATAGCCCCGCATCGATTTCGTCCAGTTAACTCCATTTTTCTGCCACATTTAAGTTTTTTTGTGGGGGGGGGGGTATTACTAACATGATTTTGTTTAGTTGCATGTAAATAATTTATAACCATATTGTATATAATCATTAGGGATTTTTTAACTTGTTATTTTTATTCCCCTCCTCCCACAGACAACGATTTGTACATATGGGGGACTATTTAGGATTTTCATTGAGACAATGGGGTATTTTGGTGGATGTAGTAAGAAAGGTAAGTATGAATGTGTTGTTTTGGTGATAAGAATATTGTTTGATTGTGTCAGTGGTTGTGGCTAGCTAAGTTTAAAAATTAAGACATATGATGACCGTTCTTTCCACACACCCTTTTTTAGGCCTTGTGCCACATTTTCTGTATTTTACAGAAATAAATATTCTTTTACGTACGGACGTCCATGAGGTAATGTTTTTCAAACAACACTTTAATACTTGTAACTTATTGCGAATTGTTAAAATAAAGATTTTTTTTTCCTTAACTCATAACAAACATCGAGCCATCCATTCCTTTTTTTCTCTTTTACTTTTTAATTGTCTTATATTCTTCATAGTTACAGTCATCTCATAAATATAAGTAAACACATATTTATATTTGCGGGTGGGGATTTTTTTTATAGTATTTCTCGATGATAGATGTATATGACTTAACAACAGGGATTTGCACATAGGACAACTATTCAATTGCTTTCTCAACAGAAATTATCCCCTTAAAACTATCAAATATCTATCACTAAAGCTTCCAAACACAGCAGAAATACTCTTCTAACGTACGAAACAAATAAGAAAAATTCTAGAAATCCCATGATTTTTCATTTCAATTACAGCATTCACAAACGATTTCCACAACATAAAACTTGATCACACAATAAAATATTTAGCAAGGGTCCTCTTAACGTCAAGCGACAACCTTCAAATCTATATACACTCCTTATGTCACCTAGAATACAAAAATCATCCACTTACCGAGGCAACGTAACATGCAATAAACCCCGATGTAACGTTTGTAAAAATCTTTTCCCTGATGGTATTTTTACGCCACCTGCCACAAACAAAGTATTCGCACCTCCTCTTTTGACTTGTGACAGTTCAAATATAATATATTTACTTTTTTGCGATAAATGAAAACAAAAAAATGAAAAATGATATCGTTTAAACAGGTACAGAAAATTCCGTCTTCGGTTTAATAACAGAAAACACTATCAAAGGAAACAAAACCAATTTCACAGTAGCGGAAGATTTCGGCCAACTGTATCATTGATAACGTTAAATGCTTCCTTATAGCGTCTTCATTTAAACGTCAACAAGAACGCCGAAAATCTGAGTTAAAATACATTTTTAAAATAAATTCACACATTCTATGGTTAGACTGTTTTTATTTATTGTATATAAAATACAATTGTGGCCAAAATGGGGAGGGGATGAGGCTGGTCGTCACTATCTTATACCTAGCTAATCTGATTCACGACCCATTCACACATTACAGTTTCCCCATTCACCATAAGAATTCGTCCGTCACCAATCAATCCTCCATCCACCATAATACCGCATCCTCTCAAGGGGAACTTACAAAATGCGCTCCATGCCTTAAAAATTTAATGATAATAGTTATATATATATACAATTCTAATAATGAAGAATGAGAGGGAATGGAGATGAACCCAATAATAAACTAAATATCAACACAAAGTAAACCAAACATAACTGATGTTAGTAGGGCCCGTCCAACCCTCAAAAAGGAGAGGCCGCTGTATTCTGCCCATTGGACAAAATCAAGAAGCTCTCTCACTACGGGTGTGGGAAAAAGATAAAATATAATACGAGCATAGGAAAATATAAAGCTGACCCAGTCGAGATGTGTGAATGGGGCCAGATTTGATCATATTTTTTTTTCTCTCAAATTCACAATAGGGCGGATCCTGTGGAGCCCTCCCCTGGTTAGGATAGAACCGTCTTATGTAGTTAATGTGAGTAAATATTGTTTCTGGTCTGTTCCCGGTTTCCTTTTTGGTTTTGAGATTCCCAACCTCCCCAGTTTGTTGTTGGCCCCTTTTTCATCTCGACAGAGTCAGTTTTCCCATGACTGTATTTATTTTTCCTTTCCTCTCCCTTAGCAAAAGAGCTTTTTGATTTTGTCTGAAGACAGAATACAGTGGCCTTTCTTATTTCTTTGAGGGTTGGACGGTTCCAATTAACATCAGTTATATTTAGTTTGTGTAATTTTGTTATATTTTAGTTTGTTTTGGGGGTTCATCCCCCCCCATTGCTTATCATCAACAGATTTTTATGTATAATTTTGTACTCAACAATATTTATATCATGGATGTTTTGTAGGTTCCCCGTGAGTGTGCGGTATTGTGGTAAATGTAGGATTGAATGATGATGGACGAGTTCTTGTAGTGGATGTGCTAATTGTAATGAATGAATGGGTTCGGGAATCGAATTAGCTAGGTATAAGATACTGTCGACCAGCCTCAACCCATTCCCCCTTTTAAGGCCTTGTGCTACAATTGTTGTATATTTTCATGTGCAATAAGCCACGGATTAAACTGGAATTTAGGCATACTCACAGAATAGTTTACACTTTTACAAAGATTTTACAATACGAATCGTGTTAAACATCTAGCCCAAAACTCTCATATCTCTATCAACACATACGGCAGAAAATAAATAAATTCACCGGAAAATAGAGTCCGACTTCCTTTTACATTTATTTTAATTTCTTTTATCTTTGAGAAATTACACAGACATGTCCGAAAATTCCGATTTTTAAAATCTTTTTCGTCATGCTTCCATTTGGTCAAAAGGTCTACTAATATACAATAAATATTATTAGTCTTATCATCAATATTATTTATGTTTTTTTTTTTATATCTATCGAATTTCTTTCACCGGTCTATAATCTCTCTCTCTCTCTCTCTCTATATATATATATATATATATATATATATATATATATAAAATTTTTACTTTTCCAAGCGCTTTCGGCTATACCTTTTAGCTGTTGCCATTATCAATACACACACACACATATATATATATATATGTGTGTGTGTGTGTGTGTGTGTGTGTGTGCGTGTGTGTGTGTTATCCTAAAGGTATAGCCGAAAGCGCTCGGAAAAGTAAAATGTTTGGACAGTTTTTGTATAATTTATCTACGAAAAAGGAAATAAAAATTATAAGATCACATGAGATTTTATATAAAAAACGTTCTTGTCTGTCATATTTAATGAAGCTTGCATGAAAGAAGGATTACTAACTAAATACACAATATAAATATAATATATATATATATATATATATATATATATATATATATAAAGTTATTTTAGTGAATATTCGTATTTGAATAGGATATCCGATTATTTATCAAACAATATTTATTTATTTTCGTGTAACTGCCTGAATATTCGAACAATTTTATTATAGAAAAAAATATGCGCTCTCCGGCAATATATGCGCAATCGTCAGGTGTGATTACATCGTGCATAAAACTCACAGAGTTTTGCTCCCGGAAGGACGAATAAGCTCTACATGTATTATTATTAGTATATATATATATATATATATATATATATATATATATATATATAACCAAAGTATTAGTAAAAGGAACAGAAGGCCTGACAAGTGATCAAAGAAATATTTGATAAAAAGAACTAATAAACAAGAAAGAAAAAAAAACAAGAAAAATGGAAAATGAAGCATAAACTAAGAAGTAGAGACGAAAAGACAGACGTCTAACTAAACACTAATAGACAGTGCTCTATGTCTAAATTAGCAAGACAGAGCAATTGGATAAAATGATATATATATATAATCAATTTACCCCCAAGCAAGGCCACAACGCTACCAAGACGAAAGGAGCTAGAGGGATTGAAAGAGAATGAGAAGATTTTAGAAGTAATCAGAGACCTCATCTTGATCAGAAAACAAGGGATAAACCTCTTCTCCCACTGAAAAGACCAGGGAAGAGCGTGAACCTGTTTTTAGTATCGGATATTCTTCTTATGTCGCCTTTATCGCTTTCTCTTTCAACTACGCATCACGAGCGTCGTTTACAGAATTACTCTTTTCCTCTAGCAAGCAATATAGCCGCTTACATCGTAAACGGCAGGTGTTGATGCATTTGCATAGGTGTGATGTCCGTTTCATCAAATCACGGTCGATGCGCACGCGTACCTCTAAGCCTCGAACCGGATTTCCTGTTACAGCTGCAGTAACTCGAACACGCTTCTTACTAGATAACCCATGCTCTACGTCATTACAGAACCGAACGAAGGCGAACCTATCTAATATATATATATATATATATATATACTCGACTCGACTCGACTCACCTGTCGAATACGACGTATGAGGGTCAAGCATATCAGTTCCTAGGAAACTGACAGCCCGACAACAGCACATGAGATTTGATTATAGTGGTGGCGGTTTCGTGAAGGACCATCCACACTTTGTGAAGGGCCGAATACAGAGACCAGATGCACTAAGTGCCACAGGGTCCCCAAAAGACAATCCGCAGGGTTTGAATTCAGAGTTGTTCTTCTTCTAGACCAGTTGCCATCAAAGGCTATAGAACCCAGTCTGTCCTGCTATTTACCCATAGCTGGAGGGAGAAGAAGAGGATTCACACCTTTCTCAAAGGTATTAGCACGTAAGTGAATGTAATGGATTCGACTGAAATTCGAACTCGGCTCTCCGATTCCTCAATCCCAGCCGCTATCCATAACTCCACCGTGTCTCCTCATGTGGTTAATATCTTTGATATTTTATGTGTCTTTGTGTTACCATTGCTTTGTTTAATTCTTTTGTGAAATGTTTGTTAAAATATCTATTTATTATTGTGGTTCCTAATTATAGTGTCTATTAAGAATATAATTAAGACCTACACGCGTCTTTAGCCAAAAATAAGAACATTTCTATCACTGTCTCGGACAAAGGCCGGTGGTTTTATAATGAATAATGCATATATACACATGAATTAGGATCAAATGTGGATTAGAATCCGACAAATGATATGATAAGAAATAAATAGGAAACGTTTATTGATTTAACATGTGTCGCTTTTATTTATGCTTTAACAGAAATGAAATATGAAAACGAAAAAAACAAAGGGAAAAAAGAAAACTTATACTAAGAAGAGAAGACCAAAAGATAGACACATACCTCAACACTAATATAAAATACTCTCTGTTTAAATGACCAAGACAGAGCAAATACTCTTCCACGACACAGAAAGATACAAAGTTCGCACTGCTATTAGGGTTTCATGCTACTGTGATCGTTAGGTGTTCAGGACGCTTGATGATCGCGGTAGCGTGAAACTTAAGTAGCGGTCTAAACTCTCTCTCCCTCTCTCTCTCTCTCTCTCTCTCTCTCTCTCTCTCTCTCTCTCTCTGTGTATATATATTTATATATATATATATATGTATATATTGTAAAATAGTCATTCAAAGAATAAATCAGTGAAGATTAATGGCGAATTCATGTTATTTATTCACGTTCAAAAATATTCTTAACTGTTAATAATAGCACACTATTTAATAAAACATCTTTCGACAAGTATCGAATTCATTTTTTTCTTGTAATTTTTACCCGAAGTTACCTGAAATTGAGGCAAAAAGTAACATCTATGCCTGATGATAAATGTTTTCACCGAAAGTACTTGCGAACAATATGGACCAAACATCTAATCTATTGTACAATTAATGAAAACAAGGATCGCGTCGTTCAGCGAACGATCAGTAAGTCAATGCCTTCATAATCTGTTATCGAAGTGAATTCGCCATTAATTACATTAACTTTATTGATTTATTCTTTAAATGACCATTTTACAATATTAATTAAGCTACATTAGTTATTAATTTGAATATATATATATATATATATATATATATATATATATATGTGTGTGTGTGTGTGTGTATATATATATATATATATATATATATATATATATATATATATATATATATATATATATATATATATATATATAATAGCCAGTAAGCTATTTCTTATTCAAATCTTTTTTTACAGGTCATCTGACACGTATGGAGGATTGCAGATGTCCCAGAAGTCTATTTATGGTGAGCTGGTACAAGGTAATCGATCTTCTCATGAGACCAAAAAATATTTCAATGATGTAGTTAAATGTAACCCAAAGACTCTTGGTGTTAATGTTGAAGACTGGGAAAATGTTGCTGGTGATAGATCTTGCTGGAGAAGATTGATTTGGGAATGCTTTAACAATTTTGAACAGAAGAGAACTGAGCATTCCAACAAAAAGCGCGCCATTGGGAAGAGAGAAATAAATTATACCGCAGAGCTATTAGAACACCAACACACTTGCAGTATTTGCGGGAAAGTAAAAGTAAAATAGTTTTTAAGCAGCATAAATCTTTATGAAAAACCCAGAATCAAAAAATAAAAATTAAAAAGAAAATTTTGAAAAAATATCTTTCAAATTATTTAAAATTGCCTAATTATTCTTCTTGTTCATGAATGAAACCTTCTTAATATAGTTATTGTTGTGGCCTTGTTAGGGCAAGAAATAATGACACAAAGAGAGGAATTAAGTTAAATATATTAACGGAAACAGTAATATAAACATATACAAAGGAGAGTATTACAGCAAGAAGGTTCAGTCCGACTGTCAGAGCTGACTGCTGGAAACTTGCCTCTCCAAAAGGCAGTACCTGCTCCTATTTATAGCTGGGAGAGTCTATGCGTGCGTAGGTAAATTACCATAACACCATTTATCACAGTCTGTACATTATCTATCTATCTATCTATCTATCTCAGTTTATTCATTTTCTATCTATCACAGCCTGTTCATTTTCTATCTATCTATCTATATCTATCTATCTATCTATCTATCTGTTGTGTCCTTGTTAGGGCCAGAAATAAAGAAACAGTAATACAAGCATATACAAGCGAGAGTGTTACAGCAAGAATGTTCGCTCCGACTGTCAGAGTCGACAGCTGGAAACTTCACCCTCCCCCCCCCAAAAAAAAGGCAGTACCTGCTCCTATTTATAACTGGGGGATACCATGCGTGCGTGGATAAATTACCATAACAGCTATAATACTCGACAAATATTAAACACAATCCAATAAACAAGAAATCCTTTCATAGAAAATTGTATATTTCTTTAATTAAATGCTAAAATTATATAAATGTACACCACGGATTTTCCGACATTCGCTATTCCAAAACCTTGCCGGATTATCCACTTTTCCCGGTCCAACCGAAGTCACCTAATAACAGTTCAATGTAACACATCTAAACCACTAATTATACATCTCTCGTATCTCTACCACATCATCTATTATTAAAAGATTTTATTCAACACTTCTACATTTGATACTCCGTGCGGACTCTGAATTCTCACATATCACGATGAACGGATTCGCCGTGATTTGAGCGACTGTTGGGCCTTAAAGCTACCGCAGACCTCAAGTGTAACTCGTACATACGATCCATCGCTAAAGATGCTGGAAAAATGGTCGGTTCCCTGTGCCGCTCTAGTAAGTAGAGTACGTGTGTCCTCCTGCTATCCTCTACACGTCAGACCGAAAATAGAGCACTGCTGCCATATATGGGTAGGAACTGCCCTATCTTCATTTTCTAATCTCGATCATCCTTGTGAGTGATGAATTGTTTTCCACCCTACAACCTCTTTCCTCACAGGGTAAACGTTGCAAGCCTCTCGCTGCTCTATCGCTATTTCCATGGAAAGGGTTCAAACTAATTACAGTCCTTCGTTCCGCCATCCTAACCTTCATGGCTAAGAGCCGCCATGCTACGCACATTGTAGCGACCAAGCCTCATTCTATTCGTATTCCATTGGTGAGATGTAAGTTCCACTTAAGCAGCTTCTTCCCACGAACCGACTCTCAACAGGATCCTTTCTCGATCAATACAATCTTAACCTGTTCAAGCCTAGAGTTAACCGTTATCTTCTTCACATACCCGCATAAACTGTGCCTCTTACTCTGTAACACTCTATCTCGAGTGGCTCTTCGGCCTTAAACAGGTAAAAATCGTTGGGAAAAGAAAATATCGACTTTTGTTTACGCTTGATATCGCCACAGACAATTGCACTTGTAAACCTTAATTAGGGCCACATATAAGCAAACTCGAATTTACACGAAATCGATGTAATCGCACTAGTTACTCTATTTTAAACAATTAAGTGATCGCGTGCCAAGCACAACGCCACCAGGGACCGCTGGAGGAATTAGTTTGGCAATCGTGTGAAATTTAAATACTTGCTCGTAACTTTATCCGAATTAAAAGAGATGCTGAACTATCAGGTGCTGGAAAAATCGTTAACGTACCTGTTAGTATGTACAAAATATCATTAAGAAAACAGTCTACGGGGTATGCAACTCTCTTCTTTTTAAATCACTAAGCAATTGTCTTCTATTAACATGACTATTTAAGTATGCAAATCTTTTCTTTTTAAATAACTAAGCAAATGTTTTCTGAAAACATGACTAAGTATGCAAATCTTTTTAAATGACTAAGCAATTGTTCTCTATTTACATGACTATTTAAGTATGCAAATCGTTTCTTTTTAAAGTACTAAGCAACTGTCTTCTATTAACATGACTATTTAAGTACGCAAATCTTTTCTTTTTAAATAACTAAGCAAATGTTTTCTGAAAACATGACTAAGTATGCAAATCTTTTTAAATGACTAAGCAATTGTCTTCTATTTACATGACTATTTAAGTATGCCAATCCCTTATTTTATGACTGAGAAAGCAAAATTAAAAATATGTAAGTGGTTAATGATAGTGAAAGAAACTGAGAAACTGTTATTAAGGTGAGAGGACAATAAAAAAAAAGGTTTCAAAGAGACAGAAGATAACGACTGACATTAAAATTAAATTTCTGAAGATTTCTGAAGATCATTGTTGACAGGAAAGCAAGAAGGCAGGATAGAAGGAACTATCAGTATAGAACTTACGGTTAATCTAGCAATTCCAACTGCATTTATATTATTGCAATACGTTTTAAAAAAATTTAAATACCGTGAAGGTAGCTATATAAAGTGGAATAGAGATCGATAATGCTTTGTTTATAGGAATTAATGGATCCTTGTCCAAGGAAAATAATGACTAAATTTGATTTTTACTAAGCTTAGTTTTAACTCAAAGCTACAATAATGGAGTACCCAGTGAGGATAAAAGTCACTAATCAGTAGTATTTTGTCTGCGCGGCCTGCTTGCTAAACATTACATCACGATGACTTTAACTTCCTTTACTAATCGTAGTTTAGTACTGACAGGAAGCCAGAAGCACTGTGAAGAAAGTGCGGACCAAACTCAGTTGTAATAATCTAAGATACCAGCTTGCTAACCATTACCCTACGGAGGTGCACAAAAATGTCTTCTTTATAGTCATACCCTGTTCATCCAGGACGAATACGGGCATGGCTTCCCACAAGTAGCTTTACTTTATTATCTGTGAACTGACATGATCTCTCCACGGTTTGTACTTTTTCTTCTGACTCTAGAGAACCCCGTTTCAGAATTGTAGACAAATTCCAATATATTTAGGTACTCAAAACGTATAACACAGATAGTATCTCAATTTTTGTGCATTTGACAGGTTCCAAATATTTGAATATTTGTATTCATATATATTAACCAACCAGCGACGTCGTACGAGACGCATGATATTCTTTGAATTGGCAGACGGTAAAATATCTTAAAATGAAATGTTAGAGGCTCAAATTCAGAATATGTTCTGGAGCCTACCTTGTTATTATAAATATAATCAATTCTTGTTCTCTAACCAGTTTTTCAGTGAAGCGTTGACCAGGATGTTTGTTCGATCATTTATCACACAAACGAAACTGAAATTCTCACAATTAATTACTCACATATTTCACTTATTTATTTCGAGTATACAATATTACACAATAATGCTTAGCGATAGTTTGTTTACATACGTAAACAGTCGCAAGCATAATTTCCTGCCTTCTTTTATCCAGTCTACAACTAGAATTTATGCACACAATGCAGTGCAATATTGTGACATATACATCCGCACACATGTAACAGTAGAGTCTATCTTTTTCTCGCCTTCTTTTATAAGGTCCTCAACTAGAATTCATACACACTAGACCTTTCACATAAACACACTAGACTTTTCACATACATCTACACACATATAGACGTATTATTCGTTTATCCTATACTAACTCAATTCATTCAGTTATACTGTCAAAAAATGGAAGCACAAAACATTTCGTGCAAATAAAATTTCTTACTCTCAGAAAATAACTGCGCAATAACAATACGATATGCAAGATTAATTTAACTCTTCGCTTATACACGCTACACAAGTCTGTTCTGTTATTTAACACATAGCAGGGGAAGAAGAGCTGGATTTATACCTTTGCAAAAGTGAACGCAACACATTAGCTCGGAATCTGAACTCGGTTCGCCATTTTCCGCGCCATACTATTTGCATATCGTATAGTTATTGCGCAGTTATTTACTGAGCATAATTTACTCTTAGCAAAAGGCCCCAAGTATGGAGCAGCCTACGAGAATCGAAAGCACAATGCAATTGTAATTATCTGAGAGATCAACTGGCTAATCATTACACCACAACGATACGCCTAAATGGTAGCCTTCAAAAGTCCTTGATGTCCCATGTCAATCGACATCTCCAGTTGCCTTGATCTATCCACTATCCTTCTCCTCATCCTTTCTTATATCACTCCTATCTGATCTTGCTCCAAATCTTCTGTAACCCCTTGCGTCCTAGTGGCTTCTTGCCTTGCTTGGGGATTGACAGAGCGAGTTACAAGCAGTGAAGCGTGCTACATTTGGAAACCAAAAACTACCAAATTATGGATTGATTTTCTTCTGATTCGTGACCCGGGTTAGCCGAGCTTCTTTTAGAAGAAACCCAAAAGTCTTAAGCAGAGAAATTCAAAAATTTAGTAGGGCTGAACAAACTATTTGGTTTATTCTAGTAAAACAAGACAAAAACAATGGCATCCTTTGCCACTCATGTAATACGAATGATTCTAATTTATACACCGAAGGGCTTCGTAATACTTTCGCTGAGTCAGCCAGTTCAGTGCCACGCGTGATACATGCTTGGAAGATCATGTATATTTTGATATATGACTGACGAGGCAGAAGATTTTTTTCCTTTTTTTTCTTTCCAGTTTTTTTTTTTTGTTTTTTTTTGTTTTTAGCATTTCACCCCTAGCAAGGCGGGAAGCCACTAGCACACAAGGGGTTACAGAGGATTTGGAGCGAGAGCAGATAGGAATGATAGAGGAAAAGATGAGGAGAAGGATAGTAGATAGATCAAGGCAATTGGAGATGTCGATTGACATTTCATTTGAATAGTTGGAGATTATAGCTATCAGGGAATCATGAATAGGGAAGGGAGTTCCACATGCAAGAGAGTGTGAGATATGAAGCTATTGGAGTAGAAGAAGTGGCTACATTTAACAACTTCAACAGTGAAAGGGTGAGAGCGAGATGCCAGCCTCGTTCTTTCTAAGGTAGAGTGGTTGCCAACCAATGCTAAATAAATAACCCATTATTTGTGAGTAAATGAATATAATGAAATCAACTGGGATTCGAACTCCGAGCCGGTATCCATTACACCACAACGTACATCAAGCTGAGATATATGTTTAACTTACTTGACTACTTGATAAGCAATGTTCCTTGCCTTCCCATGTGTAATATAATGTACATCCTCCGCTCTGCAAATATATTAGGTAACATCTTTTCGTTATCTTGTCCCGTGTAAAGATTTCTCTTTTTCTCTCTCCTTCCTTCCTTCCTTGCTGATTACTGGAAGAAGGTTACAGGATGCATCGGCCGAAATGTTAATGTAACAGCATTAGCAACGTAAAGAATGAGCTGAATTGTCCCAAACAAATCTTGGAATCGGTATTGTTTACTAGATCGATCTATATTGTGCTAAAAACTTGATTTTGCTTGCATGTCTTTTTTGATAATTTGACACTGACAGGACATATTGAAGTGGGTGGGCAGGAGGAAACAGGGCGTAACACATCTAAGAAGACTGTTTAAATGGACAGCAGAACCAGGACTCTGGGGACAGTAAGTGGACAAATATTTCTCAGAGCTACAACTGACAGGAAGTTGTGGAGAGCCGTAAATGCCCACGCCATAAAAGGACACGACACATAAAAACGAAGATGTATCTTCTGAAAAGATACATTTTAACTTGAGGAACTGAATTAAAGTACGCTGAAAATTCGCTAACTTAATGAAAAAAACATGAACTTCAGGTGAAATAACTACAGACGTACTTCACTCTATCTTCCGAAAACAGAGGTATCCTTACAGACACAGTGGATGTGCGAGCGATTTACTGAATAGCGGTTCGGAATGAGAAATTGAAGCCGAGTTTCCAGTGAAGTTCGTTACATTCACTTACGTGTAAAATACCCTTGGAAAAGGCACGAATCAATATCCTACCCACATTATATCGATGAAATAGTAAGACTTGTATCTGGAAAAGTAATTGTTATTCTCAAAAACCTGTTAATGCAATATTCACTCGTAAAAAAAAAAATTATTCTTACAATGCTGTGTTTTTGTTTTTTACGGCTTACCACCCCTTTGTGGGTTACCTAAAGCTGAAAAATATTTTGGATTGTAGGAAAAATTCTTTGTTTGCGAGAATAACTTCACTCTATCCTCTGAAAACAGAGGATAACCTAGCCTTACAGACATATGAATCGTAATTTGCAGCGTACGACCTGTCGTACAGTTCGACCTCAAGATTTTTAGCACAAAATCCTGAGTTAGGTCTATACCTACCGTATAGCTCGACTCCCAAACCTACGATAGGTTACCAGTGGTCCAAAACTTAGGCCTGCCGGTAAATAAAGTTAGGCTACAGTATACGATAACCTGTACCAAAATGTACGTAAGATCACACCACTTACCTGTAGGTGGAGAAACTAACCATAATATGTGCATTGTATAGTAAACAACATATATCACACACCGGTAGGTACCGTATATTTATCGGTATAAGTTTGTCATTATTTTAAATTTGTCAGATCTATTGATAAAACACATTAATATCAAAATCAACTCCTATAAAATATTACTGTTATTACTATCATTAAATTGCGCAGATGGCACGCATACCATACCTAGTTGTCTAAATGGCCGCCTGAGTTAAATGGCGCTTCGATTAATGTTTACACGTAGTGTATCAACTTTTGAACGCGATGTGTGATGTGGCATATGTTATTGTAAAACACAGCTTCACTCATCCACCATTTGCATCAATGACGTAAACAAACAAACAACTGATAGCAGACACCGAAAAAAAAATTACAAAATCTACAGAAGGTAGCGAAGAATGGACTAAACATAAAATCAGAATGCATAGTCATCAGTAACAGGATGATCCCGAAATGCGATTTGCAAGTCGGGGACACTGGAATTAAGCAGACACGGAAGTTTAAATTCCTGGAAAGCGTCTTGACAGAGGACGGTAACTACGACACTGAGATCCGTAGAAGTATTGGGATGGCCCAGGACGCATTCCAAAAACAGGGCAGAGTATTGCGAGACAGGAGAAAAGAAAAGATATCTGTCCTTCTTTACGGCAGCTAATGCTGGACGATTTCCTCAAAGATTAAGAAGAGACTCGAGGCAACGGAGATATGGTTCTACAGAAGGATGCTGATGGACCGAGCGCGTGAGAGTTTGCAAACAAGGTGGAGGCTTATACTTAACATCAGAAAGAGGCAGCTGAAGTTTCTGGGACACATAATGAGGAAGGAGGGTCTGGAGAATCTGATACTCGAGGGTCGAATAGAGGGAAAGAGAGACAAGGGGAAACAACGCATGACATACCCTGTAAGCAAGTGGATGAGATAACGCGGTTTTGGGGGAGGTAGCACGAGGAAGGAATTTTCTGAGAGCTGCAAAGGATAGAGAGAGGTGGAGAATCATGATCGCCTACGTGATGAAAGAACATTGCACATAAAAAGAAATGAATGATACCACCAAGCTCACGCGGCGATCTGCAAAATTGTGGGTCCTTAACGCTATCGACACTCAGGCCAGACAACTATTCTTTTAATGAGCCCTTATTGGAATGGATAGAGCAAAACCTCAATTGTTTACAGTTGACAACCGTTGGTGTTTTCATAAACATGTATGCTCTAATGTTATTAGAATACAGAATATGTTATTTTTATTAATTTCTGCGTTAATATGACAAATATGTTCACTAAACACAAATTTTAGTAGGATATATTTGTGGCAGCCTGCTGGAGGTACGCTAAGTGATGTAAAGTCATTGGTCCCACTTGTTTTGCATTTTATAACCGCCATATAATTCGACCCCAAACTTTTTAGGCTTGAAAACTCGACCTGTACGCCGTAAATTTATGGTAACGAATTTTGAAAGAAACTTGAATGAGAAAATGAGCGAGTAATTTAACTCTTTTAAAATATTTATATTAAAATAAAATAATATATGATATATGTATATATGAATTAAAATATATATATATATATATATATGTATATATATATATAAATGTAAATATATATATATATATATATATATATATATATATATATATATATGGGTATAACCAATATATGTATATATATATATATATATATATATATATGTATATATATATATATATATATATATGAATATATATATATATATATATATATATATATATATATATATATATATATATATATATATATATATATATATATATATATATATATATATATATATATATATATATATATATATATATATATATATATATATATATATATATATATATATATATATATATATATATATATGTATATATATATATGTATATATATATATATATGTATATATATAGTATGTATATATATATATTTTTGTGTATTGATGTACAAAAGGAAATAACTTGAATTGTTAAATTCTTACGTTTTAAAAGTCTTATTTTATCCCACGAACCCTAGTCCCCCTAAGGTTTGAATTTAGAGTTTTCCCTCTCCTAGACTGGTTGACAACCAAAACTAGAGAGCCCAGTATACCTTGTTATTTAACCCATAAGTGGAGCGAGAGACAAGAATGCATAAGTTTCATAAGTCTATTTGAATATTTTGAAAAAGAATGTAACGTACTCCACACACACACACACACACACACACACACACACACACACACACACACATATATATATATATATATATATATATATATATATATATATAGAATTGTGTATTTGGGCAGAAGTCCCTCTTTTATACAAGTTTCATTAAAACTGATAAGGTCGTGCGACTAAGCTTTTTATTGAATTTTTCTTGTGTTCGTATAAGAAAAATATCACTTATACGAAATCAAGAAAAAATTATATATGTATATATATATATATGTGTGTGTGTGTGTGTGTGGCCAACAAGAATTATTTTAAACAAGTTGAATTTTCAAAATTGTCAAAATCTTTTGCGCAACAATCAGATCAATATGGTACATTTGCTTACGAACTGTTTACTCCGACCTCCATTTATATATATATATATATATATATATATATATATATATGTTTATGCGTCTATACGTACCTCTGATGTTCGCTCTTTGTCGTGGTGGACGCTTTTCCGTGGTCCAGTGACTCTGATGTGATGCCATCGGGAGTTGCAAATTCCTGGTAGGGCGACCGTTGTCGGCAAGCTTCAAGACGAGAACCCAGACTAAGCGTGACCAACCCCAAAGACTTCAACGATGGAACAAGCGAATGAGGATTATAACAGGTCTCAACGGTTGAACCCAGCGCCATTCGAAATTATAACAGGGTTAATGGCAGTTCCATAACTGTATTTTGCTCGTTTCATTCCATATTTGCCGTAGAGGAAGGTCATGAAGTCACTTCTTGATAAGTTGAGGTCCACCATAAACAAATTCACACCATAGGCGCTTTCTTTTATTTGGATTTTCTTTCACTTCCAACCAACAGTTGAAAAAGCCAAATGGCGATAGGGAATGTGTGACGTCAGCAGTTTTTCGTGAAACTGGAAGCTTCTAGTCCTGAACAAGCAATTTGGTTGTGAATTTAGTCATCAACACTATCATCGTAAATGAAGTGATCAGCAAAGAAGTAATTACATTATCGGATACGAAATAAAGCCGACGACGACTAAAAGCCTAATTTTGTATGCTTTTATGGAATCTCTAAGTCGCCGAGAAAATCCATTGTATTGAATTAAGATACGTTAAAAATTCACTCACTTCAAGAATATAATAATAAAGTCGTTACTTGCAGAGTGATTTATAAGATTACGGTGTTAGCGTCAGCGTTCAACTTTTTTTAAAAATCAAGGGAGATAACTGTTAACTACTAATTATAAAAAATTCATTCATTTTATTCAATTAGCTGTGGTCAGCACTTCCCCTCCATCTCCCAATTGTGGTTCTTGGTGACATTCAAGGCAGAATAGTGCAATGGTTTGCCGGTTCCTTTTACACCGGAGATGTTGAGGTTATCCCATCCCTCCTCTCAGAAGTTAAATAGGCAAGACCAACATGGTAAATGGTGGTTTGAATACAGAGTTATCCTTCTCCTGGGCTGTCGATGGCATATGGAGGCCGTGCTCTGCCCAGACTATATGGTCCCCACCTCTCGGCCGTACCGACAAGATCCAAAGGAATACAGGGCATGAAATTTGGAGACGGTTTGGCTGCAGAAGTTACCGGAAAGTTGTCAATGTTGATAGCAAACCTCCTTCGGGGATCCACTCCGAGTTTTCCGTCAAGATTTACTTCTATAGTCATTTTTGTTTTTTTGAGCCGCAAGGCACTGGGGGTTTAAAATCGCCGTTTCCCTTCCCATAGATAAACTGCCTTCCAAGACTTCTGTCGAAGTCCGTCTACCCGAAGTAACTGGTTATGAGGCGCCAATTATAAAAGACTATCTCCGATTTATTTAGTAGATAATCTGAGTAGAAAAATAGCACTCCCTTTGCACATAATACATGGTTGTTAAAACGGCGAGGAAACGAATTAAACGATAATCTTTTTTTTTTTCTTTTTTACATTGCTTAGCCATCGTGCCCACAACAAAAAAGACTGCTTTTTTTACTGACACCACTATTACAGGACACTACCTTGACTCCTTTTCCAATGCTTATTTACAAAATGATACATATATGTGAACCAAGTACAATGCAATATTTATTGTTTCCTGTTTAGGATTGTGTTTCCGGTTCCTTCTCAAGTCTACTCCAAATCTATACTCCTAACGTATCCGCCTGAACTCTGAACTGTTTTTCACTAATTAATGTTTTCTTTTCCCCAATAGAAAAGTAGATAGTCTGTTTTTACTGTCCGGTTAGAACAGAATATTGATATTTTTAACAAGAGTAGAGGTTTATCCATTGTTTCCTGTTTAGGATTGGGTTTCCGGTTACTTCATCTCTATACATCTGACGTCTCCGCCCGAAATCTGAAATTTTATGCAATATTCTTTTCCTAAAATAAATTGGAGGAGAAAGGCAGTTTTTTATCGTCCGATTTACAATAAAATAAGTTTTTTTGAACAGGATAGAATTTCATCCTTTGTTTCTTGTTTAGGATTTTATTTCCAGTTCCTTCAACTCTGTACTTCTGACGTCATTTTTTTTTTCCTTTCCCAATAGGAATAGATAAGATTGCCTATCGTCCCGTATACATTCATCGCCGATTTTTTGATCAGGAGTAGAGGTCCATTCCTTGTTTCCTCTTTAGGATTGGATTTCCCATTCCTTGTAAAGTCCAGTTCAACTCTAAACTTGAAACGTCTCCGCCTAAACTAAAATATTAAATTCACTTATTAAATCTTGACCTCTTCAAATCTATATAGAATTAGCTGCGTATCTTTTTTTGTTATCTTGCCCCTTCTTGTGCTAATGCAACACATTAACCCTGTAGCTTGAGTGGCTCTTGAGTCTTGTATTAAATGAACATTAGTAAAAAAAAAAATAAATTATTTGTCCACTATTTACATTAGTCCTCATCTTTGTCGCCATATTTATCACAACGTTTCGGCCGTTGTACGCTCCGGCCTTCTTCAGGTGGTTGGAATCTCGAACTGAAGGCTTTATTTCGCTCACTGGAGTAAACGGTTCTAGTTCCACGTGCCATGTCTAATGGATGTCAGTTATCAGTTATTTCCTGTTAATTCCTCTCCCAAAGTTCTCCACGGCCTTAACCAGGTATTGAACTCACACCTCTTTGGGTTCTGTCACTGGATCTAACCTAACGCTTTTATCCGCTGTGTCATGTGTCCTTGAGGACACATGGCACAGTGTCAGAAATATAGACAGATAAATGATTTGTCATGTTATAAATAACTAACTATGAAAGCAAGTTATTTTTATTTTATTTCATTTTATTTTATTCATAATTTAAAAAAAAATGTCTACGGACAATGATTTTTCCTGAAATTATATATTTTCTGAAATTATTTTATGTTTCAGATTACGTTCTGTTCTAAAAGTAACGTCACGTGAGTTCGCAACCTGACATGGGAGGCAAAATGGGAATATGATTAGTAAAAAAAAAGCCAGAAGACTCAGACAGTCAAAAACTAGCCTGAAGGATTGTTGGGGAAAGTTGCGTGATGTGATGTGATGTTTTGCCAAAGGAAAACCAGACACGAAACGTGAAGAATGACTTTAACTCTCGGTCTCGGTCATCGAAGGCGACGGACACACAGTTCCTCATTTTCATTCAGTGGCGCTTCACTTTAGAATGAATTGACCAATTCCAGAGTCAAATCGCTCGTTAGACTGAGATATTCGAAAAAAACTTAAATATTATGGCCCAATTTATCTACTGAGCACTTTTTAGCAGAAGTACTACGGGCCTAAAAATGCATTAAATTCAGGTCATTTTTACGTATCATAATAGGCTCATTTAGAGTGTTTGTATCATTATATATATATATATATATATATATATATATATATATATGTTTTGTGTGTGTGAAAAGTTTTATAAATATAAATAAATATATATATGTATAATTATTTATATATTATATATGCGCGGTACTTATTAGAAAGCGCCCAATATCAGAGATAGATAACATATTTGGTTGGATAGATATTGATCTATCAACGTAAAAATATATATATTTATATATATATAAAATACATATATTTACCAATATATTTATATATAGGAACCTCCACGATATCGCTAAAAAAAAGAGCATAGCATGATGAAAAACAAATATAAACTTGATGAAAACAAAATTTTATCGTCTAAATGTTTATGTTATTATTAAGAGGAAAGTTCAAAGTATTTGGGGGGTATTTTTTTGCATTTTTTAATTGTTCCCAGCACGTCGGAAATTTTCGTAAAAAAATGCTGTTTTTTTTTTTTTGCGTCAGCAAAATTGACCTTTTTTTTTCCATTTTATAAAAAAAAATGGAAATCTCACTTTGAAATTCTTTTAAATATCAATTATCTTTTTTTCAAAACTTATTTTAAGAAAATCAGAAATTATAATGTTTATTTAAAATATTTTGAACCAAGCTTAACTTAGTTTCTGCGCCGAAAAGATGTAATTTGAAAATAAAACAAAGCAGGTCATAAACTTTCGCGTCACTTGACAGGTGATGAATGACATATTGACGGATTCCGTGAGGCTAATTTGTTCTACGGAAGGAGAAAAGTGAAATAATTTACATTTAAGTGAACAAATTATTTACCTCGTTATTTTTAAGGAAAACTTTCAGCGCTCCAATTTTTTTTTTTTTTTTTTTTTTACGTTTACGATGCTTTATGGAAAATATTAAAGAAATTAAAATTTGTTAAGAAAAATTTCTAATTAATTTAAAGGTATCTTTTTATGAAACCTTTTTATGAAATTTTAAGAATTTACATAAAATACTATAATTTTATGTACATTTATTACATTTTACTGTGTTATTTGTATTTCCATTTCATTTTATTATTAATTTTGATATTTCATTTATGGAAAAATGTCATAACTGAGATTAATATAAAAATAAGATCATATAGATTTCATAAAATGATACTGATACTTGTAGGTACCCTTCTAAGTTGAAATTGAAAAATCAAATTAACTTCTCCACACGTGTTTCGCAAAAGACCTTAACAGCGGAGAACAATGCTTAACTCAAATAACGCAACTTAATTGTATTCTGGTTGGCCTTCCGTATTTTATAATTACAGCCCGATTATAAACACAAAATTACATTTCTTAATTACTGCGGATCTTTTGATTAGTCAAAATGATACAATTTACAACGCGCTAAAAAAAGATCTATTTCATAAGGACACTTAGGAAACCCGATGCGGCTTTTAACTAATTTTATAATATTTTAACAACTTAAATGTAAAAATCTATTATAATTAAAGAAATAACAAATAATTGTATTAAAAATTCATTTTTCATGGAAATTATTTTTACTTTCAGAAAATATTGTCCATATTCATAAAAACAACTGAAAGCAAATAAAAGCATTTGAAATTAAATAATATCTTTGTTTTGTTGAGTTTTGTATGTTAAAATTCAGAACTGATTTTCAGGCAGGGGTGGGGTATCCAATTAAAAACAACAAAAAAACATGATTTGGATTCCTCAAAGCCTTGTGCTTTTAGCTATTGTAATCACTAAATCCGATACGATCGAATTTCTAGCGTTTTCATAAAATTAGTTATGGTCGGGTGTAATAAATATAAAAAAAAATTCTGCCATGACTTTAATAAAAAAAAAAAAACATATTCATAATTATTTCGATCATCTGTGAATAGTTTCTAAAAGTTTCATTAACATACGACAATTATTTTTATTTTTGCAAGATTTTCCAAATTAATGTGTGTCATACCAAAAAAACGTGCTAAAAATTGTCTATGTTATTTTACTAGTTCCGGTGATATAAAGAGAAACAATATTTTTTTTAATCAAAATTTAGAATATTCTAAAAAGAAGAAAAAATTTTAAAAAATAATTTAAAAAAAACTTTGGTCTTTTCTCTTAATAATAACATAAGCATTTAGACGATAACATTTTGTTTTCGGCAAGGTTGGCGTCTTTTTCATCAAGCTATGCTCTTTTTTTAGCGATTTCGTGGAGGTACCTATATGAAATGGACAAAGTCCGACAATTATTTTTTAAGACATGTTTTATGTTTATACATTCTTTTTATAGATACAAATATTTAAGTAAATGCTCTGTTTATAATAAACAGTATTAACAACATTTACCGGCCTGAATGTCCGAGAAATTTTCATAGAAAATATGCGTCCTCCGACAGGAATCGAACCTGTATCCTATACGGAACCGTCTATAGCCTGACGTGCCTTAACCGATTGAACCACAGAGGAGAGTTCGGTTAGCAAGGTCGATTTTACTGTATTTAAACACAATTCTCCGGTAAAACGTTTAAAAATATATATACTCGACTCATCCCGTCGAATTCGACATATGAGGGTCAAGCAGATCACTACCTAGGAACCGACACCAGCATATGTGATTTGATTATAGTGGTGAAGGTTTTGCGCAGAACCAACTTTTTGAAGGACCGAATACAGAGACCTGATGTACTACGTGCCACAGGGTTTGAATTCAGAGTTGTCCTTCTCCTAAACCAGTTGCAATCCAAGGCTAAAGAACCCAGTCTGTCCTGCTATTTACCCATAGCTGGAGTGAGAAGAAGTGGATTCATACTGTTCCCAAGGGTATTAGCATGTAAGTGAATTTAATGGATTCGACTGGAATTACAACTCGGCTCTCCGATTTCTCAATCCAAGCCGCTATCCATCCATTATTCCACCGTACCTATGTAGAAATTATCCGAATGTTCTGTATTTCAGAGTGCTTTCAGCTAATTTGAACTAATTTATGAATAATTATACTGGATAATCAGTTTGCATATTATTATAATTTTTCCGATGGGTAGAGGAATCTTTTCGTTGGACTTTTTTTTAGGTGATTTCTCAATATGTTCATGCATTTTGTGATGCGTATAATGACATCACGTGATCTAAAAGACCGCATCTACAAACACAAGAGACACTTGCGTTTGGAGAAACGATCTAACTCTCTCGTTTTGCATTGAAACGATACTGGATAAAACTGATTTCATTAATGCCACCCTAATTAAAAAGGAATATAATTTTTGAAAGAGAAAATACATTGAAAATTTAATAATATTATGACCAAATATAAACACACACCTAAAGCATTGCATTACATTGCCATCTTTCTTTCAATCCATTCTTAAAGAATCTAACTCATATCTATCAAATACAAAGAATAAAAGCTTAAAGATAAGAACCATAAATTAGTATCATGTGGCACTCCGCTGCGCTGGCTGGCAACATAAAGGTGAGGACATTATTACTTCCACTAGACAGACACATATATACAACAACGAATATACATTACCATGCGATGCCCAATTAAGCATACAAGAATCTTCACAAATCTACATATATAGAGAATTATCTACGGTTTTAATGCATGTGATACGTGTCTAACCAATGAGAACTGACTCGAACAAAATTGAAAATACCAGAGGTTTATTCTTTTTGTCTGTTTTCTCTCAATCTCTGACGAAGCTTTAATAAAAGTGAAACATGTTAGATTAGTATAAGTTTCCTATTTGTTCTTAATTTTATCATATATATATATATATATATATATATATATATATATATATATATATATATATATATATATATATAATATATATATATATATATATATATATATATATATATATATGTGTATGTATTTTTTCTTTTCTCTCTAAATATTTATATATATATACATATATATATATATAGAGAGAGAAAGAGAGATAAAAAATATGTTGAATTAAATCTAATTAGTAATAAGACGTTCCTAGTTCAAATGACAGATATTAAGGCATCTTCTTGTCCATACCTTTAAGCACAATGGGGAGATACTGTTGGTGAGCGTGGGGAGATCAATAGTACCCAAGCTGGAGAGATATACTTCTTACCAAAAGAAAAACATTGCCACTTAATTCCATTTCAGACTGCTGTTGTGCGTTGCATTAGCTTGACTGCTAGCCAAATTCTATCCTGTCCTCATTCGATACTGTTAAAAATAAAACACCCTGTTTTGCTAGTGCCATCTGCGTTCATTCACAATACCGAAACGATTTATTTCGCCTCTATTTCATTTGTGTCTTTTCCTGTTGATTACTCAATTTAGGTCGCTTGCTCATTGTACGCACGCCGACCTTGAGCACAACCGGCTGAGTTTGTTCGCTGTCTGGAGTTTGTTTCGAAGCTTGCAGCAACTTGCTACTTGTCGCCTCCAGAGACTGGTCGCCATTTTGACGATCGGACCGGTCGTGGTCGCTTGTCAGTTCAGACAATAATTTTATGGCTTCATAAACTAAGTACACCTTCCAAATAGACGCTTCTGGAGATTAGAAAGAAAACCTGACAGCGACGCGTTGTGTCATATGAATTCGACGAAAAGGGAAAGCGGACATGTCTCTTCTGCATCTGAAATTACTTTCACTGTGATTGCGCAGAGTAAATATTTCGTAGTGTAGCTTCAAGATTTCTCTGAAATCTCTTTTCCTTTTTTCAAATCTTGTTCTTTCTCTAGAAGAACGTATGACAAAATAATTTGGCACACATTAAGAACGAAATCTCACATCTCGTCGTCATCAGTCTCATCTTCTAAAACCTGCTTCTCTATATAAATACGATAAATTAATATAGGTATCTAATTTGAAGGTAGCGTAACGGTCGTCGGTGTAGAAAGGGGAATCTGCGAACTGAGTTCAAACCCTGGTTTCGTTCTTTCGTATTGATGTACTTGAGAAATACATTCTCCTTGCCCCAAGCAAAATAACAGAATAAACTAGGTCCGCTAACCTTTAGTGGTAGCCAGTCTAGATAAAAGACTACACTGAATTCGGAAACGTAGAAAAAGCAACGTGTACTTATATATTTCAATCTCGCCCAAGATGTTCTGGTAATTCGTAAACAATAATGTTCTGACGACCTACATTCATTAGTTATACCAGTTCAGACCTTCACACCTGAGACCCGTCATGACACTGGGACAAATTATCTTCATTCCCTCATTCCATTGGGAAGAAGGAAGTTCCATTCATTCAGCGTCTTTGCTAGAATCATCATTTTCTGGGAGAAACTCCCGTGAGAATGCTTCCCTAATCACTACAAACTTAACCTCTAAGTCTGGGGTCAACCGTTATCTCTCAGCATTTTCGCAGAATCTACAATTCTTACCTCCTCCTTCTATGTTCATGCAACAACCTTGTTCAGTAACCCTTACAGTGAGTGGCTCTTGAGCCTTATATTGGTAAAAAATAACAGGTTCTCAGGAGGTTCTACCGGCCATTCTTGACTCTGCGTTTTGTAGCCTAAACATAACACTACCAGAACGTATAAGATCTTCTTCTATGTGCCGTGTGTCTTCATGTCACAGGCGATATTGGCTCTCTACAAGTTATCTCCTTTGAAGTTATTTTTAATGTTTGTCGTTTCACTGTTCCTCCTAATGCCTGTTCTGCTGTCGATTTAGATGGGCTACTAGCCGCTTTCGTCTCTCTTGCCTCTTTCCTTATATGGGTCCTCTTTTTTTATAATGTTTCCAGGAAATTCCAGCTGTCTCTTTCTATGTACAAGTACCTTTTCTTTTCTTTTTTTCTTTTCATTTCCCTTAAAAATTTCTTGTTCAGTATAGAGACATCTCACCGTCCTCGAGTTTTTTCGCCTTTCTCACGCGATGGAAAGCGGGGACGCCGCAGGAGAGATCTGCAGTCTCCTTCGTCGCCCGATTACAGACCGCGGGGTCATTTCCTTCATGACCACAAACATTGTTACTGTTTCGCTCTCGGAGGTCGCAAAATCTTGGGCGTTTCGAACTCCGCCGACTCGTTCTATTGTCAAATGATCTTAAATAATAACACCGAGACGACCCGCTGTTCAGTCCATAGTATTCTCAGTATCCTTCTGTAGAACCACATCTCTTTTTCCTCAAGTCTCTTCTTCAACTATGAGGGGATTGTTTAGCATTTACTGCCATATAGGAGGAGCGATATTACATCATAATCTTAGCCGCCTTTTCAGGTCAAAAGTCAGCCCTTGTCTATCCTTCTCATACTCATTCAATTACTACCACCTCCTCTTATATTTATATTACACACCTTATTCAGTATCCCTCTATCTTGAGTGGCTCTCAAGACTTGTATTGAATGAATGTTGGTATAAAGATTTTTGTATTTGCATAAAATGCCTATGGCAGCAAAGACTACTTGAGCAATTCAAAAATAGCTACGGCTAATTCTTCTTTTATGTATCGTATTACATAAGGTAGCGGGCGATCATAGTTTTCCACAACTTCCTCTCCCCTTCTGGCTCTTACCAATATTTGTCTTTTTGCTAACCCGCCTAAACCCTGTTCTGTCAAGCTCGTTAGGTAGTTTATGAGTTGCTTTACTCTGTCCATATTGCCTTCAACATAAGTGAGTTTTAAATTCTCCATGTCATCTTTCCTCATTACATGCACAAGAAATTTCAATTGTCTCTTTTTGACACAAACATAAGATTCCATTTTCTCTAAAACATCGACATACTCACATATCCAGTCCATAGTAATTTCAGCGTCTTTCTGTAGAATATTTCTGTTACCTCCAGATTTTTCTTCATCTGTGCAGAGATTTCCCAGCATTTATTGCTACATGGGAGGACCGATATTACATTACAATTTAGTAATCTTCTCTTTGTTTCTAACAAAATGTTCCTGTTTCTTAATACTTTACTTAGCTTTACGCTGTGTCGATGGTTCACAAACTCAATTGAAATTTTGAGTTACTTTAAAACTGGTAGAATTTAGAAATAAATTCAGTCAGAAAAAATTAGTTTGTGTGAAATTGCGCAAAGTAGCGTAATGGTTAACAACAACAAAAACGGAAATCATCAAACCTAGTTCGAATTTCAGGTGGTGCTGCTTATTTCTCTCTAAATTTCTAGCATAAGAAGTTATCATCATTTAGAGTCGGACTAATATGCTCATCCTTTTCGTTAATATTATAACCTTTCGGTCGTCATGCTTTTCAGCCCTCTTCAGGTTTTTGGTGGTTCGTGTAATCTGCAGAGAATTTCACATTGAATTCTTTATTTAATTGACGGAGATTTTCCTCATTCTACTGTCTATGATAACTCGAATCGTTCTTTTAAGTACCTCCCCGCGAGCCAACAGCCTAAGAAATTAAAGTGTGGCTTCGTGAATTTGGTGACATAGTAATAGTGAGTTGAATCCCTAGCCTCGTCTTCTCAGGCTCACTGGAAATCGAGCTAGCAATAACTGAGCAAGACAAAAAAAAAAATAGGTGATGTAACTCTAGACCTGGACCGTGCAAACAGAGTATTGTAACCTATAAAGGTTTACTAAATAACGAATAACCAAAAAGAAGGTTGGAAATGAAATGATAATCTTTATAACATCAACAAAATACAATACTCGCCAGCGGCATTTTAAACCAATTCATTATTGTGAATTATTTTGTATATTGCTTATATATTTTCTATTACAGTGGTTCTAAAACTTTTTTCTCTGGGCCCCATTTTCGGAAATCAAAATTTACTCATGCTTCACCAAATTTTATGTGATTAAACGGCCATTAAAAAAAAAACGTTAAAGGGAGATAACCGCAAATTTGCAGTCAGAACATTATCATTGATAACTCTTTCCGCCAATTTGCGGATCTTAGTTACTATATTCTGAATTTTTTAAAACTGTTTCTAAATCTTTGGTTGTCTTTTAATCATTCCGCCTCACCTGCTATCGTCTTCAGCAGCACCTACGAGGCGCACCACACTGTTTTGAAACGACTTATCTAAAGGGATTTAAAAAGTATCTACAAAGGAAATGTCAAAAAAATAATTGTACCAGAAAGTTTTCCATCAAATCGTATTTCAGGGTTTATCTATACTTGGAGTTTTCTGGTGAGACATAATTTTTAATTTAATAGTGATTTTCTAAGCGTAATTTAGATGTGTCACAAAGCCGAAAGTTAGTTATACAAATAAAACCAGAAGATCGTAACGACCTTAGCATTTCGATCACCGACGGAGAGTAAAAAGAAAATAAACAATGTATAAAGGGAAGTAAGCAAAGCATTTTTAATGGTATATTTTAAAAAGCTATCTTATCTAAATTGTTATATTTAATATATTTTTATTTTTATGTTTTCTTCAGAAAAATAAGTTACACCATTTGTTTTCTTTGATAATGGATTTATTAATTTATCTGTATTTAGTGGATTTGAAAAAAAAACGCATGACACCGCCGTTTTTTTTGTTTTTTTTTTTTTTTTGGGGGGGGGGTTCTTTGCATAACAGAAAAGACTTGGATGGGAAAATTCAATTTTCTCCGCTTTAAACTTTAACGTTTGCTTGTTTATTTCCAGATGCTAAATAAATTAAAATAATCTAATTAATATATAAATGTCAATGATTTTTCGTTTTATCAAAAGTTTATGGCAAATAATGTCATGATTACTGTGTTTATCTTATGTGTCATCTGCTTTCGATTAATTTCAAATGACCTACCGCTGAAAGGAAAAGTTTAACAAAAAAAATCCTTATAGAAGATTAACTTCTGGTATATGGAGTAATGGATAGCAGCTCGAATTGAGAAATCAGAGAGCCGAGTTCGAATTCCAGTCAAAGTCCTTTACCATTCCCTAATACTCTTGGAAAAGGTATGAATCATCTTCTTCTCCAGCTATGGTTAAATAGCAAAACAAACTTGGTTCTATAGACTTGGATAGCAACTGGTCTACTGCAGAAAGAAATGGCAGCCTACTGCGGGAAAAATCTGCCTCGTCAGTCATGTATCGAAAGCTACATGGTCGCCTAAGCGTGTATCACGCATGGTACATAACTGACTGACTATCTTTTCTCAATCAGGTACTTTTTTTAATGCCATGTCTCTTTCGTACTTAGACGATCGTCGCTCTCCACAGCTTCCTTTCCTTTATAATTTGATCATTTTCCTGGGAAGGATAGAGGAATGCTCTCCCTTTGCTATCGTCATGATTTTAAATTCATAGTTGTCCTTCAGCACGTAAGCGATTATGGCTCTCCACAGATTTCTTTTCTTCATTATCTGTCAATTCCCATGATTTCTTATATGTCTTACTTTTGCTGTCTCCATAGTTTTGAATAAAGATTTGTTCTTAGGGACTTAGGCGATCATGCCTCTCCATAGCTTCCTTTTCTTTATTATTTGTGGATTGCCACGCTTTCTTTGGAAAGACAGTGGAATGTTTTCTCTTTATCATTAATTAATATTCATAGTTTTCCTTCTCTTCGTCTGGTTGCCACCCAAATCTCGAGAACTCAGCCTGTCCTGGGTGATGAAGATACTGATGGATTCATGCCTTTTGAGTCTAGCAGATTTAGCTGGAATTAACGTAGCTCGCCGATACCCACTCCCTTAAGCAGTAATAAGGAATACTGACTGCCTTATACAAATTATACACTGGTTACATACATCATTGTCATTCATGGGGGAGGGCCATTATCCTACAGCGCTGGCTCAATACGTGTTGGTAGGGGTGAATAGGTTATGCTTGGGTGATCACGTCTCTTTCCGATTCATAACCGTCCAGGGGTGGTTGCGTAAGTGAATGTAACGAACTCGACTGGAATTCGAACTCGATTTTTCAATTTCTTATCCCGAACCGTTATCCATCCCCCCTCATATCTAAGCTTACACTTAGTATTCCCAAGCGGTTACTCATCTAGGTAATGACTAGATTCGACGTTGCTTAACATCGGACGAAGTGCGTTTCACTGTGGCATGGTCGTTAGCTTCTTAAATGTTCTTAAATCAAGGCATTAAAGAACAGTAAACCTATGAAATAAAAGTTTTAGGGAGGCTTGGAAAATCTGAAACTCACAGGACGGATTGAGGGAAAGGCGGACACTGCTCGTGACATTCTAGATGAGCTTTGGTAAATGGATGGCGGAACTGAATTTAGGAGAAATATCAAAAAAAAATAATTAATTAAGAGCTACAAGAGACAAGAAGTTGTGGAGGGCCATGATCGCCTACGGCACCTGAGGGGATACGATATATAAAGAAGAATCACTACACGCAAGCCACTAATCTACTACTGGATAGCATGCCACTAGTGTTTACCCGCTGTCGGACCGTTTGCGTGTTCGTTTCGTCAATGTTACCACTGGCGGATCGCTAGAAGCCCACCCGTGGCCCACTCGTACCTGCCGTCAGCGGCCCACTAGCGGTTTGTGTGTAAGGATAATTGTTATTTATGTCGGTTATTAGAAACAAATTTGTTATTCTAACTGTACTTTAAATTACTGCATAGAAGCAGTATTTACACGTGAATTGAGTCTATTTGAAAACATTCATAAAAACAATAAATATGGTTTCGTAGTCAAAGAGTTAGAAGGTGAGCGACCATGATACACAAGTTTTTATATCGCCGTGGCTGATCTCTTAAGAAGTTCTTGATTATAGTAGTCTGAGGAGAAAAGTCCAGCGTGAGGCTTTGCTGGGAAATATCCGTAAACCATATCACGGGTTGATCCAATCTTTTCCAATGAATGGTTGAAACAAGAAACAGAGGGATTCATCCTGGCTGCTCCAAAACAAACAAACCAACAAGATATTACCAGGCACATATTTTAATGAATATGACTGATACAAAATGATTATTTTTCACCAAACGCTGCAGAAACTATTGACTGACTTGTGCCTCCGCCCTAGCACCGAATGAAGTTAAATACAGATAACACGACCAGGTAGAATACCTACATTGCAAGATATGCCAACGTTATAATGTTAATGATATAAACACAAACTACCACTAGCACTAGAAAGCGAAAATGTTGCAGTACTCCGGAGCTTCCCCTTACATAACGACCGGGATTCTAGGATAACTGCCCGACTGATAAGAACTCGACGGCCAAGAACTCGACGGCCAGGTGCTGTCCGACGAATAACTGCTCGACTGACGTGAGGCTCTGCTGGGAAATACCCGTAAACCATATCACGGGTCGATCCAATTTTTTTCCAATGAATGGTTGAAACAAGAAACAGAGGGATTCATCCTGGCTGCTCAAGCACAAACATACCAACAAAATACAACCAGGCACATATTTTAATGAATAGGAATGATACAAAATGACTTATAAGAACAATTGTGCGACGGAAAAATGCTCAATGTTTAAATATATGCAGAATATTTAGATATTTGTGCTGTTATTCGAAAGGTAAATTTACAGATAATAGCTACCCGTTCCTACCCCCACCTTTCTCATGGAGACGAAGAACCTGTGCCGAAGTGACGCCTACCATTTGTCGGATAAAAGATATTTTTGAGTCGTGAGTTTGCAAGAGTTGGTTTGTTTAATATAAAATCTTTCTTATTATTAGTTTCATCATTGTTTTCTTAATCAACATTATTATTGCTATTTGCATTATTTGTATTATTGTTAACATTATTATTATTGTAAAAAAAACAGTAAAATCATAAAGAATATATCAAATGTTTAAAGCTATTGAAACTTACTTTTTAGTACGATAAACAATTGCCTGTGAGGATCAGAAGTGAACAATCAAAATTTCTCTCTGTTTCTCACTTCAAAAAATTAGTTGAATTTTTCAATGTGCAGCACGAATAAATTAGCTATTACACTGGAATTATATGATACACCTCCTTTTGAATGCCAGCAAAAAATATCTAAGTATTGTATATATTTTAAGACATTTTTATGTTTATACATTTTTTTTATAGATACAAATATTTAAGTAAATGCTCTGTTTATAATAAACAGTATTAACAACATTTACCTGCCTGAATGTCCGAGAAATTGTCATAGAAAATATGCCTCCTCCGACAGGAATCGAACCTGTATCCTATACGGAACCATCATCTAGCCTGACGTGCTTTTACTGATTTCGCCACATTCATATCTGCTCAATGCGTATCCAAATGTAAACAAATGACGTCACATATTATGAAATGGACAAAGTCCGACAATTATTTTAAGACAATTTTATGTTTATACATTCTTTTTTATTATTTATTATAAACATAGCATTTACTTAACTATTTGAATTTATAAAAAAAAAAAACAATGTATAAACATAAAAAAATGTCTTAAAAAAGTAATTATCGGACTTAGTCCATTTCATAATGTATTATATATATACACACACTATATATATATATATGTATATATATATATATATATATATATATATATATATATATATATATATATATATATATATATAAAATATATATATATATATATATATATATATATATATATATATAAAATATATATATATATATATATATATATATATATATATATATATATATATATATATATATATATATATATATATATAAAATATATATATATATAAAATAATATATATATATATATATATATATATATATATATATATATATATATATATACATCAGGCATTTGTCCCTATCAGGCATTTTTCCGTCGAGCAAATGTCCATATCAGGCAGTTTTTACGTCGAGCCCTTGTCAGTCCGTCGGGCACTTGTACATCGGGCTCTTGTCAGTCGGGCAGTTGTCCGGATACCAACGATCGGACCATACAAGCGAATAGATATAATAATAAAATACTTTTAAAAGCGTAAGTAGAATCACGTAAGCATTGCTAACTCGTCTAATAAAAAAACATCCCCAAAAAAGCTTTTGAGAAACATTCAAAATATAAGGATTTGTTAACAGAAACTGCAAGAATGTGACAGATAAAAAAATAGTAACCCAATAATAATAATAGCATAAGGAATGATTAAAAAGAATATTAAGAGAATATTGAGGCAGTGAAGGGTATGTTAGGAATTAATAAATTCCTAAGATAACCCTCACTCCCTGAGATGCAAAAAATTATACTCATGGTAATTGTTCTAATGAGCTTTCCTTCTTAATACCGCGACCGCATGAATTTAATAGCACTACTAGATTATCAATTAGGTCTCATCGTTTAAATGTTGAATTAACTAGATGTAACCGGAAGTTCTATTCAAATAGTTTCTTCTCTCGCCTGTGGAACTATCTTTCATTTTCTTTCTTCCCTGCCAGCTACATTCTTCAAAAATTTAAATCGTTATTTGCTGTCTTCCATAAACCTGTTCTATTTATTGTTCTTTCTCCCCACTGAACTCTTTACATTCTCTTTTACTCTCGGACCCCCCCTACACACCCGTTGCGTCCGAGTGGCATTATCGTCTAGCTCGATGAATAAAAATACTCAAAACAAATCTCTCAATGTAATGTTCTGAAAACATTATTTTACCTCATATCGTTGGTAAAAGTCTTGGTAAAGGATTGTATCAAACAAGTGAGAAAAACTGGAAATAATAATAATAATAATAATAATAATAATAATGCTTCACCCTTTTTGCAGAAGAGAACCCATGAGTGAATCTGACAGAACATTGCGGTACCTTGGGATAAGAACATTTTTGAAACCGGAATAGAGGTACCAAAATCTATCCAAAAGCAAATCAGAGAAATATACGAAAACAACTCAATTTGAGTTACTCAAGTTGTCCATTTTGTGGGTGGTACACTTGGGACAATTTCCAGGAGTCTTTCTGCTACGTAGAACACCTTCAGAATACCTGACATCATTGGAATGTGCAGGTGACCACACTTCTTGGAAAGGCTCGAGCTGAGAAAAGTGTTGTGTCTCGGCAAGGAGATGATAGATGAACATCACTACACGCCCGAAACTAATAATAATAGGTTTTATCAGGTTGCATGGCGTTAACACCCCCTGAATACAAAATTCGGTATGATAGAGTGGGCCAATAACTGCACTGAAAAATATGCAACCTTTACGGGAGGGAAACTGCAAGAAATTGGTATGAACATCACCCAGACCTGGTTACAAAGGTAGGGCGTATAACAATTTTATTAGATTTTAAAATATTCACAGACAAAACAATCAAACTAATCGCCCACAGATCGTGATTAAAGATCACAAAAACAGAATGTGTATTCTTATTGACATGGCGGTTTTTGCAGATTGTAATGTATCTTCGAAGATCTTTAAAAAAACTATCAAAATACAAGGACCTTGAAGTGTAAATCTAAAAAAATGTGGCATATGAGGGCATTAATAATTCCAGTTGTAGTTGGAGCACTCGGATTGATTGGAAAAGGTTCTGATAGAGTCATTGAAGGTATTCCTGGCATACCTCACATATTACGAAAAGCTTCATCTATGTTAATTATGTGTGGGTTTGGGTTTTTTTTGTTCAGTGGAAAATGCCATGAAGCTATTTCTGATCTTAGGTCTTTCATTGGGTTCCGGAAGGAAATTTGTATACAACAGAAATCCAAGTAAATAACAATAATAATAATAATAATAATAATAATAATAATAATAATAATAATTTTGCAGTGTTAAAGCTGAAACTGGAGGTTTATTTTTGCTGCACAAGACCAATGCTTGCTAACTAGATTTTACCAAGCACATACTTAAAATAATGTGTCAATCCGAAATGCGGATTTTCTGATATGATTCCAATTGTAGTTGGAGCCCTCGGTTTGATTGAAAAAGGTTCTATTCCTGGGAGCCAATGCCTTAAAGAAATACAAAAAATTGCACTCACAAGTACACTTCACACATTACGAAGAGCTTTATGTATGTAAACTGTATGTGTTCTCATGATTATGTTTTCTAAAATGTTAAGTGAAAAATGTCATAATGCCATTTTTAACTTCAGAACCTGGAAGGAAATGAGTATACAACAGAAATCAAAGGAAATAATAATAATAATAATAATAATAATAATAAGTGCAGGTAATAATGAAAATTGAATTGAATTCGAAAAAATGTAATAACGGCCATTAAAACACTGGCTATCCCAGTTGCAGCATATAAATTGGAACTTAAAGGAATCCAAGAAAATGATGCCAGAATTTGCAAACAATTCACATGCAATAGAATGCACCAAACTAAAGCAGATGTTGACCGTCTGTATCTACCAAGAAGGGGTAGGGGCATGATTCAATTGGAATTGGTTTACAAAATGTCAACAATAGGGACTTTATAAGTGTCTTGTAGCTATACAAGATTGTATGTTATGTTAATTGTAATTTTTTAAAAAACAATCAAAAAGCTTTTATTCTATTTCAAAAAAGACGCCTAAAATATGCAAAAAATTCGGGTTAAACTTTGCTATTAGCGCTGAAAGTCATTTGAATTGCCATAAAATCAGCAAGAAAACTGAAATAAGAAGGAAAAATTTCAATGCAAAAAGCGAATAGAAGAAAATATTTTTTAAGGGCTTCTTGATAGCCAACCAGACAAATGATGTTAAAAATCTGATGGTAAATCAATTCGCAACCTATCAATGGTTAAGGAGAGCAAGGAGAGCAAGATTTGATGGTGAGACTTAAGGTTTTATTCTTTCTGCACCATTTTTAAAGACCTTCTTACACGCAGCTACTACTGGCATTAATATCTTGCATAATAGTACGCACTCGAAATTAGGTTAAAATTATCAATAGAATTTTTGATCAACTTATCTCAGGATGCTCAATGCTCACACTGAATGAATGCGAAAAACCATAATGACAGTGTAGATCAAATATCTACATCAAAAGCTGTCATCACTGCAGGATAAAAACAACTGCAAACTGGGATAAACATTATTCCCAGTCTGTAGTTAAAATTTCAAACAGACTTTTTCTATCGAAATAGATCAAAAAATAAAAACAAAACATCCAGATATCATTATGCTGGACAGAAAAGAAAATACTTGCATATTGATTGGCATGAGCATACGAAATGAAAAAAATATATATATCTGCGATGTTTTTTGAAAAATTAAACCAATACAGAGACCTGGAGATGGAAACAGAAAAAATGTGGCACTAAAAAAAACTAAAGCTGTTCCTGTTGTGGTTGGAGCTTTGGGTCTGATCAAGAAAGGAACTCAAGAATAAATGAACAATATCTCTAGTGCACCATCTTTCCAAATAATCCAAAAATTAGTTCGAACATGCACAAACCATATTCTGCTAAAGCTTTGTCAACGTTTTTTTTTTAATCTTTCAATTTTGTTTAATTAAATTATCAAAACAATAAAAATCACATCATGTATTTTTGTAAAGAGCATGAAATTATAAAAAACAAATTCATAAAAAAAAAGTCCAATATGTTTTAAATAATAATAACAATAATAATCTAGATGACTAACATTTGAAAACAGATGAATAAGCGCTAAAAGTTTATTTAAACTTTTGTCACTTAACCCCCAGGGTAAAACACCAGTTATTATTGATAAGAACACTTAATGACAGAAATAATAACAACAACAACAACAACAATAATAATGATAATAATAATAATAATAATAATAATAATAATAATAATAATACGCTGCCAGACCTAAAGGTATTTATAAGTGAGATCCACTTGCATGGTTATTTGCTACTTTTTCTAAGCCCGTCGCTATATCGCGAACATTTGGCTGCGATGCATGTGCCACGTATACTCTGACTAAACTGAAAGTCGTGATGAGTATATTACGCTTCGTATATTTTCATCCCAGATTCACATAATATACGCGGATAGTTTTAACTCACATTTACCGAAAATTTGGAATTAAAAAATGAATTTTAATTTTAAGTTAATGATGGAAGTAAATAATCTAAGATCTACGACAATGCACTAATATCCAAAAATTTATCCAGTACGAACTTAACAACTTTAACAAAACATTGCAATATGAATCATAAATATGAATGTCGGTCGTTATTTTAAGAAGTAAGGAGTTACAAATGAAAAGATTTGAAATTGTTAACTTTTTCCATTTCACTGAAACAGACGTTCAATACTTCTATCTTCCCTTCATTCTTTTTTTTCTTCCTTTTTTTCTTGCATTTCCTCAATATAACCAAGTAGCGTTTTTGAAGTCGCCTTCTCACGCGGTCAAAACGGAATAGTCCATTATTTACAAGGTATTGGCAGGGCATTAAACACTTCTGTCTTTTATTCTCTCACTGAAATCAAGTAGTAACTTTTCAACACTTTCTACACGATCAAAACGGAATAGTATTTCATTTATGAGGTATTGACAGGACATTTTTGGAATTTGCCAACTACCGAAGGAACCAATTTTCGAACAATTAAAAAAATAATAATAATAATAATAATAATAATAATAATAATGCACAATCAATGCTAATCGCCCTGGCATCGCTATCAAAGGCCACAAGAATAGAATGTGCTTTTTTTTATTAACATAACAGTCCCTGTAGATTATAATATATCTTTGAAGATTTAAAAAAAAACTATTAAAATACAAGGATCTTGAAGTGGAAATCTCAAAAATGTGGCACGAGGACATTAATAATTCAAGTCGTAGTTGGAGCGCTCGCATTGATTATAAAAGGTTCAAATATACTCATTGAAGGGATCCCTGGTAGCCCATACCTTAAATACTTTTTTAAAAAATGTGCTCCCAAGTACAGATAATACATTACGAAGAGCTTCATCTATGTAAAATCTGAGTGATGTTAGTTTGTTTTTTTTTACAAAAATGATGAACAGTGTAAAAATCATTTGAAACCATTAAAACCTTAGGTCTCTGGTTGGGACGGAAAAAAAATAATATTCAACAGAATCAAAGGAAATAATAATATAAAGTAGTAAAGTAATAACCGACTGAAACTGCAAAATACTTAAAAAAAGAAGCAAAGACAAATGCAACCGACCAGATACAGAAACAATGGCATGATAAACCGCTTCATGGCCAATACTCTACCCGTACCAAACAAGCTGACGTAGACAAAACCCGTACCCATCAGTGGCTACGTAGTGCAGGGTTGAAAGCTGAAACTGAAGGATTTATCCTTGCTGCACAGGACCAATGCTTGCTAACTAGAAATTATCAAGCACATATACTAAAATATTGTGTTAGCTCAAAATTCTATGATAAATATCCAGAAACAGTTGATCATCTTGTATCAGGTTGTAACGATATTGGCACCCATTGAATATAAAACTCGGCATGAGAGAGTTGGTCAATATCTGCACTGGAAAATTTGCAACTTCTACGGGAAGGAAACTGAAAGAAACTGGTATGAACACCACCCAGACCCGGTTACGGAGATAGGACCTGTTACAATTCTATGGGACTACACAATACACACTGACAGAACAATCAAAGCCAACCGCCCAGACATTGTTATTAAAGACCACAAAAAGTGCCTCCTTGTTGATATGACAGTCCATGCAGACTGCAATGTATCTTTGAAGATATTCAAAAAGCTGTCAAAATACAAGGACCTTGAAATCGAAATCTCAAAAATGTGGCATACGGGAACATCAACAATCCCTGTTGTAGTTTGAGCCCTAAGATTGGTTCGAAAAGATTCCAGTAGACTAATTGAAGGGATTCCTGGAAGCCCATGCCTCAAAGAAATACAAAAAAATGTTCTCACAAGTACAGCCAACACTTTACGAAGGGCTTTATCTATGTAATTTTTTTTTTTTTTTTTGTCAGTGGAAAATGTCATGATGCCATTTCTAACCTTAGGTCTCTGGGCGGGACCTGGAAAAGAAATGTGTAAACTGGCCAGAAATCAAAAAATAAAAAAATAATAATAATAATAATAATAGAAAATAAATCTTCCTCTAAGAAAAAGACTAAATAAAGGGGGCAGAAATGAAATGCCGAAAACTATGATTAGCTGGTACAAATCTCACAATTTTTCCCAATGACGTAACCAGTCAGAAAATAACTTACTGAAAAACGACGAACGCATTTAGCCAAAATACACAAATTTTGTCTATGATTAGGAACAACCAAAAATGTTTTTAATGTTTGTCGAGCATTTTTTCCATTCGTCGACAACTGAAAAGGACAATTCAATAAAATCAAAAATCAAAATACTTTTAAAAGCGACTCCGGCGACGGACTTGTTTGGAATTTAAGAATAAAAATTCTTCAACAACGTAAATATTACATTTTTTATTTTTTTTTGTTTTTGTTTTTTGTTTTTTTTTTTGGTAAATAATTTTGTTTTTAAAGAACATTTTACGTCGTGAAATACACGCGGCGTACTGTCTTTGGTTTGAAATTAAAGTAGCTTTTTTTTCTTCGCTATAAAAAGAAATGATGTACTTTTTTAAAATCAAAAATAAACACTAATAATAATAATAATTAAATCATGTAATTAATGAATAATAATAAATGATATAATAAGTAAATGCATGCAAATATTAAAAAAATACCTAACCCGCTATTACCTGAGATACAAAAAGATTGTCATCGTGAACAAAACCCTCCCAATATAAAATGCTTAATAAACTTCTAACAAAAAGTCTTCCTTTACTTTCGGTCAAAGGGAAAAGATTTCGTAGATGATTGTATCAAAAATCGAATCAGGATTTATTGATTTGTTTTTTTATAGTTTATCGACCATTTGTGTGTTATTTAATGACGAAATATAGCTTGGATTGTAAGAATAATTTTTATTTTTTTTTATTTTACGAGAGCCTATTTCATAATATATATATATATATATATATATATATATATATATATATATATATATATTGAGAATAATTTGAATTTTTCTTCCCAATTAACATTTCAAACTGGAAAAAGTAAAAAGTTAAAATAGACTGCAGTCATGACCGTTAATAGTTCTTTGTAGAACGGACGCCAGCGTGGATGCTTCCCAGATCACTACAATCATAAACTCTTAAATCTAGGGTCAACATTTATATATCCGTTATCAAACCATATAATAATTATCAATGAGTCTTCATTTATATATTCCTTGCATATTTTTAATATATTTATATTTTGTCTCATTTAAACTGAAAAAGGGATGTAAATGAACTCAATTAAATTTTTTTTTTCCTTAAATTTTTAATAATCTATACAAATAAAATATTTATCTGCATTTAGACAAAATTAGTTCATGAGCAAAATGAACTGTTTAATTAATTGTTTTTTTACTATTTTTTCTAAAATTACAGTCTTATTAAAAAGACTTTCATGTAAAATCTTGGAAGATTTTTATTGATAAATTCTTTGATTTCTTCTTTAAACTTAAGACTTGAAATAGACTTTGTCGTCGCCGTCTTTGTCGTCGCCGTCTTTGTCGTTTTGTTGCTAATCTTTTTATTCCGAGAGATAGTTCCATTTCACTGTTATATTAAATACATAAAACGTATAAGATGAAAAAAATTGAACAAAAAACGATTTATATAATACTAGGAGTAATCAATGAATCATAGATATCAGTGGAAGTGTAAAAAATATAAAAGGAACAGATTAATTAAACGGTTCATTGATCTCATTACATTGTTTCAGGACTTGATTAATTGAATCTCAATATTAAAACTTTCTAAGAAACGCCGTCATTTTTGATGGCACGGTTATACTAGTATTCTTATAATCTTAATGTAATACTTCCTATATTGTACATATTACGCACGTCATTCAGGAACCCTGAGTGATTCTTGGGTCTTGTATTCGATGAACTTTGGTAAATATAACTCGTCAGCAAATACCGCAGGCTGTTTTTGAAAATCACCTCATCTTTTTTTTTGTTTTTTTTTGGGGGGGGTTTCGTTAAGTTTTCAGTGGAGAGAAATGAAGAATTAGGTTTTGTTTGTTAGCCATTTTTATCAAGTTTACCCAAATCCTTTTAATTTTTAAAAAAATCTTGTTTAAAAAAAAAAGCATTTTTTAAATCAATTCAACTCAAGCAAGGCGAGAACGCCACTAGGTCAAAAGAGTTCTACTAAAAATTAAGAGAAGGAAAAAACCTTGTCTTTTGTTCTAAAATTTAATTTGATAACCAGTGAAAAAAATCTCTATTCTGTTCATTCTGTTTGATTTTTTTTTTTAATTTAATCTTATTTTATTTTTTTATCAATTCATCCCCAGCAAGGCTATAATGCCACAAAGACTCAACTACAGAACAAAAAAAAAAGAATGAAAAGACTTTAGAAGGAATGGGGAAGACCAATATAAAAGAAGAAATCAAGGGATATTTTTATCCAGTTTCAAAAGACCGGGAAGATAAAATAAACTGATTTTCGTGAAAGTGTGAGCATATAATTCAAATGTTGTATTAGATTAAAAAATAAAAGACTAACCACTGACAATTGGATTATTTTTCAAAATGCGTTTTTTTAAATATATATATATATATATATATATATATATATATATATATATATATATATATATAGATTTATATATATAAAAATTAGTTGTTTTTGGAAACTTGATTAAGGAGGACATCCATTCTTCATTTTGGATCTGAGAATAAAACAAACTTACCCAAGGATTTTGAATCGGATGCCAGGAAAAACTAACCAATATTAATATTCTGCCATTGCTGAGCATAAAATAAATATGCATGAATTGTGTCAATTTTGATTTTTAGTTCGAAACCTTTTTTTTAGTTTTTTATTAGGTAGAATGAATATAAATATAAAAAGGTTCTAAGTAATGTTGTATATCAGACAAATGTGGGCCTTCCTCTGTTTTTAAGAAAAAATTTTACTGGGTCTGAAATGTCATTAATTAATTTTTTTCATTAAATTCATTTTTTTTCCCTTCCATTCGTTATATTAATTTAATTTATACGCTTATATATATTTTTATATATAGAAAAATAAACTTAATACAAAGGACGAAAATGGTTTTTCTTTTTAGTTTTTTAAAAAATGCCATATAAATTTTGATTTTAGTTAGTTATCGTTAAATTTTATAACATAAAAGAACTTTTATATATATATATATATATATATATATATATATATATAAAAGACAGACAGACATAAAGTCCTCCCATTTCGGGAGAAAAAAAACATTCAATAACGCTGTTTACTGAAGTACGATATTTTCCCGACGGATAGCACTACATTAGTTTTAAAAGTTAGACAAGCAAAAAAAAAAATGCATGGGCATAAAATCCACTTCTAATTTTTAAATAAATGTATAATAGTTTGCCGTACTAATAAATAAACATCTCTTGTGTTCGATTCTTTGTAAGAGTTCAATTTTTTTTTGTATTAATCTCGTGATGTCTAAATCTCTGAAATAATCTCTGAATAAATTTAGTATTACAATATCTATACAAGTTTTTCCTTTCCTGAAGTATCCATGCATTTATGGCTGACTATATATATATATATATATCTTGTATAAATAAATTATATATAAATTTTAATATATATGTGTGTGTGTGTGTGTGCAAATATATTGATAAAATAGAAAAAAAACCGTTAATTGAAATTTTCTTTTTTTTTTTTTTTTTTTTTATTTTAAAATTAATAAAATACAAAATAGAGCCTAAATTATAATTATTTTTTTATCATATTTATAAAAAATTGTATATATATATATATATATATATATATAAATATATATATATAAATATATATATAAATATATATATTATAAATATTATATTTAAAATAAATATATATATATATATATATATATATATCAGATTTATATATATATATATATATATATATATATATATATATATATTAAATATAAAAAAAAAAATTAAAATATTTCTCTTAAAACAGTTTTTTTATGGAAATGAAAATACGCCCATTAACTGTTATAGATCTTTTAAGGTTTTGTTTTTTTCTTCTTAGCCTTTTGTTGAAACTGTGTTCAATGTCATTATGTCATTATTTTCTTTTTGAGTTACATTTACTATCCATTTCAATTGTTACTCTAGTTGGAATTCTTCAAGTGATGTCGTTTCTGCTATTGTTCTGTAAAATTGTTTGTGAATCTGTAGTGCCAGTTCAGGAGGATCGATGAGGTGTGATCCTCTCTAAGATAATATATATTCGTTCGCTTTATCCATTTTAACATCAGATCCGTGAAGTTTTAATTATACATTTATAAACAGTTTGGGTATTTAAAAGGTTTATTTCATATTCATGTTATCCATATGATAGTATCGGTCTGACGAGACTATTTAAGACCAAGACAAGAGGGGGTCTTTAATTATTAGTATTTTAAGATTTGTCATTAAAATTTTTAAATTATTAAACATTTTAAGTCCATAATCGCTTTGAAAAGTTCTAAATACCAAAAAAATTGTCAGAAAATGCTTTTCTTTCTCAATCCGAACATTCATTGTCTAAAATGTGTGAATTTTAAAACTCAGAAATACAAGAAACATTCAAAAGAAAATAAATTCATTGAAGAAAAATTTGAAAATATAAAGTTACTGCAGTTGACCTACCATATAATCGCTGGTCTATCGTCAGTAATTTCTAAAACGAATAAGTCACCAAGCCGTCATTCACAAGTAGCTGTGTGCGAGGCACTAAGCTACGCCTAGTAAAAATCCACAGCCTCCTCATTTATAATGTGGAGTTTTTAACATTATTATTATAAATGTCACGTAATAATCTGTGTATTTTATATACAACAAATTCTTTTTAAAATATTGTGACGTAGATTGGCTGACGTGACGTATGCATAATATATATTAAATTTTCCATAAAATTGCATAATTTTTGGATGTGGTTTGTTTTGTTTCGTGTTCGGACGAAACATGACAAAAATGAAAATGAAACTCTGTGACTCTAGTCTCAAGACTGCATTAATAAAATTAAATTAAAAATGCATTGTAGGTCTACAGGTAAGGAACAACTTTCTCTTTACTCGCACTTACGGCGGAGAGGCTCCATATATAACTATGTGCCTTATTTACCGTCAAAAGGAAACAAATAAATATTAGAATCAGTCGTGTTTCGCCGAAACAGAACATAAATGAAGAGAGCTTCATTCCTGTACACTACAGGCAACAAAAGACCCTATTTTTCATTAAAAACACCATTAAATGATTTTTTTGCATTCTTGTTTTTAAAGTAAAAGATAAAATTTCAGTAACTACAGTGTATTTGCTTTTTAACTCATCCGTCCACTATAAATTTTGCCACTCTTTCAATATCCAGTTCTTAAGCATTTTCTGTTTATTCACTTCACATAAGAGAGCTTTCTTGATGGCTAAGCAGCCCCGCTGATCTAAATCTGATTCTTCACAGTTGAGCACAACACTGATTGCTGTTGAGAGGAATTAAGTTTAGCTGTCAACTCTGGAGCCGTTTTCTTTATATTTCTTTTTTTTCTCAATAATCAAGTGATTATCTTCAGCAGTAGTTGTCAGTTTTGATGATCCAGCTCTTTTTCTGTTAACATTTGCATCAGTTTCTAACTCTGTTTGTAATGAATACAGCAACCCTGTCTTGAAATCTTCAACTTGCCAATTTGTCTTCGAGAGAAGCCTTCTTTGAATAAAATTTCAGTTTGTGCCCTCACCTCAATGCTTAGCTACTTTGACTTTGTCATTTTATGCAAATTACTTCAAAATTTTCAAAATAAATTAAAAAGAAAAATTTTCTTACTTTCCAAAAATTGGAAGTTTTACTCAAATGATGTTTTTTTTTTTCTTCAAAATTTTAATTTGGTTTAAAACATTAGTCAGTGCTGAGTTAACATTTAAAAATCTGTAATAGCATTTAAAATTTGGTAATCTCAAAAAGTTTACTGAAGGGTAAAAACAAAATATATTACTTATACAAAATATTCATAATTTAGCAAAATGTGGACAGACAAATCCAGATTTGAAATTTTTGACAGTAAGGAAGCCTGGGGAAAGACTGAAAAATGAAAGATAATACACTGTAGTTACTGGAATTTTATCTTTTACTTTAAAAAAGGAAACAAAATATCTATTCTTAAAGAAATTCAGGGTGACTGTAAACTTTTTACCTGTTGTGTCTCAGTAAAAAAAACCTCTCACTGCATTAACAAATAAGGTCAAAAGTACTTTTTGATTTTTATCGATAAAAATCCAACATTTTTAACACCGAATTGTATTTATGTATGAATCCAATATTTAAAAAAATGGTATTTTTGACATATGAAATCAACAGATGAATAAATACCGCCACTTACTGCTCTTTTGACTGGGATGTCATGCTTCTATTATGGACGGAACATGGTATAAAGATTGCAATTCTGAGACAGGGTCTTGGTAAAATTTTAAAGGGATTGAGTCATTTTAATTTTTATCTATCAATTTTTTACAAGTGTAGGGTTTCATCAAACCAAACTTATATCGTATTTGCTCTCATAATAAGGCAAATAATTACGAACTTCAGGCAATAAACAAATAAAAACGAATCTGGTTTTCGAGGGATCCGTCTTTATTAGTCAGTTGTTGTTCAATAGCTGGAGTTTTTAATCACAATAGCTGAAGATTATTTGGATTTTCCTGAAACGTTTATATACAATGAATGAATTCATAAGAACCTTTTGTTAAAATGTCAATAAAATTAATAAAACTACAGCTGGGTTTGGTTGGTTGTGTTGTGTTTAGTTTTTTTATTTTTTATTATATCAGTGTTATTATTATGGAGAATTATTATTATTATTTGTGTATGTTATGTTTCCTGCTTTGTATCCTGTAGAGCCGGGTCCAAACTATGGTCCTTAGGCCCTATAAGAGAATTGTCATTTAATTGATAGCACTTTTCTTAGTATATGGGATGTTCCTAGTAGGGCGAACTTCTGGGCAAATTGTATGTTGATGTTACCTGGGACACTGTTAGTAAAATTGTCCATTCCTTTTCTCACGAGGCCCAGAGCTCCGATTACTATTGGTACAGTCTCAGTCTTCATTCCCCACATCCTGTTAATCTCGATCTCCAGGTCCTTGTATTTGGACAATTTCTCGATAATTTTCATGGAGGTGTTTCTCTCAGATGGTACTGCTATATCAATAAGCATACACTTCCTGAATTTCTTGTCTTTTATGATAATATCAGGTCTGTTGGGTTTTATTTCCCTGTCAGTTTGAATTGGCATGTCCCAGAGGATAGATACATCGTTATTTTGGGTAATTGTGTCTGGTTGGTGCTCATACCATCTCTCAGTGGTTTCGATTTTGTGCTTCTTGCATATCTTCCAGTGCACATATGTTGCTACCTTGTTATGTCTGTGGGTATATTCATTTTTTGCTAGTTCCGGATTATCCTGAGATAATATGGTTGACAGTTTCATCATATTTTCCGCAGATTTATTTTTTTTTTATCCTTGATTCTATGACAGTGATAGGATCTAATTTCAGGTTTATGGTCCTTCTATTAATAAATATTGATCCTTATATCTCAGTTTATAAACAAGTGTTGTTAGTCAAGATTTATTTTTGTTGGTCTATTAATCTTTTATTGATTTTCTTTTATACGTGAGTCTATAGGTTTTTTTGTCATTTTTATTTTTTGAGTCTTTAATAAATATTTTCGACTTTTCAGTCTTATTCAAATTTTGTTTTTTTTTAATTTTCAAGTTTATTTTGAGTCTATTAATTGTTTCATTGATCGACTATATACGTGAGTCTATAGGCAAATTTAGTCAGGTTTATGTTTTGAATTGGGTCATTGTCTTTTTGTGAAAGATCTTCACAATGTGAAAAGTTAGTTTTTGCCGAGGAATGACCGGCGTATTCTAGGACCCAAAGACGAGTCAAAAAATCAGAACATATCCAAAAATCAACCTCTATTTTAGGTATATATTTCATTATCCTTCATTTTCATTGATGTTAACTTACGACTGGTGTAACTATTTCATTTAAATTTCCAGAAAAGCAGTTTGATAATCAATGTTATTACCTCGAGATATATTGAGATAATTAATCTCTTATATGAGAGGAAACATTAGCAAAGATTATTAATGTTTATCTCCTTTGTTCATACTTTTTGGTTTAAAACAGAAAATCCTTGTATTTTCAGGTTTTTTAATAAAACTAATTTCTAAAGTAATTTTTTTTTATTTAAAAAAAAAAATAAGAAGATATCCAATAACCGAACTCTTACATATGTAGGTTTCACTGCAAGCAAATCTAGTGTTCAAACCTGAAATATTGCATTGCTATCTAGTGTTCAAAACGTAAAAATTATTATATGCGCCATATAAATAAAGAAATAATGTCTTCTATCCTTTTTTTCAAACAGAGTCAATTTCATCTATGACCTAGAAACATCGGGAAGTTGGTCATTCACGTTATTCCTCTTGATAGTCTGTGGTACTTGATGTCAACACTCTCCTCTTCAAATAATATACGACAGGTTGTACTGGGTTACATGATACCAGTTTCAGGAAGTTATGCCTGACTTGAACTAATGGGAGATTTGTTGATTTCTTTTTTAAAGGCGTATAAAAGGATTATTGATTTTAATTCATTTAGTTAATTTTTCCTTAAGCTTATACTTATTAATGCACGATTGTATAATCCCTATCTCGAATTAGCAATTTTTTATAAATTTTTTATATACTTGTATAAATATTTACTTTTTTTTTAGTTATCTTATTATATCAAAACATATATTAAACATTAATTACTTACGATATGTATTTGATGTGGCAATGGCATTTTTTCAATTAATTATATGTGTATATCTATCTATATATCTATCTATATATATATATATATATATATATAAAAATGAACATAAAGTCATCACTAAGAAGCAACAGTCTGTTTCATGCTAGATGCAATCGTCAGGCCACATAACAGAAAATAATTTTTAAACAATATATATATATATATATATATATATATATATATATATATATATATATATATATATATATATTATTCCTTGAAAGGTTCTGGGACCAGAACAAGCCGCGAATAGTTGAATTGCGAATATTTTAACCCTCCGCTAAAAATGCTTATAATTACCTATTTTTTTTATTATAACCTTAATATTTTCCCTTAAACTTTCACCTAAATACTTTAGATTTTTTTTAAAAAATTTTTCTGAAAAATAATATTATATAGAAAAACACTTAGCGTAAATTTTATTTCATACTTACAATAACGGTTTAAAATGCGAATAAACATTTTATTATATATGAAAATATATTATAAAAAAATTGTAACAAGACATAAAATATTAAAGTTCAAAACATTTTCAAAAGCAGAACTGAAATGATGTTTTTTTTTTAAAGTTTTATGATAACATTTTTTTTGGCTCCATATTCGAAACAAAGAACAAAGCGTGAAAGCACAATTTACTTGTTTGTTTTTTACAAAAAAATATGTAAAAATTTTGCCAATTTTATCATAAAAATAAATTGTTTTAAGTCATTAAATAACAAGAAAATAATACAATATTTTAAATATATTCTATCGAAAAAAAAAATTTTCTGGATCAATTCAAAGATAAAATAAAATAGAAATATTTTCTTCAGAAATTCATGGAATTTTCATATTTTATTAAAAAAAAACAAATATATAAATACAATTCCACAAATGGATAAAATTTTATTAATAAGAAATATGAAAATGATCGTATATATAACAATAATGTATATATATTTGAATTAAATTTATAAAATAAAATTTTTTAAGAATTTATTTATATATATATATTGATATTATATGAAATATATCTAAAATATATTACAGATATATATATATATAATATATATATATATATAAAATAGAAAGATAAATATATATATTAAATATATCCGTTTTATATTAAAAATAAATTAGTTCTATAAATTAATAAAAATATTTAAATATATTTAAATAATATATATATTGAAAATTATAGAAATAATTTTTTTTAAATAAATAGCAACATTATAAAATAAATACAAATATATAATTTTATATAAAATAAAATCATAATAAATATATATAATATCTATATACAGAATTTAAAAATATATATAAAAAAAAATTATATAAATATATTTATAATAAATATATATATATATAAAAAATATAAAATATATATATATAAATAAAGAAAAATAGAAAAATTTTTATATAAAAAAAAAATTTAATTATGGGAAAAAACAAAATATAAATAATATATATATTAATATATAAAAATATTTGTATATCTTAAAATTTATATATAAATAATATATATATATATATATATATAATAAGTGTTTTTTATATATAAAATTTTGTTTAAATCATTTTTTTCAAACATTAAATATATATATATATATAAAAAATATATATAAAATATTATATATAAATAAACATAAGAAATAAAAGAAATAAAAAAGTTATATATCCATAACATTAAAAATTGAGGAATCAAATACATATCTTTTAAAATAAAAAAATATGGATAAAAACATATCCGTCATATATTTATATAAATATATTATATATAATAATATAGGAAAAGATATTTAAATATATATATATATATAAATATATATTTAAATATATAAAATTTGAAAAAAAAAATGTAACAATTTCTTTAAAAATCTTTGAATGTATTTTGTATTTAATTAGAAAAGATAATAAAATTATAAAAAAATCATGAAATAAATTTTAAAAACGATAAAAATATATATTAGGTATATATTATTTATTTCTTAATATATAATATTTTTTTTTTAAATAAATAAAGAATCATATAAATTATATTAAAATATGTCCTTTATAAAATTTCCAAAAATTTTTAGTCAAAATTCTAAAAATAAAATCTAATTTTTTTTTACATTTAGATATATAATTTCTATTCGATTTTTGAATTGTAAAATAAAACAAGATTTGAAATTTTATTTATTTAAATATAAAATACAAATTTTATCCATTAAAAATATCAAAATAATTGGAATTTATGGATTCATTTAAAAATTATAAATGAACACATTTTAGTATTTTCATTGTTGACATCTCCGAGCTTAAAAGAACGGATGTTGGTTAAATTTGTTTTCATTTTGACAAACATGTATTCGTGAATGAAATTAAATAAATCACTTTCTGCAAAATAGCCATCAGCTGTGAAGTAGGTAGAGACAATGAAAGGAACGGTCTCCTGTCGGATACACGCTTGTCTCGTCTGACAACTTTGTTTTTACTCTCCGGTTTGTATGTCGAACTGGCTGATAATTTGATCAAGCACCGACTTTAGGTTACGGATCGTTTGAATTCGTCTCAATCCAGATTGGGCAACAAATTGCATTGCAGATCACGGATTTAATCTTTCTTTTTTTTTAATTAAGCGAAGAGTTAAATGTTTGCCTTTGCTCTTCAATAAATACGTGTTAACAAAAAGAACACGGAATAAATAAAGACAATGAGATCAGAAAGAAATTCGAAAGAATAATGACGGAAAAGAGAGATGGGGAACATTTGAAATGGACGAAAGAGAAAATGAGAAAACAATCAATCGTATAAACAAAAATAGAAAAAAAGAAGGAAAGAAGCAAACAAACAAGTAAAAAATAACAGAAAGAAAGAATGAAAGAAAGAAAGAAATTAATGAAAATAAAGAAACCAAAAAATAGTGAAAAGAAAGAAAAAAGAAAGGAAAAAAGGAAGAAACAAACAAGACAGTAGTAGGAAAGAAAGAAAGAAACAAACAAAATAGCTGAAAGAAAGAAACAAGCAGACAGTAGAAAGAAAGAAAGAAAGAAAGAAAGAAAATAATGAAAAGAAAGAAAAAAGCAAATAAAATAGTGAAGAGAAAGAAAGAAAGAAAGAAAGAAAGAAAGAAAAATGATAAAAAAGAAGCAAACAAACAAAACATCGGAAACAAAGAAAAAATAGTGATAAGAAAGAAAGAAAGAAAGAAAGAAAGAAAGAAAGAAAGAAAGAAAGAAAGAAAGAAAGAAGAAAGAAAAGCAAACGAAAGAGCGGGAAGAAAGAATGAAAAAATATTGAAAGGGACAAAAACAAAACAGCGAAGAGAAAGAAAAAAAATCTGTATATTCATATGCAGTGAGATTGTGAGGAAGAGAAAAGGAAGAAATATGCGTGAAAACAAATATAAACTTGTGTTTGATTCGTGGCTGAGATAGTTGCCTACGTCTCTAGCGATAACGAATCTAAGTTTTAAAAAAACTTGTATTTCCAATACTGATCTGCAAGATTGGCACGACACAATCTTCTTAACTCCTACGTTTTCCAATTTCGCAGCATTATGCTTAAGTTTACTTACTATAGATATGAATATAACTAATGCAAAGTGATTGTTAACAAGCTCATATCGTAGTCCAATTCGCTGGCTTGCTTCTCACACGATCCTCCATTACCAATGGCCTTTTATCGTAATAAGTTGCGTCAGGAGATAAACTTTTTTAAAACTTGATTCATGGCTGTGGTAGATGGATTCCTCCTACAACTGTTCGAACCTAAGTAAAAGAGAATACTTCGAATGCTGATTCTCGAGGGCAGCAAAATTTAATAAAATAGTACGACATAACCATTTCTGTTTTCCTTATAGACAGGCTTCTCGAGGAATCTCCATTCCACCATCATAAATCTAGTTTTGTGCTTAAGCAAATACGTCGGGGGGCTTAAAAATGTTGGGGGCGAATTTTTTTTCTTGTTATAAAACGGGGTGGATTGGAAAATCATTTAATAGGTTGGCGGGGGTCAGAAAATATAATAATAATAATAATAAGCGGCCGGCTCCCTTACTATTAGATCTTAAGAGAATTAAGGAAATAAATGCATTATAAAAAGTAAAGGAAGGAAGGAAATTAATGGAATGGAAAGGAAAGGAAAGGAAAGGGAATAAAGGAAGGAAGGACGGAAGGAGGAAGGAAGAAAGAAGGGAAGGAAAAAAGGGAAGGAATGAAAGAAGCAAGAAAAGTGGAAGGTAGGAAGGAAGGAAAGGAAAGGAAAGGAAAGGAAAGGAAGAAGGAAAGAAAGAAAGAAAGAAAGAAAGAAAGAAAGAAAGAAAGAAAGAGGGGAAGGAAGGAAAAAGGAAGGAAGGAAGGAAAGGAAGGAAGAAAAAAATGAAGGAAAAGAAGAAGAGAAAGAAAGAGGGGAAGGAAGAAAGAAAAAGAAGGAAGGAATGAAAGAAGGAAGGAAGGAAAGAGGAAGGTAGGAAGGAATGCAAAGGAAGGAAGGAAAGAAGGACGGGAGAAAAAGAAGGGAAGGAAAGAAAGAGGGAAAGAAGGAAGAAAAGTGGAAGGAAAGAAAGAAAGAAAGAAAGAAAGAAAGAAAGAGGGGAAGGAAGGAAAAAGGAAGGTAGGAAGGAAAGAAGGAAGAAAAGTGGAAGGTAGGAAGGAAGGAAAGAGAAGGAAAAGAAGAAGAGAAAGAAAGATGGGAAGGAAGTAAGAAAAAAAAGGAAGAAATGAAAGAAGGAAGGAAGGAATGAGGAAGGGAGGAAGGAATGCAAAGGAAGGAAGGAAAGAAGGAAGGGAGGAAAAAAGAAGGGAAGGAAAGAAAGATGGAAAGAAAGAAGAAAAGTGGAAGGTAGGAAGGAAAGGAAGAAGGGAAAGAAAGAAAGAAAGAAGGAAGGAAAGAAGAAGGACGGTAGGAAGGAAGGAAAGCAAAAGAAAGGAAGAAAGAAGGAAGGAAGGAAGAAAAAGGGGAAGGAATGAAAGAAGCAGGAAAAGTGGAAGGTAGGAAGGAAGGAACAAAAAGGAAAAAGAAAGAAAGAAAGAAAGAAAGAAAGAAAAGAAAGAAAGAAAGAAAAAAATTTGAAAGGTAGGAAGGAAGGAAAGAAGGAAAGGGAAAGAAAAGAAAGAAAGAAAGGAAAGAAAGAAAAGAAAGAAAGAAAGTGGGGAAGGAAGGAAAAAAAGGAAAGGAAGGAAGGAAACAAAAAGGAAAGGAAAGAAGAAGAGAAAGAAAGGGGAAGAAAGAAAGAAAAAAGAGGAAGGAAAAAGAAAGAAAGAAAGGAAGGAAAGAAGGAAGGAAGGAAGGAATGGAAAGGAAGGAAGGGAAAGGAAGGAAGGAAGGAATGAAAAAGGAAGGAAGGAAAGAAAGAGGGGAAGGAAGGAAGAAAAGTGGAAGGAAGGAAGGAAAAGAAAGAAAGAAAGAAAGAAAGAAAGAAAGAAAGAAAGAAAGAAAGAAAGAGGGGAAGGAAGGAAGAAAAAGGGGAAGGAATGAAAGAAGGAAGGACGGTAGTAAGGAAGTAAGGAAGGAAAGCAAAAGAATGGAAGAAAGAAGGGAAGGAAAGAAAGAGGGGAAGGAAGGAAAAAAGTAGAAGCAATGAAAGAAAGATGGAACGAAAGAGGAAGGAAGGTAGGAAGAAAGAAAATTGGAGTCATAAATAAAAGTACGAAAATCCAACAAAAAGGGACATTTGCCAGTGTTCGAAACTTGTTTGTTAAAAAATGCAGACAGGATTTATGTAATCCTTGGATTTGTGACCAGTGGATTAATTTTGATAATTCTGTACTGAGAGTCCCTCCCGCCACATAAACACACACACACAGAGAAATGTCAGGTATAAGCTTGACCTTAAATATCAGCATAACAATTAACATGACAAGAGAATGGGGTACATTTCAAATAAATATATATGTTCGCTTTGGATTTCAAGATGTCATTTTTATATTGATAGTCATGTAATTTACCGCAAGGAAAAATCTAAGAAAAATCTCCGCGTCAACTCATTGATCTGCGTCTGCGTTTGAACGAAAAAAAATGCGCGTATTATGTAGAGAGAGAGAGAGAGAGAAAGGAGAAACAAATAAATAACTTACTGTATGAAACTCCGCATTAAAAACAAAAAGTCTGTGTTGTAGAATCGACAGAGAAAGGAATCATTTAACCTCGAAACTATTGAAATGCTTGAAATAAAAGATGCCAGATTTAGAAATTGAGAGACGTGGCGAAAATACATTAGTGTCGGTTGCTTCATTCGAAGCTGTCTTTTGTGCGCATGTCTCGAGTGAAGACTTCAACGGGGAAATGTTTTATAGCGTAATCTTCGCAGTTCAATTACTAGTTGTCCATTGAATACACAACGTTACTAAATTGTAAATAACTATACACTGTTTTCTCTGTGGTCAGGCATGCAGGATCTTGTCGTCGCCCAGTGATGGAAATAAAACCAATCACGCTGACGTTTACGCCGTTCATACCTTTTTTCTGGGTTGAGGCTTTCTGACGACCATAATACTATGCTTTATGGCGATTCAGACTACTTCTTCAGTCTGGAGCCAAGTGTCCTTACGAAACAATCAACAATAAAAAAAAATGTTTATTTTTGTTTTTAAACTCTGGAACATTTTGACTTTTATCAAACTCTAATTAAAATGACAATTTTAGATCTTTTGTTCTACATATGTCAGATTAAGAAAAAAAAAATCAATATTTATTAAGCAAGAAAAATTTATTGACTAGCAAGTAATATATTTATAAACAAAAAAAAAATAATATTGCAAACAGAGATGCCAAAAATTAAAAGCATTGGCGAAAAGCATGAATCAAACAGATTATTACATTTAAGTAAACATCACAAAGAGATATGCGTAATTTAAGCGAAGCATTTTTTTTTTAATATTTACTGATAGTTCATTCAATATAAGGCTCAAGAGACACTCAAGATAGAGCGTTACTAAGTGAGATTGCAAGGGAAGTGAAAAGTAAGAGTATTATGAGAACAGTTAACCCTGGAATTAAAGAGACCAAGAATGTAGTTGTCAAGGAAGTATTCACACGGGAGTTTGTTCCACAAAGTAAAGGTTGTGAAGAAAAAGCTGTCTGAGTGAAAATTACTTTTGATCGAAGGCTTACGGACACATCACGTTGAAACTCCGGTTCCCGTACGATCACCGAAGTTAAGCAACCTCGGGTCTGGTCAGTGCATGGATGGGTAACCGCTTAGAAATACCGGGTGCGGTAAGCTTTGCGGGTGTTGTAATGGATAATGGCTCGGAATTGTTAATCGGAGAGCCGAGTTCCAATTCCAATCGGCTGAATTATACTCACCTACGTGTAAATATCAAGATCTGAATCCACCTCTTCTCTCCACCGCTATGAGTTAAATAGTAAGACTTGTATCACTAAATCACTATTATGGCAGGAAAGGAAAATTCTTACGATCTAAACATATTTCCTGGCTTTAAATAACCTGCAAGGGGTTGATAAACCGTAGAAAAACAACTTTTTATCAAAGGAACACGATGGGAACGAGGATGTTTTGTTATCGTGAACAGAGGTCCGAGATGTGAAGGTCTGAGCTGGTGGCACTAATGAATGCAATTCACCCGAACATCGACCATAGTAATATGGTAAGCAGTACGTGAAAACTGATATCTCGAGAGTAATTTCTCGTGATGAACATGGAGCTATATTCAAGGGAACTGGTGACTAGAATTGGAGTCCTTCGCGAAAATAGTTACCACTACTTACAAAAGGATAAGGGAATAATGCCGGGGCCTCGTATACCAGGTCTTAGAGAGAATTATCCTTCTTCAAAACTTGAGAACTGACGCTACAGAATCACAAAGAACAGTACCAAATAAGAGAAACAACATTATTTGAGGACTTGCAACAACTAAAAAAAAATAGAAAATAATAACATATCAATATATTGACTTTCCACACTACTTCAAGCAAAAAGTTGGGATGGAAACCCCATCAATGGTGAAAAGAGTGATTTTCCTGAAAAGTAGTACTGGTTGTTCGGTCACTGAATGTCGAATGTTTCTTTATAAGACATTACGTTTCTTTCAAAAATAATTTCTGCTAAGGGGAATCAATACTAATGAAGAACGTTTCATTGTAAGTCTTCTTCCGTGCCGTGTCACAGTTTACTGTCCTTTGTAGCTCTTAGGAGACACGATAGAATAATGGATTGCAGCTCGGAGTGAGGTATCGGTAGAGCGGAGTTCAAATTCCACTTGAGTTCATTATATTCACTTACGTGCTAATATCCTTAAGAAAGGTATTAATTTATCAGTTCTCCACCCAGCTATTGGAAAATAGTAGGATAGTTTGTGTTCTATAGCCTTGGCTGGCAACCGGTCTAGAAGAAGGAAAAAGTCTGAATTCAAAACTGGTGATGTACATATTATACAGCGAAGGAAAGGATCTTTTGCAGTGAGTCAATGATCCCAAGTACGGTTGATTTTTTTTATTTTTTTTATTTTTTTTTTTTTTTGTAGCTCTTAGTACATTTAATTCTTTTGCTATACCTACTAATAGCAGTTTCGTCAACTATTTACACAATCTCGTTAGGTAGTCTATGCGCTGCTATCGTCTGTTCCCCTTGTTTTCAATATTCCCTGTGAGTGTCAAATTTGCCAAGCCCTTTTTCCTCATTAAGTGACAAGAAATTTCAACTCTCTTTCTGATGCTATCTGTAAGAGTCTTTTTATTTTTGTTTCCATTTTCCCTAAATCTTCGTCATTATTCACTTGTCCAGTCTTTCATCAGTGTATTCTCAGTATCCTTCTGTACAACCACATTTCTGTTACTCCAAGTCCCTTCTTTATCTCGGGTGGAATTGTCCAGAATTCACTGCCATATACGAGGATTGATATGATATAACACTTCAGTAATCTTTCCTTTGCTTCTAACAACATTTTCCCGCTTCTTAATACTTCTTAAATTAATTTTCATGTGAATGGCTGTATGCAACCGCTTTCTCGGATAAATGATTAAAAATGGTTTCGCGCGAATGAAGCCTGTAGGTCTTAGAGAGAACTATCCTTCTTCGAACCTTGGGAACTGACGTTACAGAATCACAAAGAACAGTGCCATATAAGAGAAACCACATTACTTGAGGACTTTCAACAACAACAGCAACAACTAAAAAAAGAATAAAAAAATAGTAACATATCAATATATTGACGTTCCACACTACTTCAAACAAAAAGTTGGGATGGAAACCCCATCAATGGTGAAAAGAGTGATTTTCCTGAAAAGTAGTACTGGTTGTTCGGTCAATGAATGCCGAATGTTTCCTTATAAGGAAACGGTTAATATTATCATTAACAACAGATGGTGAAAAATGGGATGAATATACAGTATTAAAAGGAATTGAATTGACAAGGATAAATCTCCAGAAACGGACACAAATTTTGAGTACAATAGAAGAAAAGTGGGGTTGTGCGTGTGATGGAATCGTCATAGAATTCCTTTAGAGTTCTTAAAACACAATGGAATACAAATGCACATTTATGCTTCCAACAGCTGCAACGTGTCCATAAATGTCTGAGTGAAAAGAGCTCTGTGAAAATGTTGTTCCCCTCCATGATAAACAAGACCATATACAATAAAACTAACACTGGAAAAATGGTTTATGATTTTGTTTAACAGCATATCAACACTTATGGAGTATTTAATGCCAGAATTTAATTCTCTTTGGAGCATTGAAGTAATAAAAGTATTATATATGTTATTCTGCTTTCACAATTGAATACATGGTAGATGGTACTCAGCTTTTGGGCATATACATGTTCGCGTGGGCGTAATTACTATAGGTGGTGATGTGTGTATATGTTGTAGTTTTGTTGATGTTATATTTTTGGAATACAATTTGATTTAGGAAATTGTACGATACAACGATAAATATCAAGAAAGAGTTCTTTCATGTCGGTAATTTTACTATAAATAGCTATTGTTGGTAATGTCTTTATATAAAAATGTATAGTTGGTATTTTTGCTATAAAAATGTATTCTTATATTTTCACAGTGTTTTGTTTGGTGGTTCATTATTTGCCCATAGCTGGGACCCTAACAGGTGCTACTACCCCAGGTCATAGTGGAATTAGGAACATCTGCAATGGTTTCACGCTTCTCAATGCCTCCAATCACCCGATCAGAAGCTTTGTTGTTGGATGTAGTTTATAGTCTTACCCGGGAAGAAGAAAAAAAATTGGGAACTTGGTTGGTCTGTCCTACCCTCACCAACCATTTTTACCTGACCCTGCTTCACACTGTTATTACATTTTTCGATCGCTGCGAAATGCTTTGATGAGGAAAGCTTTTTTCTAAAAGATTCAGATTTTCTAAAATATTTTCTTGCTACTTGTAGCATACCTACGGATGATAATGGGTATGTCCTCATTAATATAAATACAGTAGTAAATACTGTATGTTGGTCTATAGTTAGAGCTTCGTCTACAGCTCTTCTGGCAAACTCTCTGCCTCCGAGCAGAGAAGATCCCCAGACGAGGCTATGTCGAAGGGCAGAGTCTCGTCTCGGGAAACAGCAATCCGACCCCGTTTTATACAGAGTCTACGGGGAAATTTTGGCCGAGCCTACGGCTCGGATACCCCATATTAAATTCGGTCTTGTGCCACATCTGACCGCGTGGGGCGGTTGGTAGATATCCTGCAGTTGGAGATTCGTCTCCAGCTGTGCTGGTCAAACTCTATGCCTCTGGGCAGAGAGGATCCCCAGACGAGGCTATATCGAAGGGCAGAGTCTCGTCTCGGGAAACAGCTACCCGACCTCGTTTTATACGGGGTCTACGGGTAATTTTTGGCCGAGCTCGGATACCCCACATCAAATTCGGCCTTGTACGACATTTGACCGCGTGAAGCGATTGGTAAATATCCTGTAGTTGGAGATTCATAGTGGAATTCATTTGAATCACTTTAGCAGTTGACGTCTACTTCTATGTGCCGCTGGCGAATCTTATATGTGTTATCCTTGTACTAAGTATTATCTTTCATTAACAACCTTCGTTTGATTATTCTATTCAGTAACCTTCCCTAGGTTTACAACACTACTCAATAAACTTCTTTTGCTTATTAACCTTGTTGTTTCCTTCTCAAATCGCTTTTTGTGACAAGCGTAAAGCCAGTTTTTCTTTTTCTTACATTTCTAATGTCTTCAATGTCTTTTTGATTATTCTGTAATATATTTGTCAGTCTTTTCGCGATTTTTAAAGTGTTGCTATCAAAATAACTTTAAAATATTTTCTATGTCTTTTGAGGTTATCGCTTTTTTACGAGCCATGGCAGTAATTACGTATTTAAAAGAATGTCAGTAGCTATACAATTATATACATTCATTTACAATATAATGAAGATGACTGGAGCTTCATAAAACCTTCCTTTACCAAATAGGTTACTGTAAACATTCTCATAAATCAAATATTATAAGCCGAAATCCACTCGGTATATTTAGCCTATAAATCAAAGTTTTCCAAAAATCAGTTGGTTAATATTAAATTCATTAATAATAAAGGGTGTTCCAATAACTTAAACCGATTTTAAATGTGAATTGAATTTAAGCGCCTAATGATTTTTTTTTTTTTCAGATTTAGCGGATATTTGGACGATGTTATTTTTCATACATAATTGCCTTGACTTAAATAACAAGATCCAATAGAGAAATAAATAAATTTTCACCAATAACACTGATTTGTTCACTGCTGACTTTGATCCGTCTTAATGAAACACCCTTTATATGTTATTCTGCTTTCACAATTGAATGCATGATAAATAATACTCAGCTTTTATGCATATATATATTTGTGTGAATATAATTATTAGAGGCGGTGATATGCGTGTTTTACGTTGTAGTTTTGTTGAAGTTATATTTTAGAATAGAGTTTGACGTATTTAAGAACGTTAAGATATCATATGGATTAATGTCTTGAAAAAGATCTTTCATGTTGGTTCTCCTACTATAAATAGATATTGTTGGTAATTTTTTATATAAAAGTGTATTGCTTGTTGTTTTTTTACTATAAAAATGTATTTTTATACTTTCATAATGATTTGTTTGAAGATTCACAAGTTGCCCATATATATTTTAACAGGCGCTACCACAACGGGTCATGGTAAACCTTGGAACAAATGCAATGCATTCCACGCTCCTCAAAAAACTCCAGTCTTCTGATCAAATAAGTGGAATTTTTCAAAAAATCAGTTGGTTAATATCAAATTCATTGTGAAATCACTGACTTTCATAATAAAATCTGACATAGTACAGACACACACACACACATATATATATATATATATATATATATATATATGTATATACCGGGTGTAACAGCAAAATTGTCCAAATCGTGTAATTTAATAACTTAAGAACACTAAAATAATTGACGTTTAGCTATCTTGACACCATTTGTTGTAAGAATCACTGAAAAACACTTTGAGTTATTCAGCTAAAAAGAGCGGCTTAAAATTTTGTGTCAATTACTGTCTTCCCAACGTGAGCAATGGTGAAAGGAATAGTTCATTAAAACAAATTAATTGTACCAAGATTCATAATTCCATATTCCAACACGAACCATCCATATTCATTGAATAATTTTTAAAATCAAAATATCAATTTTCTTTTTTAATGCTTAATGAATAAATGGGAATAAACAGAAAATCATTTCATCGATAAGTAAAAAACAGAACCATCAAACAGAAACATTGTTATAAAATAAAAATAGCTTTTTTAAAAAACTGTTTTAGAAACAGTAGAGATGAAAAAAATGTCTTCTTTTTTAATATATATTTATTATATATATATTATATATTATATATATATATATAAAAATGTAAACGTTATTATTATTTTTTTACCTGTATTTGAGTAGACGCTCCCTTTATTTATTAAACAGCATATTGATTTATTTTCTTATTAAAGAAAACTATGCGCTCTCCAGCAGGATTCGAAAAATACATCACTTCTTTAGAAATAGCTTTGTTTACTTGTCCATATTCCTAAGAAAAGGTATTATGTACACTATTTAAATTATTCGGACAATTGTCCTCATCTTTGTCGTCATATTTATTACAACGTTTCGTAGAACAGTCTACCCCAGTGATCGAAATAAAGGGTTCAGTTCGACATTCCAACCACCTGAAGAAGGCCGGAGCATACAACAACTGAAACGTTGTGATAAATAATAGTTCGAATAATGTAAATAGCGTGCTTTGTTTACGTTAGGAGCAGATATAATAACTGAGCAGATATGTATATGTCGAGAGTCAGCGAAAGATTTGTGTTTAAAGGCATCATTTAACTTCAACGATGCGCTTATACAGCTTTGGTACCAGTGAAAGATGCTGACCATGAAAAAAATCATTGAAGAGGAATTTCGCTTGAAAGCATGAAATTGGCCTCTTTATAGCCAAAGCAGTATAGGACGCAGGTTCGATTCCTGCTAAAGAGGGGAATTATTTCTTTAATAAGAATTCCCAAAATTTCGGTTGAGAAACTTAAATAAATATACTGTTTAATATATAAACCGAAAGTCTACTCAAACACGATTATCAATTAATAATAACGTTTAAAGCGGTAAAACTATGTCGGATTAATAAAAATCCATTGTAATACATTCTCATTGTTTACCTTTGGATACGAAACTGCGTGGAGATATGAAAAACTTAGAAACAAATTTCGCTTGAAAGGATGAAATTTAGCTTCGATTAACCGTCTGTTTCAATGTGGCCAAAGCGATATAGGCACATCGGGTTAAACGGTGACTGTCTCTACCTTTGATTACTGATATATATATATAATTATTTTTAAAAATATATTTCCTTAATTAAAAAAAATAATTATAATCTAAAGTCGACTTCTATATGGAGCACTGTTTTTTAAAAATAAAAACAAAAATACTAAAGAACTCCGGGTTATTTACCTAACGTATTCGTTCCTATTTTTTTTCTTACATATGTCTGTATATATATATATATATATATATATATATATAGAGAGAGAGAGAGAGAGAGTAAGGAAAAGACTTAATTAATCATCATATAATCAGTTATAAATTTATTTCAACAGCCATACATATATATACATGTAACTTAAATTTAATGTATTGGGGCAGCAGATCATTATTTAAATATACATTGTTAAATATAACAGATAATGAATGTCTCTCATGTTTGATCATGACCCGTTCTAATGTTCGTATGTTTACTTTAATTTCAGCTGAAAATAAAGACAAAACTTGTCCAACATTTGGATATTTTTTTTATTAAGCTGTTCCTTGATCTAAGCTTTCGGTTCACATGAGCCATCTTCAGAGACATCTAAACAAAGATATTCACCATCGAAGATAATGGTCGCGGAATAACAGATACATTTTGTAAATTCAAGATGCGGTTCTATGACGTCATACCACGTGAGAGATCGAAATATTAACAAAAGAACCATATGTCTAGATGCAATATAATGTGTTCTGTCTAGTTTGAAATGTAATTTTGTTGAGTATGGGTTGATTTGTTTTAAGGTAGATGGCCTCCAATATCTGAAGGTTCTTTTTACTGTGTGCATATGCGAGTATTATTGTGTTATCAACTAATATCTGTCTAATATTATGTATTATGGGTATGTTTTTTTTTCTAAGAAATGTTGTTTAATAGAGCTAAGATCAGAAAGGTGACAGGTTAATATAACTGTTGAAGTAAATTTATATGATGACTAATTAAGTCTTTTCCTTATCATGTATTTATTTTTATTGCTCTGTATATAAATTTATACATTGAGGTCTCATATTAAAAAAAAAATTGGAATAATTTTTTTTTGATAGTAATCCCTATATAAATATATATATATATATATATATATATATATATATATATATATATATATATATATATATATATATATATATACATATATATATATATATATATATAGATATATATATATATAAGGTATATATATATATATATATATATAATATCAATTTTTTTGTGCCTTTATGGTTTTACTTTTATAAAGGTTTTTATCATAAAACATGTGGACATAAAATTCAATAGTGCATGTTCAGCTGGAAGTTTCACGCCTTAACTGATCATCAGACCATGTGTTATGCCGCTTTTTGTAGACCCTTGGGGGTTATAATTGGGTGTGGACAAACTAGGCAAACCCAGTTTCTGGTTAGTTGTCATGTCTTGGATGATTTATAGACCTTGCGTTGTGCTGTTGTTTCAGTGGAGATCAGCTGATATCATTAATTGCTCAAATAAAACTTTTTCTAAAGATTCTTCTTCTTCGTCTATGTTCCGCTGCTCTTCAGTATGTGGTTCTCCTCAACTTCCTATCCCTTGTATCAATGTTTGTTTGTCTTTTCACTATCACATTCTTTTCCGCAATCCACTTACAAAAGTGGTCAATAGTCGGTTCTTTGCCCCCCTCATGTCCCTTTGTGTTTGAGTGTAAATCATTTATGTAGAAAAAATTCACTTTTTGGTACATGCATCCTTTTCGTTTTCATTTTTGTTAAGACTTCCTCATCAGTCACATATTCAGTCCAATCAATTATGAACCCAAACTTTCTTAAGACTATGTCCTCATCTTTGTCGCCATATTTGTTTGTTGTACCCTCTGGCCTTCTTGATTGGTTGGAATGTCTTGAACCCTTTAAAATGAAAGTTCCGTGCCATGTTTGTAAATAAAAAGTTTGGGTTCTACAGAATAAAATGAGGATGGACATGAAGGTTTCTAAAAAATGAAAAACGAAAAGGATGCATGTACTCAGAATCAGAAAAATGAGGACTATAGTCCGAGTAATGTAAATAATGTACATAATACCTCATCTCAGAAATATAGACAGACCCCAATGTTTCTTGCCTCCAGTCTTCTCTTCATCTCTGAGGACATTTTCCAGCATAAACGGTCATATAGGACAATTGATATTAAATAGAAGTTCAGCATTCTTTTCTTTGTTTCTAACAAAATTTTACTGTTTCTTAATAATTTGCTTAGCTTTTAGACTGTATCTTTTGCTATTTCGATGTGAGTTCATTATGGAGTATTGATTTCTATGCCCAGCGTGTTTATATCCACAAACTCTCCCCGCCATAAATATAGGAATTTTAACAAAAAACAAAAAATACAATTAGTCCGATTTTAAATAGTGTAAATGATGATAACACCTTATTCTAAAACTAGTTAAAAGAGAAAGGGGGAAAATTATGCTACGCCGATCTCCTATGTTCAGATAGAAAATCAGCCTTTGAAATTTGGTCTTTTACTTGATGTTAAACAACAACCACTTCCATAGTGAGAACTTGTTTAAATAATCTCACTCACCCAGGATGGAAGTTTGACACAAGGCTACAGTTAACGTTGAATGCGTTTCTGCAGCACTTCTCTTTTGTATATATTGTTTTAATCGAATTCATGACGTCTTCTTTGTTGATATTATTACTAATTAACTCATAGCCGGGGGTAGAAGAGGTGGATTCTGATCTTTCCCAAGAGTATTTGCGCGTAAGTGAATATAAATAATCCGACGAGAATTGGAACTCGGCTCTCCGATTAACAATTCCGAGCCATTATCCATTAACAACACCGACACATCCAAACACCTGGCATTCCAAGTGGTTACCCATCTACCAACTGACCAAGCTCAACGCTGCTTAACGTCGGTGTTTCAAAGTGATATAGCCGTAAGTCAATACATCCACAGAAAAAGTGGTTGCTACAATCAAACTGAGGCTTCTATGTTAGACGAAGCAAAGCTTAGTAAATCAGTAATAAATAATTAAAAAAAAAAAAAAAAAAACACTATGGAATCTTGTAAATGAAAATCTTCAGAAAAAATTTTGTGACTTATGAGTGGGTGGACGAAGATTTTTGACTAGTCATCGGCTCCATCTGAAGCGGCCATTTTTGTAGCGTATTGCCTCTCATATAACCATTAACCTTTCTGGACGACATATCCTTATTGCAGTGCGAATATTTATTACCTTTGAAAGTGTGAAACAATTTTATGAAATTAGTCTCGCAGGCCATTACTCTTCTTTCTTTTTTTTAATGCCAATTCCCTTCGAGACAGGAACACACATACTAAATATTTAATTATTAATAATAATAATACCGTTACGTGAAAACGCGATATCTGAAAATGGCGAAACTGACATGACACACATTACTTGAGAATGACGAAAGTGACATAGCGTAAAAAAATACCATTGATAAAGGAACATGAAATCTGAATAGACTCAGACAGTGGAGAATTTATATTTAAATATGTACCGGAAACCAGGTAAATGGTCCGTAATATCGAAAATATTTTAATCCTTATCAAAGGACTTTCGTTTACGCGTACACACACGCACACACACATATGTATATATATATATATATATATATATATATGTGTGTGTGTGTGTGTGTGTGTGTGTGTGTGCAAAGGACTTTCGTTTGCTCGCTATTTATCGATCCACCCACGAGGATTGAATATGGCACAAGGCCGGTTTAATGGGGGTATCTCCGAGCCCGTAGGCTCGGCCAAAAATATAGCCTTTGAACCCGCCTAGACGGGTTCAGGCCTACATTACCTCCCCGGACGAAACGCCCTACGGCAAAGCTTCGTCCAGGTTCCTCTGCTAACGCAGAGAAGTTCGACGAACGTCGCTTACAGTCAAAGACTGTCTCACGACTCAGCTAGACTCGGAGGTCTTGCTCTAACTTTCGTTTGCTCGCGCACACACATGCACAAATGTGCGCGCGTGTGTGTGTGTGTTAGCAAAGAACAAAAATGCTATTAGTCCTTGAATTTTTTTAAATTTAAGAACGCTCATCAACATTCATCGGGTCAGTCAAAAGTTAGGCAAGCTATGGAGGACGCGAAGTGCCACAATTCAATGTCTAATAAACGAAAATGAGTAAGTGATGTTTTTCTTGAGGAGTGAATTTACAGAAATTAAAATAAAAGTATCTATGAACATAAAAGGGATCTTATGCACAACAATTTAGCAAATGCATTAAATACACAAAGAAATAAATTCAGCCACACCTTTCATCTATAGAATGCCATACTTATTAAAGGATTTTTACAAATATCTCCATTTCTGAAATAATAATTCTTTCCCAAGCCCAAATACATGACTATAAAAATGTTAAAATCCTTTAAGAAAATAGTTTTTAAAAAATATATGACACATAAGAGAAACCCAAACTGACATAATTTAATTACTAATTTGCATTTAAAAAAAAATTTTTCAAGAACATCACTAAAGAAAAGAAGAAACTGTCAGAATAGAACTTACGGTTGCATCTAATTATTTCAACCGTAAAACGATGAGACTATGTTGCTAATCTAGTAGTACGCTTACTCATGCGATCGATGTACAAAGGAAGAGAGCTCATTAGAAAAATTGCTATGGAAATATTTATAGAAAAGACAAGAAATATCACATCACAGCGGTGGGAAAGTGACTGAAGTCGAGATACCAGATCAGGACCAATAACGTGGCAAACCCTTCTTTTGATTTTATCGAGAATCTCAAAATATAGAGCGGAAGTAAATGGCAGTAATATCCAAAGCTCGGACGAATGGTAGATTTATAAATATATAACATGGATTCTGACGCAAATAATTCAACACGACCTTCATTGATAACAAAGATTGGATTAAGTCTTGAATAATTTACTTACTGAAGAAAGCTAGTCACTCATATCAACTCTTTGATTTTGACATTCTCGACATGTAACTTGCCCTTTGGTCTACCTCTTTTGCTGACAATCATGCATTTTGTTTTACAGTTAATAGTTTCCTGTAGAAATTAATAGGTTATTCAAAAAATACAATCAGAGTATAGAATAAACTATTTAATTGTATTCTAATATATATATATATATTTTTTTATAATAGTTTACAAAAATATGTCACCCATTCTTTATAATTAAAGTGACCTCTTTGTTAAATTTATATCAATGTATTTCGGAATTTAAATTTAAGCATTGTCTCCCCTTCATCTTGAACATAAAAAGAAGAGATGCATTTTTTTTATGAGTTTCATTTTGGTCAGAAACCTTCTGAAAATGTTGTCACCATTAACAGAACATGGGGTGAAGAATCAATACGTGATCTGATGATATGGAGCTGGTTTCTGAAATTCCTCAGTGAGGATACGAGTATTGGTGTAGGGGATGTCCATCTGCAAATGACAATGAACATCTGAAAACACAAGTTGAACAAAAGCCATGTCAAAATAGCTGAGAAATGTCTCAGATAATTGGTGCCAGAATTTCAAGAATATTTGACCACCTCAAGAGAATTGGCAAGGTGAAGAAACTCGGTAAATTGGTTCCATATGAATTTAGTGAAAAGCAAAGAGTTTGACGCTTTGAAGTGTGTTCGATGCTGCATCTGTGAAGTTCGAATGATCCTTGATCGAATAGTGACTTGTGATGAGAAATGGATCCTTTATGACAGTTGTAAACGATCGGCTCAATGGCTTCATCCTGACGAAGAACTGAAACACTTTCCGAAACGTAATTGCACGAACAGAAGATTATGGTGACTATCTGTTGGGTTACCATTGGTTTTATCTATTACAGATTTTTTGGAAACTAACCAGAGCATCGTCGACAAAGTAAGTTTATTGTCAGCAACTAGGAGAAATGCACATTCAGTTAACCAAAAATGTGTCCGGTTAATCGATAAAGACCAATTCTGTTCATGACAACGCTTGTCTAAGATGACACTGTAGAAGCTCACCGACTTGAGATACGAGACTTTTCCACACCCACCATATTCCCTTGATCTCTCCCCGACTGGCTAACACTTTTTCAAGCATCTTGGCAATTTCTTAAGCCAAAGGACATTCCGTTGCAAATAATAAAAAAAAAATATGCAGAAACTGCACTCAATAATTTCGTAGCGTTTAAATGATAAATGCATCATTTTTTTAATCATTTCACCCCAAGCAAGGTGATAATGCCATTAAGATGCAAGGATGTTACTGGGTGTGAAAGAGAACCGGAATCCCAATACGAAACAGGAAACAAAGGATAATTATTTATTCCTGTTTAATAGACGGAGGAAGAGTGTGAATTGGGCGATAGGTGAACATATCACTGACTTGGCACTTCTCTAAAGAATTTTGGTCGTGTTTTTTTTGTGCGTGAACATGAGTCTTCATTTCTAAACTCATGATGCGTAGAAATTTCCAAATGATTGTTCGTTTACTTAAAATTGTTATTACTCCTATTATATAACCTTGTAACTCGCTGGCAGAAACGTATAGATGTTCAGGGTTCCTATTTTGGCTGATTTAAACAATGTTTATATGCATTACATTGTTGATTCTAATATCGGACTTTATTTTTCCGAGCAGCCTTAATATTTGTTTGAACAGATTTCTTGTTATTACTCCAAGTAGAACTATTTCTTGTTTTCTTACTTTTTCTATGTGTGAAGGGATATTTATTGACAGGATTTAAAGTCTAATCCTGATAAAAAAAATGCCACCCAGGCGAGAATGAAATTCTTCCAATGGCTCGATCTAAATTTCTATGATTTATCTTATTACGCCTCACTTTTTCTCATAATCTAATTTTAAGATACGACAGGTTATTTATGCTAATATGCGAACGAATCGAATATTAGCATACATAACCTATCGTACCGTAATTTCTTTTTAAAGCAATGTAAAAATAAAAATTGTCTCAGGTATTTATGATATTATACAAGTAACATTTTGATATTATAAATGTTTCTTATTACTCTAAACGTTATTTTTAATTCATACAGGTATTTGAGTAGACGCCATGTTTTTTACAGTTTTTTTTTTTTTTTTTTTGTAATTTTTTTCAGATATTTTAAACAGTACGAATTACGTCTACCGTGCATTCAAGAAACGTACTAACGATAACGTGATCTCCGACAGAGTTTCAAACATGCGTGTATCCATTAAAAATAACGTCACGATTAATACGTTCGGTTTAAAAAATAAAAATCCAATAATACCTTATAAATAACTGTGTTTTGGTTTCGGGTAAGAAAACAAAACGTCAGCAGATATGGATTTTCGAGCACATACTAGCTTTCGAGATGTGAACTAAAAAATAGACATTTATTAAAAGAGTAGTTGAACATTACTAGCCGTGAAGCTCTCTGTAGCTGAACTGGTAAATTTGCTTTTTAAGCCCTGCGCTAAATATCTATTAATTTTTTTCCCAAATGGTCATATTTCCATGTAAATAACATGCTGAACTCGAATTAACAATTAAATTATGATAAAACCTACCGTTTTGAAGTTATCAACAAGAAAAAACTGGACTATATCTAGGGATTTCGTCTGCTATTACGGGTATTGTTTTTACTAATTCAGCGCGGAGCACTTCCGGGTATTTTCCTTCGCGCAAGCGTAAATTTTGGCCTATTTACTTCTTTTACAGAATTTAGTCGCAGAAATCACTACGCACTACCGTAAAGCAATGTATTTTTTTTTCTTTTTTTTTTTTTTTTTTGATAATCATGATCTTTAAAAAGTTCGCGCGCGCGAACTTTGTAAAGATCATGATTATCTATAAAATTAAATTACAAAATAAAAATAATGCTAGAAACGAAATAATAATTAATGCGCGAACTATGTAAAGAACATGATTATTTACAAAACAGAAAAATACTAGGAAAGAGCATTTTGCTTTATTTTGTAAATAATCATGCTCTTTTCAAACTTCATGCGCATTATTCGTTTTATTTTTGTTTGTTTTAATTTTAATTTAAAAAATGCTTTCTTATATTATTTAATTTGTTCTTTTAATTTGTCATTGCTATTCTACACGGAAAAAAGGTTCCATTGTATTATTTAATTTGTTTTTGTTTAAAGTTTTATGTTATAAATAAAACTACACTTATAAAAAAATGCACTGCTTTACGGTAGTGTGTAGTGATTTCTGCAACGAAATTCTGTTAAAGAAGTAAATAGGTCAAAATTTACGCTTGCGCGAAAGAAAATTCCCGGAAGTGCTCCGCGCTGATTTAGTACAAACAGTCCCCGTAATGGCGGACGAATTACCCAGACATAGTTCGATTTTTTCTTGTCGATAACTACAAAACTGTAGGTTTTATCATAATTTAATTGTTAATTCGAGTTCAGCATGTTCATTTACACGGAAATATGACGATTTGCGTCAAATTTAATAGATATTTAGCGCGGGGCTTAAAAAGCAAATTTACTGCTGTACTGTCTAAGCTCGCTGAATCAGACGAAGGTTTCCCCTACAGAGGGGCACGCAGACTCGAACTCTGCCGGAGAGTACAATGTTTTTATTAAGTCTCCCGAATGCACAGGCCGGTAAAAGCAATCCATACTTAAAAAAAAAAATAGTCGTGTAATCAAACACTTGCATCCATCGAAAATAACGTTCAGAGTAATAAGAAATGCTGTCAAATTAGAATTAACGAAATCCTACAATTCCTTAGAACTTATTATAAGTGTTAGAAAAGGTAATGTTTGGGAATTTATTTCCACAAGTAAATAGCCAAGTTTTCTATTCAAGGCTCACCATACTTGAGTGTTGAGTGAAACGCAACCATCTTAGTTGTACTGTTCGAAGCCGAGTTTTGTCCGTCCTGGGTATGACTATAATCTACTCCCGCGTCCGGGGTAAGACGATAAACTACGTCCAACAGCAAGGCCTTTGATCAGGAGGTTTTGAGAAGCGTGGAACCACCTCTTAATTGCTGGTATTCCCAGGTCCACCCTGACCAGGGGTGGTAGCACCTGTTAGGGTCCCAGCTATGGCCAAATAGTTAACCCCGAAACTGAGGTAAAAAGCATTTTAGAAGTGTAAAAATAGGTTTTAATACCAGAAATACTTTGTAAAAAATTATTACCAGAAATAAATTTTTGAAGAAAAAAATTATTACCAGCAATATTTTTGAAAAAAAAAAAAACTATTGCCAGCAATACCTTTTGAAAAAATAATATTGCCAGCTATACATTTTTGAGGAAAAAATATTGACAGAAATAAATTTTTGACAAGACAAAAATATTACCAGAAAAAAAAAGTTGTCGGCATTTAATGACCCATTGAGGTTGATATGCCGTAAAACAAACCAAACCGAGTTTTGTAAATATCAATATATAATGTTTTAGTCGTTTTGCTATATGGCTTAGTTATTTGCGGGTTTTTCAGAGTCACCATTCATCGGTGTTTCTGTACGAAGAAAAGCTAATATTTCAAATGCTGACTTTCAGGGAAGGAAAGTACTCGACACTTGCCAGGCGAACGTTACAAAATATTCGCTTCTCATCGCACTAAATCTAAATATCTATAAATTTTTGATTTTCACAGATTTTAATAAAGAATTTAGCGGTTTCATGAAGAATTCAACCAAGCATTTTTAAAAATAATAAAATTAAGTATATTTAAGTGTAAATTTTGACTTTAATCTTTGAAGTGGAAGATGTTTTCGTGTGACGCGTTTTGTCCTTTAGGAGGTAATCGAACCAAAGTGATGTTTACCTTGATGCGACTAACTGCACATGCGCACGAACGAGAAGGGATGCTGAAATGCTTAAATTAAAAATGTTATATTTTAAATTTTCAGCGTCCTACCTCCTTCGTACGCATGCATAGACGTATCAACGTAAACAACACTAGGAAGACCAAAAAGATGAAAAGCGTCGCTCGAAAACCTTTTTTCCACTTTGTCATGGATTTCCCTAAAATTGCTCTTGATATATAAAAAAATTATAGATCGTTTTCCCAATATTTAATGCATATTTTAATACAAGAGTTAAATTTAAAGTACATTTTAGCATAAAATTTAATTTTAATCGTTAGAGTATATTTTAGTATAAAATTTACTTTTAAAATATATTTTTATGTAGAATTTAATTTTAAAGTATATTTTAGTATAAAATTTAGTTTTAAAGTATATTTCAGCATAAAATTGAATTTTAATATATCTTTTAGCATAAAATTTAATTTGAATCCTTAAAGTAAATTTTAGTATAAAATTAAATTCTAAAGTATCTTTAGTATAAAATTTAATTTTAAACTTTAATCATTATCATTAGTACTAATATCAATATTATAATTACTATTAGTCTTTACCTAAGGTTTCGTTTTCATAAAATTACACACAAAATAAAAAATTACTCATTCATAGATTTTTGTATTTTTTTCTAAAAATTAAATACCCAATACTAAATTACATCACTAAACTAATTGTGTTTCTTTTTTCCAGGTTTTCAGATAAGACGTTTAGCCATCTTGACACCATTTGTCGTAAGAATCGCTGAAAACCCCTTTGTGTTATTCAGCCAGAAATATAACAGGTTAAAATCGTTTTTTGTCAGCCCTATTGTCTTCCCGAATGAGCAATGGTGAGAAGGGAAAAATCATTCCGACCTTCAGTAATGGTACCAACATTCATACTCTGGCTTCCATCTTCAAAGTCCATTCAAGAACCATGAAGAAAATGGTGAATAAGTTTAAAAAAAGGGAACAATAGAGGGGATAACTGGATCAAGATTTCACAACAAGAAGAGAGATCATTATTTCAACTTAGATCTAAAGAGATCAATTTGAAAAGATCCAATTCAATCCATAAGACGTTTGGCACGCGAGAGAGGAGTTTCAGCTGTGACAGTCCAAAGAACTATGAAAAAAGACTTGAAAATGAAATCTTACGTGAAACGTGTGTAGCACCTTGTTACGACAAGACAGAGAGTTAGAAGATTAGAGAGGGCGAAGATCATCTTGAATAAGTTGGAAAATGATCCTGGAATATATATATATATATATATATAAACTTTATTTCAATCCATCATGAGCTTCCGATGTTTAGCTATGATTAATTAATGGTAAACATGTCATTTTCTTTTATGATCGATTTCAACACGATTCTTCTGTTAAGGTTGGAGAGTAATTATACGTTTTTATTGTTCAAAGTAGAGTCTAATCGTTTTATGATAACCTCGTAGAATTCCAGTAAGATATCTTTAGTCATTTCTAAGATACAACGGTTCAGAGCTTAATCTTAGTACACAAATTATGTGGAAAATTCTGAAACACAATAAAGGTTTTCTTTTTCTGTAATGCGTGTCTATTTGTATTCACCTGAATATATATTTGTTAAAGATAACCCCAAAGCCCTTTATGAAAATTCTTCCCCCAATATCTTAAGCATGAGGCAGGTACTGTCTGTTGTACTTAAAGAAATGACGGCCATTTCTTGTTGTAAAGAGACTTGTTTGCCAATCTCGACACCTGTCGACAGTTATCGTGTTTCCTTGCTGGAGGCTTTTGGGTCTTTTCAACAAATGGTCAATAGAGAAATGCTTGTTTACATATCTACATTTAAAGAGTCAATGCTTTATTTTAATGATTAAACTTTAACAGGTTTTAGGTTTTTGTCATAGAGATGTTATTCTTTGTTGCTTTTTTTGTTACATTTTTTCCTTGGCCACCTTTGTTATTATTTAGCTTCCGTTTTTTACGTATTCATTCTAAATCCGTCCTGGGTAAGACGTTATACTACATCCGAGTCCTGAGTAAGACGATAAACTACATCCAGCAGCAAGGCCTCTGATCAGGAGGTTTTGAGGAGCATGGAACCACCTCTTAATTGCTGGTGTTCCCAGATCCACTCTGACCCGGGGTGGTAGCACCTGTTAGGTTCCCAGCTATGGGCAAATAGTTAACTATTACCAGCAATAGTCTTTTGAAAAAAAATTATTACCAGCAATACAATTTTGAAGGAAAAATATTACCAGAAACAGATTCTTGACAAAACAAAATATTGCCAGCAATAAAGAAATGTTGTCGGCATTAAATAACACATTGAGGTTGATCTGTCGTAAAACAAAATAAACCAAACCAATTCTAAATCCCAGGTAAATCTTTCTCCGTTAGATAATTTTAATCCATTTCTCTGACAGTTGTATTTTACAACCATAAGATTTTTGTGTCAATAGGCGAGCAAAAAGAAAATGAAATCATGGTGTAAAAAATCCACTATAGTTATCTGCGTTCCGTTTTTCAAACAGAACGTCTTATTGGATTAAAACTAAATATGACGAGTTGCACAGCCTGGGATCTGCAGCAAAATTTAATGAGATGACATACTTTCTATCTTACAGCCTCTTTCGCATAGACTCAATATGGCAAGCCTGGTGCTAATATATTGCTATTTCCATGGCAAATGTTTGGTAAGGTTTGTTTTTTGTTGTTTTTTTTTTTAATTTTATTTTACGACATATCAACCTCAATTGGTTATTTAATGCCGACAAGATTTTTATTGCTGGTAATATATTTTTCCCAAAATGTATTTTTGGTAATATTTTCTTCCAAAAATGTATTGCTGGTAATTTTTTTTACAAAAAGGTATTGCTGATATTAAAACACTATTTTTATACTTCCATAGTGTTTTGGCAGATTAACTAATTTGCCCATAGCTGGGACCGTGACAGGTGCAAACACCACAGGTCAGGGTGTACCTCAAAACACCAGCAATTAAGCACCAGCACCTCAAAACATCCTAATCAAGGGCCTTGCTGTCGGATGTAGTTTATCGTCTTACCCCGGACGCAGATGTAGTTTATCGTCTTACCCAGGACACTGATGTAGTTTACCGTCTTACCCAGGACGCAGATTTAGTTTATCGTCTTCCTCAAAACGCGCAAATGAGTTCCATTCTTCAGTTCCACCAATCCAGACTTTTACAGTTAAGACCCGCCACGCTGCATCCAGGGAATCGAACCAACCCTCATTCACCCCGCATTCCAACTAAAAGAAGAAAGTTCAACGGATAGCTTTTTTCCAAGAACCGCTGCTTTATGGAACAGACTCCCACGTGAACGCTACTTCTTCAACTCAGTCATTACCCATCTTCCATACCCCCACAATCCTCTTTTCTACTCTTGCATTCATATCAGGCACCTTAGTCAGTAACTCACTACTTTGAGTGTCTCTTGCGTCTTGTATTAGGTGAATGCTAGGAAAAAAAAACAATAAGAAAAACAGACGCTTCTGGTCACTACAACAGTATCCTATAGTTGAAAATAGAAAGGAGAGAGAGGTAGAGAATTTGTGTGTTTTCCTTTTATACTGTTTTACAACGCCACCTAGTGGACGTTAGGAAAAATTCCCAAACTGAAAAGATAGGATTATCCTACAATGGTTAAAAAGAACAGAAAATGTATTTACGAAAATAAAGTTTTCAACATTTCCACCTTATGTGTAATTTAGAACATGACCTAAAATTAGGAATGTTGCTTTCGTTTCGTTTCGTTTGTTTTACGGTATATCAACTTAGACGAGTTATTTAATGCCGACAAGGTTTTAAGGATAAGTTCGTATATATTGAATATGTATTCTTTGTAAGAATAAGAGTCAAAATTCCAAAAATTTATTGCAGGTAATAATTTTTCTTTTTCAAAAATGTATTGCTGGCAATATTCCTCCTTTCAAAAAAAGCATTGCTATGACTTTTACTAAAAACCCCACTTCTACACTTTCATAGTGTTTTGACCCCAACTAGGACCCTAACAAGTGCTACCATCCCGGGTCAAGGCGGGCCTGGGGACAACAGCATTTAAAAGGTGGCCCCACGCTTCCGAATGCGTCCCGATCAGAGCCTTGCTGCCGGATGTAGTTTATCGTCATATCCGGGAGGAAGATATGTTGGCGAAATTTGTTTACTAGGGTGGAAGGTAACATATGAAGGTTAGAAAGTCCGTGAAAGGATGTGATGACAATTCCAAGAACTTACAGTTTTGAGATCCCAGAATACGGCAGATGACTCTGGAAGAGTTATAGCGATCGAAATGTGATATAAAATATTTTTAAATATTTAAACAAATAGGAGTAAACTGCCTGAAGTAATCAATATATAAAAAGGAAAAGAATTGTAGGGATACAAACGGCGATTGTCTCCCTTTATTTTAGATCGTCCCGAGGATCACGTGACGGCCGGCGAGTGACGTCAGGGGATAGAGTGATGAAGAGTAGTTGCGATGTACAGGCAAGAGGAGAAGGCCGTAAACCACAGCGGTAGGTCTTACAGGAAAAACAACATTGTCTAACCAGATTCATTGACGAACCGCCGTAACTACAGTCTTCTTTTCGAGAAATATTGGAAGTAAGATTCCTCCTTTTCCCACTCCGTTTGTTGTATGTATGTTTTAATTTCTCCGCATGGGATACGTGTATATAATGTCAGTATCTGTCTATATTTCTGAGATGAGGTATTATGTACACTATTTACATTATTCGGGCCATTGTCCTTATCTTTGTAGCCATATTTATTACAACGTTTCGACCGTTGTACGCTCCGGCCTTCTTTAGGTGGTTGGAAAATATCTATAAAGCCAACACTATGGTTAAGGTACGTAGATGTCATCATCATACTCTGGCCACACCAGGAAGATGTTCAAGTTCTACTGGACCATATGAACTCAATAAGACCTTCGATAGAGTTCACGATGGAGAAAGAAAGTAACAACACACTCCCATTACTGGATGTTCTAATATCTCGAACAGAGCATGGGTTCAAGACATCCGTATACCGTAAACCGACATTCACCGGACAGTATCCCAGTTTCAACTCCCACCATCCATACAGCGTAAAGAAAGGGATCGTCCGCTGCTTACAACACCGAGCAAAAATCATACGGGCAACCCAGAGACATTAGATAAAGAATTGGTCAGTACAAGTAGTACCCTGCTACGTAATAACTACCCTGGATACATGGCAGCAGCTCCAATAAACTGGGATAGGTGGGTACAAGTGGAGGACAACAACACTCAGACAACAGCCTACCTGCCTTAGGTGAAGGTGTTTGGAGAAAATACAAATGATCTGCGGTTCATATAACATCAGGACAACCTTCAAAAGCTGGACGACACTTCGCAGATATCTCTCCCGAGTAAAACCATCCATAGAGGAGAACATGATTAAAGACTGTGTGTATGCTATCCCGTGCAGCTGCGGAAAGAAATATAAAGCGGAGACAGGCCGCCCCCTTAAGTTAAGACTTCAAGAACACCAGAAAGCTGTAACACGAGTGGATGTGGAAAAATCAGGCGTAACTGACCCCATATGGAGAGAAAATGGAGATCCCCACCTCTGTGGGATCAGGTTGAAATCATAGACAAAGAACATAATTGGAAAATTCGTAAACTTCAGGAATCAGCACATATACTAGTCCACAAAAATCTCCTGAGCCAAGAAAAGCGATAATAACAACAAAAATTGCAATATGAGCTCTGGTAAAAAACATGCAATGGTAACAGCAAAAATTGCAATATGAGCACTGGTAAAAAAAATGATTGCTGAAGACATTAGGTTTATAATACCCAGGAATTCACACTCAGATGTCCTGATCCAGTGACAGGACCCAAAGAGTGTGAGTTCAATACCCGTTTAAGGCAGTGGAGAACTTGGAGAGGGGAATTAACAGGGGATAACTGATAACTGACATCCATTAGACATGGCACGTGGAACTAGAACAGTCTACGCCAGTGAGAGAAATAAAGGGTTCAGTTCGACATTCCAACCTCCTGAAGAAGGCCGGAGCGTACAACGGCCGAAACTTTGTGATAAATATGGCAAAAAAAGATGAGTCTAAATAATGTAAAGTGTGTATATAGTGTATATATATATATATATATATATATATATATATATAAATTTTGTGTACGATGTAATATTCTTAAACTTTCTGAGAAGTAAGCATGTTTGTTATTCATTTTCCATTCAGCTGTTCTGTTACGCCTGCGAAATAAGGTGTTATTAAAACATGGATATAATAAATAATGCCCATAATGAGGGAAATTCAAATGGGAGAATAAATCATTCTTCCATAGCAACCTCCCGTTATAGAATGTTTGTGATGAACATCATTTACTTCAAAAAATTTTCCGACAGTGAATACGAACAGTAAACGCTTTCTTAAAACGAAAGCAAGATTTCTACAAGTAGAAAGTGACTAGAATTTCCCGTCTCAGGAAACTCATTCAAAAATCAAGCTGCAAGCGATAATAATAATAATAATAATAATAATAATAATAATAATAATAAAAAGAGAAAACAAACTGGATTTGGAAGCAGCAAAATAATGCCACCGATAAACTTGATTTCATTTACTTGTTAGCGGCAAATGATAATACCATTTTGTCATTCAGTCGACTCATTAACATTGTCTGATAAGTGTCATCACCACAACTCCCCTTAACGTAACTGTCAGTCAGCGCCACCCTCTATTCAACGATCCTGGTGTTTCTGTTTTCAATCTTGTTTCTCGTGTTTCATATCTCGCTTCTCCTTGAGGGTAACTAGCCAAGAAATTCTCATTAGTTAAGCGATATTCTCCAATAAAACACGAGAAAGGTAATCTCCATGAACTGTATTCTTTCGCTAATCAAATACGTCAAAGACAAGACAACAATTTTATTTAAACACCAACAAACTGAAAAGATAAAAAAATACTTTTTTTTTTACCTTGTATCATATTGCAAATGTAACTTATTTAAATGTTTGTTTTTACATTAATGAAAGCCTATGAAACAATTTTAAAAAGTATCTGTCGGAGTTAACTCCTCCTTAATTCCCAAATTGTCACTAGGGGTCATTCTCCCTATATTATAAATACTGGGTGACTTCACGCCTCGTTCTCTTTTTCAATTTCAGCGACTACAATGTAAGCTCTCTTAGAAGACCCGCGTCTTCCCATTTGTGGGAGACGCCATGAACATTATACACAAATACACGTACGTACGAACATTCACCAAAGAATAGACACAAATGTTCACACACACACAAATATTAATGTCTATGTCCATTGTAAAATTGTTTTGTTTAATACATATATTTGTTATATATATATATATATATATATATATATATATAAATCGGTCTTGTTTGTCTTCTTTATCTTCAGTTGGACTTAATTCAAGCCATTTTCTTGTAGCTGGACCTTTTAATATTCTACCAGGGGTTACACACGTCTTGTACCGATTTTACCTCTTGCAATTATGGGACACTGAATTTAAGAGGGACAGGAAAATATCAACTGACCTACCTAATCTTATTCTATGTGTCGTGTACCTTCAGGGCATGGCTTTCTACGACTTCTTTCTACTGTCTTTTTACTATCTCTCCTAAACCCTGTGTCTGCCAACCATATACACAAGCTCGTTCAGTAATTATTACAACGTTTCGGCCGTTGTACGCTCCGGCCTTCTTCAGGTAGTTAGAATGTCGAACTGAACCCTCTGTGGGATCAGGTTGAGATCATAAACAAAAAGCACCATTGAAAAATTCGCAAACTTAAGGAATCAGCACATATGCTAGGCCACAAAAATCTCTTGAGCCGACCAAGAATAGAAATGAATACAATATGAGAATCAGTAATAAGGAGTGTCAGAGAAAAGCGATAATAACAACCAAAATTTCAATAAGAGATTTGGTAAAAATATGAAATGATAACAGCAAAATTGCAATATGAGAACTGATAAAAAATGGTTGAAGGCATTAGGTTTAAAATACCCAGAAATTCATACACAGATGTCCCCAAGGACACATGGCACAGTAGATAAAAGCGTTAGTTTGATCTAGTGACAGGACCCAAAGAGTGTGAGTTCAATACCTGGTTAAGGCAGTGGAGAATTTTCATAGGGAAATTAACAGGAGATAACTGACATCCATTAGACGTGGGACTAAAACAGTTAATGGGTTTATCTTCAGGAGGAAGATTGTGCTGCAACATTCTCCGAAGAAAGAGAAGCCTGGCAGTCTTTTAACAAAGAAGAGCTTGTTTATTTTATTTGGAAAATTATCATTTGAGATGGATATTTGCGAGGCTTAGGAACGTCGGAAATAGGAAGATTGTGTTGCGTCATTCTTTTTAGGCGTGAGAATCTGGCTGACTTAAAAAAAAAAACAGGACTGTAAATATTTTTTAACGCCATTTTTCTTTAGGTCGTAGGCGGTCACGTCTTTCCACAGACTCCTTTTTTCTTGATTATCTGCTATTTGTCATGATTTTGGGGGGTAGATGGTGGTGTGGTTTCTCCACTGTTTGGAATTTAGGGTGGTCCTTCTCGTAGATTTATTCGTATCCAAGGCGAAAGGTCCAAGTCTATTTTACTCATAGCGGTTTGAAGAAAAAGTTATGTTCATACCACTTTCAAGGAGATTAGTACAAACATGAATGCAGCAGACTTGTTTGGAATTTGAACTCGGCTCGCTGGTTCCACTTCCCGTGTTGATTACCGATACGCTAGACACACACAGCATATCAACACAAAATGCTTAATCTCATTAGATTTTACTGCAGATCCCAGGCTGTGTAACTACCCATATCTAGTCTTAATCCAATGGGACGTTCTATTTGAGAAAGGATCGGAGATATCTATGGTGGATTTTTTACACCATGATTTCATTTTCTTTTCGTTCACCTATTGACACAAAAATCTTATGGTTGTAAAATACGGCTGTCAGAGAAAGGGATTAAAATTATCTAACGTAAAAGATTTACCTGGGATTTACAATTAATCCCTAAAAAACGGAAGTTAAATGATAACAAAGGTGACAAAGGAAAAAAATGTAACAAAAAAAAAAGCAACAAAGATAACATCTTCATGTCAAAAACCTAAAACCTGTTAACAAAGTTTAAACATTAAAATAAAGCCCTGATACTTTAAAAAGAGAAACAAACATTTCTTTAGTGACTGTTGAATATGAAAGTATAAAAATAGGTTTTAATATCAGCAATACATTTTAGAAAAAAAATTACCAGAAATATATTTTTAAAAAGAAAAAATATTACCAGCAATAGATTTTGGGGGAAAAAAATATTACCAGCAATACATCTTTGAAAAAATATTACCAAAAATACATTTTTGGAAAAATGTATTACGAGCAATAAAAAAAACTTGTCGGCATTAAACAACCCTTTGAGGCTGATATGTCGCAAAATAAAATAAAAAAAAACAGCAAAAAACAAACCAAACCGAACATTTGCCATGGAAATAGCAATATATTAGCACCAGGCTTGCGAAAGGGGCTGTAAGATAGAAAATATCTCATCTTCCACAAGGTTGTGTAAACGACTTTGGACTCTACCAAGGCGGGCAAGTGAGAATCAAGCAGCATCGACTTAGACATAGCAGCAATAATCCGTTTTTTTTTTTTTTTAGTTCTTTTTGTTTTTTCGGTCCAATCCGGCTCTTGCATAAATAAAGTATGGCAGAAAGAACCAAATAACTATTAGAGAGTTAGAATTTGCCGATCATTTTTCTGTAATCTTTGGCTATGGATCGTTTGTTCAACAGGAGATAGTGCAGTGTGTTGTATTCGACACATAGTATACTTAGTGTGGGGCTAAGAAATTACCCTTAGGGAAAACGAGACACATCTTATGAATACAGCATCCACTGGTTGAAGATAGAAAGAGAAAGGAGAGTTTGTCTTTTTCTTTTAAACTGCTTTATACAACACTTCTTCTTTTATGTGCCGTGTCACTTCCGGATGTAGACGATCATGGCCCTTCACATCTTTCTGTCCCTTGTAGCTCTTCATAAGTTTTATCATTTTACTATTTATCGCAAACCCTGTTCTACCATCCATTTACCATCAATTATGTTAAGCGCTGCTTTCCTCTGTCTCTTTTCTCTCAGTCTGTCTTGTGTGTATCAGATTTTCCAAGCCCTCATTACGTCCTCCAGAAATTTCAACTACCTCTTTCTACCTAGCGGATAGTAATCTGACATCGGTCTTTTATTAATTTCTATATTTGTCCAAATGAATGGATACTTGTCTAATTGTAAGCCTCTCCATTCTGAATTTGATTTTTTTTTTTTGTACATGGCGGCTAGTTTCGCACCTGCGTCCTCTGCCACAACTGCATAGATTCTGTATATGAATTTCTTGATTAAATGATCTTTCAAAAAAAGTTTCATTTTATACGTTGTCTGTATAAAAAAGGGGTGCTTTTGCCTGCTGTTTTCTTGCTATACGAAACGAATATTCTCTTTTTTTTCCTCTAATACGCACCTGGCGTCCGGTAGAGTAGCTATTGTCAGTTTGTTATTCGTGTGTAGCTACTGCTGGTATTATGTCTGTATATATGCCGGTAGTGTAACGGGTATCGGTGCGTATAGTGGAATCAGCGAGCCGAGATCAAGTTCGATCCTAGCATGTTGCAATCATTTCGCAATAACACCCCTGGTAATGACATGAATCCATTTCTCCTCCCTCCAGCTAAGGGTTAAATAGCAAAATAAATTAGGATTTCTAGCATTGGTTAGCATCCAATCGAAAAGAAGGACTACACAGAATTCAGAGTTGTAGCCAAGGCAAGGGGATAACCATTTCATTATCTTCCCCCATGGATTTATAGTAATTCCCAGCTAATAATACAAAGAAGTTGTGGAGAGACATGATCGATTATGCCTCGAAAAAGCATAGCATTATTCTAAGTTAATTTCTTAAGAAAGCGCACGGTTTAACTTAAAAATAAAATATTTCCCTTAACTTTAAATTAAATAAAATCCATTTCTTCTTCCTCCAGTTATGGGTTAAATAAGCAAAATAGACAAGGCTCTCGTGGTTGGAAACCAGTCGAGTTGAAGGACTGGTTTGAATTCAGAGTTGTGGCCAAGGCAAGAGGATAACCAGTCCATTATTTTCCTCAAGAAGTCATGGCAATTTACAGATGATAAGACATAGAATGTTGTGGAGAGCCACGATCGGCTATACCCCGAAACAGTATGGCATTATTCTAAATAAATTTCTTAAGAAAGCGTATGATTTAACTTAAAAACAAAATATTTCCTGTAACTTCTAATTAAATTGAAAAAAATTAATGGACACAATGAGTACAGAAATGTTTAAATTTCAATAATTAGTTCGATTTTTGCACATTCTTGAAATGTGGGTGTATAAAGAGTAAAATTATAAAATTCTTCTACCTGACAACCAAGGCTAGAGATGAAGGTCTACACAACTATTTAACACATATCTGGTGGAAAAAAATGTATCATGAAATTCCTAAGGACATCAATAAGCGAAATAGAATAGGCCAGAATTTGAATATCGAGTTCATTTCCTGCACTGATAATCGCTACGCTACACATTGTTTTTTTAAATATTTTAAAAGACGATACCCTGAATAATAAGTCTAATTTTTCTATCTATATAATAAACAGTCTAATTTTTCTATCTATATAATAAACTAGCAGCATGGCCCGGTGTTGCCCGTGTTTGATTCAAAAATCGTACGACTCATACAGCAATCGCTATCACTTGACTAGCTTTTGCCCTTTGCCGTGCTGATGTTGCTACATGCCTTACTTCTTGCCTATTTCACACTGCGATTTTTTTCTAAGCTTTATACTAACATTAAATCTGTTACGAAAAAAGAACTAATCAAAATGAACACAAAACGATCAGCTTTAAAAAAAGGACTCGTAACTGGAAAAACCGAATGAAAAAAGAATGTTAACAACAAATACTTTTTTCACACCCTGGGTTGGGTGTGAAAAAAGTATTTGTTGTTAACTGCGGAATCAGAATCAACGTTGAGTTTTAGCAAGCGAATGAGCCAATTGGAGTAAAGTGCCATGCAAATTTAAATTTTTCCCACTTGTGACGAATGCAGCTATCGATATTTTTTGCATGCTAGCATGCTAGTTAACATTCGTGTCAGTCAGCAGTTGGCTCTCACGCTGGCCAATAGAATCTTCCTGCCTATTCGTTGCAGTCAGCTATAGAGCTGCTCGGCCCGGGGGCTATGATCAAAGTGTAGTACGCTGCCTTTGTGAGCTTCCGAGTCGGCGTCTGTCGAACTCTTTGCATTAGCAGAGAGGAAGCCGGACGAAGCTTTGCCGAAGGTCAAGGTTTCGTTCGGGGAGGTAGACAGGGCCTGAATCCACCATATTTTTGGCCGAGCCTACGGACTCGGGGATACCCACATTAAATCGGCCTTGTGCCACATTCTATCCTCGTGGGTGGATCGATAAATACAGAGCTATAGGCTCTCACTCTGGCCAGTACAAAATGGCCGCAAACTACATGAAAACTGCCGTAGAAGCAGGAAAAAATCGATTATTTCCACTATCGATGGGAGTTGGGAAATGCAAAGTCGGTCTTGGCCTTTCCGTTAACTTGGGGCATGTGCATGTAAATTTTGGTGCAAATCCGTCGAAAATTGCGGCCGTGCATTCTTTACACACACACACACACACACACACACATACACACACACACACACACATCCTGCCTTTTATAGATAGAGATGCCAATGCCATTGTCTCACTGTATCACACTTTTTCAATTAGAAGGACACAATGAATAGCTTATCTTCTATATAATAAATGCGAATATTAGTGTGTCACTGTGTCACAGTTTTTCAACTTTACTTCTAGAAGCCGTAGAACAACATATACTGTTTTTTAATCAGGCCGACTGATTGTGAGCAAATCAAAAACATTCCTGGCCAGATCCAGACCTACAATCCTGAAATTTTGGATCCCCCAAGTTTTAATTACTCTGATTGTTTTTCTTCTCGATTTTTTTACGTGATATTTTGCGAAGAATTTTTATAACTTGGAAATAAATTTGGGAATAATCGAAATTAATTGTGAAATCCAGCGAAAGTCACCCATGAAATAAAAATAATTGTCTGTACGGAAAATAAGAACCTACGTACATCAAATTATCTTTAAATTAAATGGCGGCAGAAGAATTATCGTTGAAACAATACTTAAATGCAGCGATCAATTTTGAGTTCTTCTGTTGCCTTTCGCATACGGCAGCAGTATGTTTCGCAAAAATGAAATCTCCACCAACAGAGGACCAGATTACAATCAAAAGAACCACTGCTGCAGCGAGGAAAAGAAAGTTCTGTGTAAATGAAAACCAAGATCAAACGGCAGTCAAGAAAGCTTATAATGCTGAAAATATGCAAAGACTTAGGGACTCTCAAACTCCTGAATAAATCGAAGGCCCACTCAAGAGCCCTCAGTATGAACTAAAATGCTGTCCAGTAGGGCTGCTTTTAAGCAAGTTTATTTATATATGAACAAATGAACTAAAATTAAATGACTGACTCCCTAAATCAGAAATTTAAAACTGCAAAACCAGCAAAACTTTACTTTGTTTAGCAACTTTTAATTTTACCTCTAAAGCAATATTGCAGAATAATGCGAAAAGTATTGACAGTATTCAGTAGATTAGCAACTAAGATTGTACTTACGAGTTAAAGATACAATTCCTAATATTGTATCACCGCGTCAGTTTAGAAGTGTATGCTATCAAAATCTTGTTAAAATGATGTTAGTAACTCAAAGTTCAAAAGACGAAAGGATGTTTCTTAGCAACCTTGAAAAGTTAGGCGCTAATCACAATAACTACGTGTCCCCTGCTGTTTGGGCTTTGATATATGGCGACTGTTGTGGGTTAAACATCAGAAGATCGACAATCGCTTTGCAATTGTTTCATTTGTTTGTTTTTTTTCTTTTCTTTTTTATTTATTGCAATATTTTTACCGGCTCCTTATCTTTCGTACTCTCTTAAATGCATTACTTGCTAAACATTGAACTTCAATCAATGTACGAGGAATACTGAAAAGTTCTCAGCCTGAACAATTTTCGCCAAATCTGAATAATGCCTATCGAACAGGTTTTTTTTTGTTTGTTTTTTGTTTTTTTTTTAATGGGGATCCATTCCTGCGGGTTCGGAAACTTGTCTGCACCTCTTCGTATTATTAAACAAACACAGTTTAATAACCAGTATCATTATGTGATGTGTAGGTAGTGTGATGGTTATCAGCACGTTAAATGGAATCAATTCCCTTCCCCCTCAGCTATGGGTTAAATAGTAGAGTATACTAAATATTTTATTATTATTATTATTACTTGAGCCTTCAGAATATACGATTTCTTAAATGTTGCAATTGCATTGCACTTATAACAAGTGAAATATTGTGCTAGATGAAATAAATAGTTGTAAAACTGAGATATTATAGGTTAATATTTAATGATGCATCGATCCCCAAACCATACCTCCTTACACAGTTATCATCTATTGTTTTCACATGTGGAGTTGTATTTTCTTAATTGGAATCACCCCATGCAAGGCAGTAAAGCCGCTAAGACACAAAGGGTTGCTGAGCGTGCAAGAAACAGAAAGATTAATAATGAGCGGGAAGAGGAAAGAGTAACCAGGAGTACAGTAAATAGCGATTGACATTGCATTTAAATTTTTTCATGGGGCTGGAAAGCATGGGGCCAGAAGGAAGTTTCACAAGCGAGAAGTGCGAGAAAAGAAACTGTTAGCATAGAACTTACGTTTACATCTAGCCAGTTCCACTGTAGATTTATGAGATCTACGACGGCACTTAATTTCAAAAAGTCTAGGGTACCATAGCGAAAAATACATACAAGCAAATACCATGAAAGTCTTTATAGAAAAGACACAGGCAGGTAACCTTACGACGGTGTGAAAGTGACTAAAGCCGAGCTGCCAGATCAGGACCAATAATACTGCTGATTCTTCTTTGGATATTGTCAAGGAGTTCAAGATAAATAGCAGTGGCACCGGACCATATATGGTAGCAATATTCTAATCATGGACGAATGGTAGACTTATAAATATGCAGGAATTTGGCGATAAAAATTCTCTCGCACGACACAGAGTTAACCAAATTTCTTAGCAGCTAACCAAGCAATGGATTCAATATAGTCTTTCCAATTCATGTCAGCTAAGAACATGTATATATATATATAGTATATATATGTTATATTTTCACTTCACAGACACCAGTAGTATTGAAACAAAATGGCTATTTTTGTAGTGATTTTATAACTTATGTTATAATTTTCAAATAAATATTATTCGCTCTACTCTGTATTGAGCAATTTTTAAATAGTGTTTTTGGTTACTGGAAGTTTATTCCATCTATACCAACCTTGTATTCGGATATATATATATATATATATATATATATATATATATATATATATATAAGAGGAAGGGGTTATAGTAGTTCCAACGAGAGAAAAGTGTGTATATTAAAAAGAAGAGAGAAACCACAAACGTTTTTGGTTGTAATGTGGATTTTTTAAAACTATTATGTTATATTTTCAATAATTTTGCTACACTAGTTTCCGGTCTCGCAACCTTCATCAGGCAAAGTGTGGATATTTCCACATATTATTAAGAATAATAAATTTCTTCCTGTATGTTTTTCAATGTTAAATATTCTCGATATGAGACCTTCTCTTTTTTTTGTGTTAGTGAGCCAAACGTCTTTCTTGAACTGGCAGTGAAAAGTTCTGCGTGAAGGGTTATAAAACAGTTAAGATTAGTTCGAGAAATAATGGCGTAGTTATCGACATGCTTATCTTTTAATGAACCCAGTGTGTTCTTAGATCTATTTCCATTTTCGTGTGCTTTTGTCAGCATGCATGTGTATGCATATGTGTATATCCCCTCTTCATACATACACTCACTACGAGGAATCAGTGAACACATCTACACACATCCCCACACGCACATACACAAACACACACACATACCGTCCCATTACAAGGAATCAGTACACACACACACACATACATTCATATGTACATACACTTACTTCCCAAGTTACATGGAATCAGTATACATACACACACATACATACACACATAATTATCTACACACATACACACACACATACTTCCTAAGTTGTGTGGGGTCTGTATGCGTGCCTGTGAGTAGTTCTCCTGCTTTTGTCAATATGCATATATATATATATATATATATATATATATATATATATATATATATATATTCGTGCCCAATAAAACCCGCACGTGAGCGTGCGTGCATGCATGTGAGTGGTTTGATCACTGTATTTGGTCCCTATGTGTGCATGTTGGGTGCTTTTGCATGTGGGGTTATGATCTATTTAGTTCTGGTTTAAATTTGTCTATGAAGTTTTTTCTTGTATTTGTAGGTAAGAATAATTGTCTGTTTGATATATCGGCATAATTTTAAATTTTGCCTGGTTACATTTGAAGATGTGCTGTGATACTAAAAGTTTTTTGTTGTCTGGTAATTTTATGTTGTTTTTGTGTAGGGAGACCCTGTTGTTCAGTTGACTGATACCTATATATGACTTCTTGCATTTTTTGCATTAATTACGTAAATCACATTTTTGAAGTTGCAGTTTAAGTTTTTATTTATTATGAATGTCGTTTTGGGGTTTTAGAAAAAGTGTAGGAGTTTCCTTCTATAATGATGTCACAAACCCCACATCTTTTTTTATTGCATTTTGTGAATCCCTGTATTGTGTGTTGTTGAAATTTGGATGAGTGTTTTAGGTTTTTAGATTGGCATTTGCTTTTAATTATTTTGGTTGTTTTTAGTATATTTTTTCAGTTTATTCTTCTTGCTAATATGTCTAGATTTTTTTAATTTCGGTGAATATTTTTTGTTTTTGTTGTATGTTGAGACATATGTTAGAATATGTTTTTTGAGACATATGTTTTATTGTACGTTGAGACATATGTTAGAATATGTTGTTGTATGTTGAGACATATGTTTTGTTGTATGTTGAGACATATGTTAGAATATTTGTTGTATGTTGAGACATATTTTTTGTTGTATGTTGAGACATATGTTAGAATATGTTGTTGTATGTTGAGACATATTATGTTTTGTTGTACGTTGAGACATATGTTAGAATATGATTTTTGTATGTTGAGACATATGTTTTTTTGTTGTATGTTGAGACATATGTTAGAAATATGTTTTGTATGTTGAGACATATGTTTTGTTGTACGTTGAGACATATGAATATGTTGTTTTTTAGAGATTATGTTTTTTTGTATGTTGATATGTTATGTTGTTGAGTATGTTTTGTTGTATGTTGAGACATATGTTAGAATATGTTGTTGTATGTTGAGACATATGTTTTGTTGTACGTTGAGACATATGTTAGAATATGTTGTTGTTGACATATGTTTTGTTATGTTGAGACATATGTTAGAATATGTATGTTGAGACATATGTTTTGTTGTATGTTGAGACATATGTTAGAATATGTTGTTTATGTTGAGACATATGTTTTGTTTACGTTGAGACATATGTTAGAATATGTTGTTGTATGTTGAGACATATGTTTTTTGTATGTTGGGACATATGTTAGAATATGTTGTTGTATGTTGAGACATATGTTTTGTTGTATGTTGAGACATATGTTAGAATATGTTGTTGTATGTTGAGACATATGTTTTGTTGTATGTTGAGACATATGTTAGAATATGTTGTTGTATGTTGAGACATATGTTTTGTTGTATGTTGAGACATATGTTAGAGTTTGTTCGACATTACGTTTCTTTTTATTTCTAAGTTGGTCTAGAGGAATTTGTTTTGCGAGTTCAAAACCTTTATTTATTAGTGTTGTGGGGTAGCCTCGTTTTTTTTAGGGTTCTTCAGATGTGTTTGTCAGTCACTATAGTACAAACCCTACGTGCTAGAGAATAGGGGATGGATTTTAGGCAGCTTTTTGGGTGATGGCTCTTGAAATGAAGATATTGTTGGGTGTCTGTAGGTTTATATATATATATATATATATATATATATATATATATATATATATGTGTGTGTGTGTGTGTGTGTGTGTAAAATGAGAACGAATATAGTACAATTCTGACGTTCGTAACATTCTATTTAAAAGAGGGCTCAATACAAAAATAGAGCAATATTCTTTATTTTAGGATATTACATCAAAAACATGTTTTTACATGTTTTTGATGTAATATATCCTAAAATAAAGTATGTGTGTGTGTTTTCTTGACCGGTCTTGATATTCCGCTGCCTCGTTTTCATTTGACCTTTATTTCTGATAATACGTATTCGTTTCAATCAAAATGTCATAACTGCAATCAAGGTCAAGTCAAAGAGTGGTGATGTAATACCAAGACTGGCCAAGAAAACTTGTATGAGTATGTCATATCAGATATATTAGTGTTTGCGTTAGTTTAAAAACTTCTTATTTTGAGTTGTGATCCTGAAAAAAAATGCTAAAGTCTAAATAAAAAATATATATATATATATATATATATATATATATATATATATATATATTATAATTTTATCATATAGACAAAAACAGTTTTCTCACTACAAAGATGCAACTTCGTTTCGGTGCATTTCAATAGCCCCTCGACGGGTGAGAACCAAAATGGTTCTTTGTAGTGAGTAAACTGTTTTTGTCTATATGATAAAATTATAATAAATAATCATCGCTCTACTATCGGTATCGAGCCATCTTTTGGATTAATGTTGTGAACGTTAGAATTTATATATTACTTTCGTTCTCATTACATCGGAGATATATATATATATGTGGGCGCGTGCGTTAGAACGTTCGCTTTCAGGCCATGAAACCCGGGTTCGTATCTCACCATGGTCGATTTGTTAGGTAGGTAGCCTTGTGAGTGAAATTGAAATATATATATATATATATATATATATATATATATATATATATATGTGTGTGTGTGTGGAAAATGCATCTATGCTTACCACGAAATAAAGCTACATATTGTGGCATTTTTTTAAATGTATAATTTTCGTCCCGCGAAACACCATCAAGCATGAAGCAGGCCCATTGGAAGACCTCATAACGGTCACTAAAATGAAGACGTTGAAATGGTATGATGGGATATTATAAGATCCAAAAATCTTTCCATTGCAATCCAACAAGAATCCATATTAACCAAAAAAAGAAGAAATGTAGACTGATAATGTTACTAAGTGGACTGGAATATCATTCACAGAGATCTAAGCATTGGCAAGCAAGCAAGACATATGTAAGGAATTGGTATAGTGCTCAGCTACACAGTGACCCTACGACCACATCCAGCCATGGGATTAATGATGATTTTGTTTAATGTTAATGTTTATCAATAGACTGCAAAACAAAAGAATTACACAGTTCTTCAACATTTCTGTGGTAATTCTAAGAGAAACCATAAGTTAATATTAAAACAAATGTCTGTATTTATGATATAAAGATTTCAAAATAATCAATTAATCATCGTGCTTATCTAATTATAATTTTTATATATATTTTTCCGTTTTGCAATTAAAAACAATTGAGACACCATCAAACTAGAAACAGAAGACCACATAAAAAGTACCTCTAAGAAGAGAAAGTTGAAAGGATATGATGACACATAAAAGCCAACATTCTTTCGACTGCCATCTTAAAAGATATCACTCATCTTAGGCAAAAAAGGAAAAACAGAGAAAGGAAAAAAATGGACAGATAACGTCTCTGAGTGAACTGGGAGATCGTTTAAAGTTTGTCTCAACAGCGCACGAACCCTGATCATGGGACTGGTGATGATTTGTTTATTTCAATGAAATGGCATAAACCTGAAACGAATTCTTTGAATTAAATTTCTTGTCGTAACGAGATAAATCTTGATTTTCCTTTTGCATGATGACAATATAAATCATGAACACAAAGGTTCAAATTTTAGAAGTCAACAAATCAAATAAATACAATAGGTGCCATCGGGGAAAAAACATGGTTTCTTTTATATTTTCTCCGACTTCGAAATGTTTTTCGATTTCTTTCCCGTTTTTCTTTTCTAAAGACAGATTGGTCTTCATTGTCGCCTGAAAGTAAACAAAACTAAACGTATCTAATTTATGAAAGTGCGATTGTTGAAAACTTACGGAAATTGTCGCTAAGTTGTGAACTATTCCAGAGAAATAATACAGTAACAGGCGTCAAAGTTTCCTTTCGTATAATCAACCCCGAAGGATAATTCATTATTATTATTTTTATTTCCCTTACTGTAATGTAGTTATTAACAGATATAAATCCGCGCATGCGCGTGTGTGTGTGTGCGTCTGCACGAGAGCTGACCAAAAAGTATCGGGACAGATTCTATAAAAACAAAACTACAACATATATCCATTCGGCATTTAATCTCCTTCGAAGTAGACCTCTTCTGAAACGACAGACTCTATCCAGTGCCGTCTTCATTGATGATAGCTTTTGGGGGATACTGAACAGTTGTCTTCTCGCATTCTCTGGGTTTCCTTGGCATCTTGAAATCTTGTTCCTTTCAAATGGGATTTGATTTTTGAAAAGAGGAAAAAGTCGCAAGGGACGAGATCTGTAGAATATGGTCGTAATTGAACCTGGGGAATTTTCTGCTTTTAAGTTATAATAATTATCAGCAGACGTACACAATGAGACTAGCTTTTTCTATGACATCATCATCTTCAGGACATAGCCGATCAATTTCCTGTCTATTTCGGCCCTTCTGTAATGTTCTCCACCTGTTCTGCCATCCAATCACACAAGCTCGTCAAGTAAGTGGTTCACTGCCTTCTCCTATCTGTCTTGTCCTCACAATGCCCTGTGAGGGTTAAATTTTCCAAACCCTCCTCCTTAATGTACGTCGAAAGATTTCCTGATTCCTGATTCTGAGTATAAGTATTCCTTCTGTTGTCATTTCCTTTAAAACTTCCTTGTTCCATAGTCACGTCATCCATAGAATTCTCAGTATCCCTCTGTAGTTTTCTCCTTATCTCTGGAGACATTGTCCCGTTAATAGCCGTTAACAATTATACGGTATTCGTCGTATTTAGAGCAATATAAAAGTACTTAACTGTCGGGACTAATTAGTAACGAAGACAGTGAAATTTCTAAGCGAGAAAAACATTCTGTTTGTTAGTTATGCTTGATAGAATCGTTGATTAAATGTTTTTTGGCTTTTATGGGAATGATTGTAAAGGACTAACACTAAAACTGTTCTGCCATCCATTTATAGAATTTTATTAGGTAAGCTGTTCACTTAAAATACTCCAAGCCCTCTTTCCTCCATAAGCTTCAACTGTCTCGTTCTGATTGTAAGTATAAATGTCCTTTTTTCGTTCTCATTGGTCAAATGTCCCGTTCACGGTATTCTTAGCATTCTTCATCTTAGAAAA